>OX101811.2:41109420-41131920 GCA_944452925.2 Chrysolina oricalcia
AAATAAATGAAAAAAAATGAAAAAAAAAAATTCGAAAAAAAAATTTTTAAAAAAATAAAAAAAAAATCGAAAAAAAATTTCGAAAAAAAATTTTCAAAAAGAAAAATTTCAAAAAAATTTTCGAAAAAAAAAATTTCAAAAAAAAAATTTCCAAAAAAAAAATTTAAAAAAAAATTTCAAAAAAATTTCGAAAAAAAAAATTTCGAAAAAAAAATTAAAAAAAAAAATTCGAAAAAATTTTCGAAAAAAAAAATTAAAAAAAAAAATTCTCAAAAATGATTTTCGAAAAAAAAATTAAAAAAAAAAAAATTTCAAAAAAAAATTTCAAAAAAAAAATTTTCAAAAAAAAAATTTAAAAAAAATTTCAAAAAAAATTTCAAAAAAAAAATTAAAAAAATAAATGAAAAAAAATGAAAAAAAAAATTCGAAAAAAAAATTTTTAAAAAAATAAAACAAAAAAATTCGAAAAAAAATTTCGAAAAAAAAATTTTCAAAAAAAAATTAAAAAAAAAAATTTAAAAAAATTTTCGAAAAAAAAATTTCAAAAAAAAAATTTCGAAAAAAAAATTTCAAAAAAAATTTTTAAAAAAATTTTAAAAAAAATTCGAAAAAAAAATTTCGAAAAAAAAATATTCAAAAAAAAAATTTAAAAAAAATTTCAAAAAAATTTCAAAAAAAAAATTAAAAAAATAAATGAAAAAAAATGAAAAAAAAAATTCGAAAAAAAAATTTTTAAAAAAATAAAAAAAAAATCGAAAAAAAATTTCGAAAAAAAAATTTTCAAAAAGAAAAATTTCAAAAAAATTTTCGAAAAAAAAAATTTCAAAAAAAAAATTTCCAAAAAAAAAATTAAAAAAAAAATTTCAAAAAAATTTCGAAAAAAAAAATTTCGAAAAAAAAATTAAAAAAAAAAATTCGAAAAAATTTTCGAAAAAAAAAATTTAAAAAAAAAATTCTCAAAAATGATTTTCGAAAAAAAAATTAAAAAAAAAAAAATTTCAAAAAAAAATTTCAAAAAAAAAATTTTCAAAAAAAAAATTTAAAAAAAATTTCAAAAAAAATTTCAAAAAAAAAATTAAAAAAATAAATGAAAAAAAATGAAAAAAAAAATTCGAAAAAAAAATTTTTAAAAAAATAAAAAAAAATCGAAAAAAAATTTCGAAAAAAAAATTTTCAAAAAGAAAAATTTCAAAAAAATTTTCGAAAAAAAAAATTTCAAAAAAAAAATTTCCAAAAAAAAAATTAAAAAAAAAATTTCAAAAAAATTTCGAAAAAAAAAATTTCGAAAAAAAAATTAAAAAAAAAATTCGAAAAAATTTTCGAAAAAAAAAATTTCGAAAAAAAAATTTAAAAAAAAAATTCGAAAACATTTTCGAAAAAAAAAATTAAAAAAAAAAATTCTCAAAAATGATTTTCGAAAAAAAAATTTAAAAAAAAAAAAATTAAAAAAAAAATTTCAAAAATAAATTTCAAAAAATAAATTTTTTTCAAAAAATTTTAAAAAAAATTTAAAAAAAAAATCGAAAAAAAATTTCGAAAAAAAAATTTAAAAAAAAAAATTTCAAAAAAAAATTTCGAAAAAAAAATTTTCAAAAAAAAAATTAAAAAAAAAAATTTTCAAAAAAAATTTCAAAAAAAAAATTTTCAAAAAAAATTTTAAAAAAAAATTTAAAAAAAAATCGAAAAAAAATTTCGAAAAAAAAATTTTCAAAAAAAAAATAAAAAAAAAATTTTCAAAAAAAATTTCAAAGAAAAAATTTTCAAAAAAAATTTTAAAAAAATTTTCGAAAAAAAAAATTTCAAAAAAAAATTTCAAAAAAAAAATTTCAAAAAAAAAATAAAAAAAAAATTCAAAAAAAAAATTCAAAAAAAATTTCGAAAAAAAAAATTTCAAAAAAAAATAAAAAAAATTTAAAAACAAATTGAAAAAAAAATTCGAAAAAAAATTTCAAAAAAAAAATTTAAAAAAAAATTTAAAAAATTATTTTCGAAAAAAAAAATTTCAAAAAAAAATTTAAAAAAAAAATTCAAAAAAAAATTTCAAAAAAAAAAAATTTAAAAAAAAAATTTTAAAAAAATTTCGAAAAAAAAAAATTTCAAAAAAAATTAAAAAAAAAATTTAAAAACAAATTGAAAAAAAAATCGAAAAAAAAAATTTCGAAAAAAAAATTGAAAAAAAAAAAATTTCGAAAAAAAAATTTTCAAAAAAAAAATTAAAAAAAAAAAATTTTCAAAAAAAAATTTCAAAAAAAAAATTTTCAAAAAAATAAAAAAAAAATTAAAAAAAATTCGAAAAAAAAAATTAAAAAAAAAATTTCAAAAAAAAATTCAAAAAAAAAATTTTCAAAAAAAATAAAAAAAAAATTAAAAAAAAATTCGAAAAAAAATTTCGAAAAAAAATTTTCAAAAAAAAAATAAAAAAAAAATTTAAAAAAAATTTCAAAAAAAAATTTCAAAAAAAAATTTTCAAAAAAAAAATTTAAAAAAAAATTCAAAAAAAAATTTTAAAAAAAATTGAAAAAAAAAATTCGAAAAAAAAATTTTTAAAAAAATAAAAAAAAATTCGAAAAAAAATTTCGAAAAAAAAAAATTTTCAAAAAAAAAAAAAAAAAAAATTCGAAAAAAAAATTTAAAAAAAAATTTCAAAAAAATTTTCGAAAAAAAAAAATTTAAAAAGATTTCAAAAAAAAATTAAAAAAAAATTAAAAAAAAAATTCAAAAAAAAATTTTTAAAAAAATTTTAAAAAAAATTCGAAAAAAAATTTCGAAAAAAAAATTTTCGAAAAAAAAAGTTTCAAAAAAAAAAATTCAAAAAAAAATTCGAAAAAAAAATTTTCAAAAAAAAAATTTAAAAAAAATTTCAAAAAAAAATAAAAAAAAATAAAAAAAAATGAAAAAAAAATTCGAAAAAAAATTTTTTTAAAAATTAAAAAAAAAAAATTCAAAAAAAAATTTCGAAAAAAAAATTTTCGAAAAAAAAAGTTTCAAAAAAAAAATTCAAAAAAAAAAATTTTCAAAAAAAAAATTTAAAAAAAAAATTTTCAAAATAAAAAATTTCAAAAAAAATTTTAAAAAAAATTGAAAAATAAAATTCGAAAAAAATTTCGAAAAAAATTCAAAAAAAAAATTTAAAAAAAATTTCGAAAAAAAAAATTTTCAAAAAAAAAATTTAAAAAAAAATTCAAAAAAATTTTTAAAAAAAATTGAAAAAAAAAATTCGAAAAAAAAATTTTTAAAAAAATGAAAAAAAAAATTCGAAAAAAAATTTCGAAAAAAAAAATTTTCAAAAAAAAAAATTAAAAAAAAAACATTTTCAAAAAAAAAATTTTAAAAAAAATTTCAAAAAATTTTCGAAAAAAAAAATTTTAAAAAAATTTCAAAAAAAAAATTAAAAAAAAAATTGAAAATAAAATGAAAAAAAAAATTTTAAAAAAATTTTTAAAAAAATTTAAAAAAAAATTCGAAAAAAAATTTCGAAAAAAAAATTTTCGAAAAAAAAAGTTTCAAAAAAAAATTTCAAAAAAAAAATTCGAAAAAAAAATTATCAAAAAAAAAATTTAAAAAAAATTTCAAAAAAAAATAAAAAAAAATTTTAAAAAAATGAAAAAAAAATTCGAAAAAAAATTTTTTAAAAAAATTTAAAAAAAAATTCGAAAAAAAATTTCGAAAAAAAAATTTTCGAAAAATAAAGTTTCAAAAAAAAAATTTTCAAAATAAAAAATTTCAAAAAAAATTTTTAAAAAAAATTGAAAAATAAAATTCGAAAAAAATTTCGAAAAAAATTCAAAAAAAAAATTTAAAAAAAATTTCGAAAAAAAAAATTTTCAAAAAAAAAATTTAAAAAAAAATTCAAAAAAAATTTTAAAAAAAATTGAAAAAAAAAATTCGAAAAAAAATTTTTTAAAAAAATGAAAAAAAAAATTCGAAAATAAATTTCGAAAAAAAAAATTTCAAAAAAAAAAATTAAAAAAAAAACATTTTCGAAAAAAAAAATTTAAAAAAAAATTCAAAAAATTTTCGAAAAAAAAAATTTTAAAAAAATTTCAAAAAAAAAATTAAAAAAAAAATTGAAAAAAAAATGAAAAAAAAAAATTTTAAAAAAATTTTTAAAAAAATTTTAAAAAAAAATTCGAAAAAAAATTTCGAAAAAAAAATTTTCGAAAAAAAAAGTTTCAAAAAAAAAATTCAAAAAAAAAATTCGAAAAAAAAATTATCAAAAAAAAAATTTAAAAAAAATTTCAAAAAAAAATAAAAAAAAAATTTAAAAAAAAATGAAAAAAAAATTCGAAAAAAAATTTTTTAAATAAATAAAAAAAAAAATTCGAAAAAAAATTTCGAAAAAAAAATTTTCGAAAAAAAAAGTTTCAAAAAAAAAATTCAAAAAAAAAATTTTCAAAAAAAAAAAAAAAAAATTTCAAAATAAAAAATTTCAAAAAAAATTTTTAAAAAAAATTGAAAAATAAAATTCGAAAAAAATTTCGAAAAAAAATCAAAAAAAAAATTAAAAAAAAATTTCGAAAAAAAAATTTTCAAAAAAAAAATTTAAAAAAAAATTCAAAAAAAAATTGAAAAAAAAAATTCGAAAGAAAAAATTTTAAAAAAATAAAAAAAAAATCGAAAAAAAATTACGAAAAAAAAAATTTTCAAACAAAAAATTAAAAAAAAAGTTTCGAAATAATTTTCGAAAAAAAAAATTTAAAAAAAAATTTCAAAAAATTTTTCGAAAAAAAAAATTTCAAAAAAAAAATTTTCAAAAAAAAAATTTTGAAAAAATTAAAAAAAAAATTGAAAAAAAAATTCAAAAAAAAATTTCAAAAAAAAAATTTTCGAAAAAAATTTAAAAAAAATAAAAAAAAAATTAAAAAAAAATTTCAAAAAAATTTTCGAAAAAAAAAATTTTAAAAAAATTTCAAAAAAAAAATTTAAAAAAAAATTGAAAATAAAATGAAAAAAAAAATTTTAAAAAAATTTTTAAAAAAATTTAAAAAAAAATTCGAAAAAAAATTTCGAAAAAAAAATTTTCGAAAAAAATGAAAAAAAAAATTCGAAAAAAAATTTCGAAAAAAAAAATTTTCAAAAAAAAAAATTAAAAAAAAAACATTTTCGAAAAAAAAATTTTAAAAAAAATTTCAAAAAATTTTCGAAAAAAAAAATTTTAAAAAAATTTCAAAAAAAAAATTAAAAAAAAAATTGAAAATAAAATGAAAAAAAAAATTTTAAAAAAATTTTTAAAAAAATTTAAAAAAAAATTCGAAAAAAAATTTCGAAAAAAAAATTTTCGAAAAAAAAAGTTTCAAAAAAAAATTTCAAAAAAAAAATTCGAAAAAAAAATTATCAAAAAAAAAATTTAAAAAAAATTTCAAAAAAAAATAAAAAAAAATTTTAAAAAAATGAAAAAAAAATTCGAAAAAAAATTTTTTAAAAAAATTTAAAAAAAAATTCGAAAAAAAATTTCGAAAAAAAAATTTTCGAAAAATAAAGTTTCAAAAAAAAAATTTTCAAAATAAAAAATTTCAAAAAAAATTTTTAAAAAAAATTGAAAAATAAAATTCGAAAAAAATTTCGAAAAAAATTCAAAAAAAAAATTTAAAAAAAATTTCGAAAAAAAAAATTTTCAAAAAAAAAATTAAAAAAAAAATTCAAAAAAAATTTTAAAAAAAATTGAAAAAAAAAATTCGAAAAAAAAATTTTTTTAAAAATGAAAAAAAAAATTCGAAAAAAAATTTCGAAAAAAAAAATTTCAAAAAAAAAAATTAAAAAAAAAACATTTTCGAAAAAAAAAATTTAAAAAAAAATTCAAAAAATTTTCGAAAAAAAAAATTTTAAAAAAATTTCAAAAAAAAATTAAAAAAAAAATTGAAAAAAAAATGAAAAAAAAAAATTTTAAAAAAATTTTTAAAAAAATTTTAAAAAAAAATTCGAAAAAAAATTTCGAAAAAAAAAATGTTCGAAAAAAAAAGTTTCAAAAAAAAAATTCAAAAAAAAAATTCGAAAAAAAAATTATCAAAAAAAAAATTTAAAAAAAATTTCAAAAAAAAATAAAAAAAAATTTTTTAAAAAAATGAAAAAAAAATTCGAAAAAAAATTTTTTAAATAAATAAAAAAAAAAATTCGAAAAAAAATTTCGAAAAAAAAATTTTCGAAAAAAAAAGTTTCAAAAAAAAAATTCAAAAAAAAAATTTTCAAAAAAAAAAAAAAAAAATTTCAAAATAAAAAATTTCAAAAAAAATTTTTAAAAAAAATTGAAAAATAAAATTCGAAAAAAATTTCGAAAAAAAATCAAAAAAAAAATTAAAAAAAAATTTCGAAAAAAAAATTTTCAAAAAAAAAATTTAAAAAAAAATTCAAAAAAAAATTGAAAAAAAAAATTCGAAAGAAAAAATTTTAAAAAAATAAAAAAAAAAATCGAAAAAAAATTACGAAAAAAAAAATTTTCAAACAAAAAATTAAAAAAAAAGTTTCGAAATAATTTTCGAAAAAAAAAATTTAAAAAAAAATTTCAAAAAATTTTTCGAAAAAAAAAATTTCAAAAAAAAAATTTTCAAAAAAAAAATTTTGAAAAAATTTAAAAAAAAATTGAAAAAAAAAATTCAAAAAAAAATTTCAAAAAAAAAATTTTCAAAAAAAATTTAAAAAAAATAAAAAAAAAATTAAAAAAAAATTTCAAAAAAATTTTCGAAAAAAAAAATTTCAAAAAAAAAATTTAAAAAAAATTTTCGAAAAAAAAAATTTCAAAAAAAAAATTTCAAAAAAAAAATTTCAAAAAAAAAATTTTTGTAAAAAATTTTAAAAAAAATTTTAAAAAAAATTTCAAAAAAAAATTTAAAAAAAAAAATTTTCAAAAAAAATTTTAAAAAAATTTAAAAAAAAATTCGAAAAAAAAATTTCGAAAAAAAAATTTTCAAAAAAAAATTTCAAAAAAAAAAATTAAAAAAAAATTTAAAAAAATGAAAAAAAAAATTCGAAAAAAAAATTTTCAAAAAGAAAAATTTCAAAAAAAATTTCAAAAAAATTTTCGAAAAAAAAAGTTTAAAAAAAAATAAAAAAAAAATTTAAAAAAAAAAATTTAAAAAAAATTTCAAAAAAAAAAAAAAATTTCAAAAAAATTTCGAAAAAAAAAATTTCAAAAAAAAATTTAAAAAAAAATTTCGAAAAACTTTTCGAAAAAAAAAATTAAAAAAAAAATTCTCAAAAAAAATTTTCGAAAAAAAAAATAAAAAAAAAAATTTTTCAAAAAAAAATTTCAAAAAAAAATTTTCAAAAAAAATTAAAAAAAAAAATAAAACAAAAAAATTCGAAAAAAAATTTCGAAAAAAAAATTTTCAAAAAAAAATTTAAAAAAAAATTAAAAAAAATTTTCGAAAAAAAAAATTTCAAAAAAAAAATTTCAAAAAAAAAATTACAAAAAAATTAAAAAAAAAATTTTAAAAAAAATTCGAAAAAAAAATTTCGAAAAAAAAATTTTCAAAAAAAAAAATTTAAAAAAAATTTCAAAAAAATTTCAAAAAAATAATTAAAAAAAAAATAAAAAGAAAATGAAAAAAAAAATTCGAAAAAAAAATTTTTAAAAAGCAAAATTTCAAAAAAAATTTCAAAAAAATTTTCGAAAAAAAAAATTTCAAAAAAAAAAATTCCAAAAAAAAAATTAAAAAAAAAATTTCAAAAATATTTCGAAAAAAAAAAAATTTCGAAAAAAAAATTTTAAAAAAAAATTCGAAAAAATTCTCGAAAAAAAAAATAAAAAAAAAAAATTCTCAAAAATGATTTTCGAAAAAAAAAATTAAAAAAAAAAAATTTAAAAAAAAAAATTCAAAAAAAAATTTTCAAAAAAAATTAAAAAAAAATTTAAAAAAAATCGAAAAAAAATTTCGAAAAAAAAATTGAAAAAAAAAATTTCAAAAATAAATTTCAAAAAAAAATTTTCAAAATAAAAAATTTCAAAAAAATTTTTTTAAAAAAATTGAAAAATAAAATTCGAGAAAAATTTCGAAAAAAAATCAAAAAAAAAATTAAAAAAAAATTTCGAAAAAAAAATTTTCAAAAAAAAAATTTAAAAAAAAATTCAAAAAAAAATTGAAAAAAAAAATTCGAAAAAAAAAATTTAAAAAAATAAAAAAAAAATTCGAAAAAAAATTTCGAAAAAAAAAATTTTCAAAAAAAAAATCAAAAAAAAAATTTCGAAAAAATTTTCGAAAAAAAAAATTTAAAAAAAAATTTCAAAAAAATTTTCGGAAAAAAAAATTTCAAAAAAAAAATTTTCAAAAAAAAAATTTGGAAAAAATTTAAAAAAAAATTGAAAAAAAAAATTAAAAAAAAATTTCAAAAAAATTTTCGAAAAAAAAAATTAAAAAAAAAAAATTTAAAAAAATTTAAAAAAAAAAATAAAAAAAAATTATCGAAAAAAAAAATTTCAAAAAAAAAAATTCAAAAAAAAAATTAAAAAAAAAATTTCAAAAAAATTTCGAAAAAAAAAAATTTCGAAAAAAAAATTTCATAAAAAAATTTAAAAAAAAATTGAAAAAAAAAATTCGAAAAAAAAATTTTTTAAAAAATTTTAAAAAAAATTCGAAAAAAAATTTCGAAAAAAAAATTTTCAAAAACCAAAATTTAAAAAAAAATTTCAAAAAAATTTTCGAAAAAAAAAATTTAAAAAAAAAAATTTCCAAAAAAAAAATTAAAAAAAAAAATTTCAAAAAAATTTCGAAAAAAAAAAATTTCGAAAAAAAAATTTAAAAAAAAAATTCGAAAAAATTTTCGAAAAAAAAAATTTTAAAAAAAAATTCTCAAAAATGATTTTCGAAAAAAAAAAATAAAAAAAAAAATTTCAAAAAAAAAATTTTCGAAAAAAATTTTAAAAAAAATAAAAAAAAAATTCGAAAAAAAATTTCGAAAAAAAATTAAAAAAAAAAATTTCAAAAATAAATTTCAAAAAATAAATTTTTTTCAAAAAATTTTTAAAAAAATTTTTAAAAAAAATCGAAATAAAATTTCGAAAAAAAAATTAAAAAAAAAATTTTTCAAAAAAAAATTTCGAAAAAAAAATTTCTATAAAAATTTAAAAAAAAATTGAAAAAAAAAATTCGAAAAAAAAATTTTTAAAAAAATAAAAAAAAAAATTCGAAAAAAAATTTCGAAAAAAAAATTTTCAAAAAGAAAAATTTCAAAAAAAATTTCAAAAAAATTTTCGAAAAAAAATGTTTCGAAAAAAAAAATTGAAAAAAAAAAATTTTCAAAAAAAAAATTTAAAAAAAATTTCAAAAAAAAATTTCAAAAAAATTTTCGAAAAAAAAAGTTTCGAAAAAAAAAATTAAAAAAAAAAAATTTTCAAAAAAAAAATTTCATGAAAAAATTGAAAAAAAAATTGAAAAAAAAAAATTCGAAAATAAATTTTTTAAAAAAATAAAAAAAAAATCGAAAAAAAATTTCGAAAAAAAAATTTTCAAAAAGAAAAATTTCAAAAAAAATTTCAAAAAAAATTTTCGAAAAAAAAAGTTTCGAAAAAAAAAATAAAAAAAAAATTTTCAAAAAAAAAATTTCATAAAAAAATTTTAAAAAAAATTGAAAAAAAAAATTCGAAAAAAATTTTTTTAAAAAAATGAAAAAAAAATTCGAAAAAAAATTTCGAAAAAAAAATTTTAAAAAAAAATTTTTCAAAAAAAAATTTCGAAAAAAAAATTTTTAAAAAAATAAAAAAAAAATTCGAAAAAAAATTTCGAAAAAAAAATTAAAAAAAAAAATTTTTCAAAAAAAAATTTCGAAAAAAAAATTTCTATAAAAATTAAAAAAAAAATTGAAAAAAAAAATTCGAAAAAAAAATTTTTAAAAAAATAAAAAAAAAAAATTCGAAAAAAAAATTCGAAAAAAAAATTTTCAAAAAGAAAAATTTCAAAAAAAATTTCAAAAAAATTTTCGAAAAAAAAATTAAAAAAAAAAAATTAAAAAAAAAATTGAAAAAAAATTTCAAAAAAAAAAATTTTCAAAAAAAATTAAAAAAAAATTTAAAAAAAAATTTTCGAAAAAAAAAATTTCAAAAAAAAAATTTCAAAAAAAAATTTTAAAAAAAATTTCAAAAAAATTTCGAAAAAAAAAAATTTCAAAAAAAAATTTTAAAAAAAATTTCAAAAAAAAAATAAAAAAAAAATTTCGAAAAAATTTTCGAATTAAAAAATTAAAAAAAAAATTTTCAAAAAAAATTTAAAAAAAAATTTTCAAAAAGAAAAATTTCAAAAAAAATTTCAAAAAAATTTTCGAAAAAAAAATTAAAAATAAAAATTAAAAAAAAAATTGAAAAAAAATTTCAAAAAAAAAAATTTTCAAAAAAAATTAAAAAAAAATTTAAAAAAAAATTTTCGAAAAAAAAAATTTCAAATAAAAAAATTTCAAAAAAAAATTTTAAAAAAAATTTCAAAAAAATTTCGAGAAAAAAAAATTTCAAAAAAAAATTTTAAAAAAAATTTCAAAAAAAAAATAAAAAAAAAATTTCGAAAAAATTTTCGAATTAAAAAATTTTAAAAAAAATTTCAAAAAAAAAATTTTCAAAAAAAATTTTAAAAAAAATTTTAAAAAAATTTTAAAAAAAATTTCAAAAAAATTTTCGAAAAAAAAAATTCAAAAAAAAATTTAAAAAAAATTCGAAAAAAAAAGTTCGAAAAAAAAATTTCCAAAAAAAAATTTAAAAAAAATTTAAAAAAAAATTTAAAAACAAATTGAAAAAATAAATGTCAAAAAAAAAATTTCCAAAAAAAATTAAAAAAAAAAATTTCAAAAAAATTTCGAAAAAAAGAATTTCAAAAAAAAATTTTTAAAAAAATTTCGAAAAAATTTCCAAAAAAAATTAAAAAAAAAATTCTCAAAAAAAATTTTCGAAAAAAAAAATTAAAAAAAAAAATTTTTCAAAAAATAATTTCAAAAAAAAAATTTTCAAAAAAAATTTAAAAAAAAATAAAACAAAAAAATTCGAAAAAAAATTTCGAAAAAAAAATTTTCAAAAAAAAATTAAAAAAAAAAATTTAAAAAAATTTTCGAAAAAAAAATTTCAAAAAAAAAATTTCGAAAAAAAAATTTTTTGAAAAAAATTTTAAAAAAAATTTTAAAAAAAATTTCAAAAAAAAATTTCAAAAAAAAAATTTCAAAAAAAATTTTTAAAAAAATTTTAAAAAAAATTCGAAAAAAAAATTTCGAAAAAAAAATATTCAAAAAAAAAATTTAAAAAAAATTTCAAAAAAATTTCAAAAAAAAAATTTAAAAAATAAATGAAAAAAAATGAAAAAAAAAAATTCGAAAAAAAAATTTTTAAAAAAATAAAAAAAAAATCGAAAAAAAATTTCGAAAAAAAATTTTCAAAAAGAAAAATTTCAAAAAAATTTTCGAAAAAAAAAATTTCAAAAAAAAAATTTCCAAAAAAAAAATTTAAAAAAAAATTTCAAAAAAATTTCGAAAAAAAAAATTTCGAAAAAAAAATTAAAAAAAAAAATTCGAAAAAATTTTCGAAAAAAAAAATTAAAAAAAAAAATTCTCAAAAATGATTTTCGAAAAAAAAATTTCAAAAAAAAAATTTTCAAAAAAAAAATTTAAAAAAAATTTCAAAAAAAATTTCAAAAAAAAAATTAAAAAAATAAATGAAAAAAAATGAAAAAAAAAATTCGAAAAAAAAATTTTTAAAAAAATAAAAAAAAAATCGAAAAAAAATTTCGAAAAAAAAATTTTCAAAAAGAAAAATTTCAAAAAAATTTTCGAAAAAAAAAATTTCAAAAAAAAAATTTCCAAAAAAAAAATTAAAAAAAAAATTTCAAAAAAATTTCGAAAAAAAAAATTTCGAAAAAAAAATTAAAAAAAAAATTCGAAAAAATTTTCGAAAAAAAAAATTTCGAAAAAAAAATTTAAAAAAAAAATTCGAAAAAATTTTCGAAAAAAAAAATTAAAAAAAAAAATTCGAAAGAAAAAATTTTAAAAAAATAAAAAAAAAAATCGAAAAAAAATTACGAAAAAAAAAATTTTCAAACAAAAAATTAAAAAAAAAGTTTCGAAATAATTTTCGAAAAAAAAAATTTAAAAAAAAATTTCAAAAAATTTTTCGAAAAAAAAAATTTCGAAAAAAAAATTTTCAAAAAAAAAATTTAAAAAAAAATTCAAAAAAAAATTGAAAAAAAAAATTCGAAAGAAAAAATTTTAAAAAAATAAAAAAAAAAATCGAAAAAAAATTACGAAAAAAAAAATTTTCAAACAAAAAATTAAAAAAAAAGTTTCGAAATAATTTTCGAAAAAAAAAATTTAAAAAAAAATTTCAAAAAATTTTTCGAAAAAAAAAATTTCAAAAAAAAAATTTTCAAAAAAAAAATTTTGAAAAAATTAAAAAAAAAATTGAAAAAAAAAATTCAAAAAAAAATTTCAAAAAAAAAATTTTCAAAAAAAATTTAAAAAAAATAAAAAAAAAATTAAAAAAAAATTTCAAAAAAATTTTCGAAAAAAAAAATTTCAAAAAAAAAATTTAAAAAAAATTTTCGAAAAAAAAAATTTCAAAAAAAAAATTTCAAAAAAAAAATTTCAAAAAAAAAATTTTTGTAAAAAATTTTAAAAAAAATTTTAAAAAAAATTTCAAAAAAAAATTTAAAAAAAAAAATTTTCAAAAAAAATTTTAAAAAAATTTAAAAAAAAATTCGAAAAAAAAATTTCGAAAAAAAAATTTTCAAAAAAAAATTTCAAAAAAAAAAATTAAAAAAAAATTTAAAAAAATGAAAAAAAAAATTCGAAAAAAAAATTTTCAAAAAGAAAAATTTCAAAAAAAATTTCAAAAAAATTTTCGAAAAAAAAAGTTTAAAAAAAAATAAAAAAAAAATTTAAAAAAAAAAATTTAAAAAAAATTTCAAAAAAAAAAAAAAATTTCAAAAAAATTTCGAAAAAAAAAATTTCAAAAAAAAATTTAAAAAAAAATTTCGAAAAACTTTTCGAAAAAAAAAATTAAAAAAAAAATTCTCAAAAAAAATTTTCGAAAAAAAAAATAAAAAAAAAAATTTTTCAAAAAAAAATTTCAAAAAAAAATTTTCAAAAAAAATTAAAAAAAAAAATAAAACAAAAAAATTCGAAAAAAAATTTCGAAAAAAAAATTTTCAAAAAAAAATTTAAAAAAAAATTAAAAAAAATTTTCGAAAAAAAAAATTTCAAAAAAAAAATTTCAAAAAAAAAATTACAAAAAAATTAAAAAAAAAATTTTAAAAAAAATTCGAAAAAAAAATTTCGAAAAAAAAATTTTCAAAAAAAAAAATTTAAAAAAAATTTCAAAAAAATTTCAAAAAAATAATTAAAAAAAAAAATAAAAAGAAAATGAAAAAAAAAATTCGAAAAAAAAATTTTTAAAAAGCAAAATTTCAAAAAAAATTTCAAAAAAATTTTCGAAAAAAAAAATTTCAAAAAAAAAAATTCCAAAAAAAAAATTAAAAAAAAAATTTCAAAAATATTTCGAAAAAAAAAAAATTTCGAAAAAAAAATTTTAAAAAAAAATTCGAAAAAATTCTCGAAAAAAAAAATAAAAAAAAAAAATTCTCAAAAATGATTTTCGAAAAAAAAAATTAAAAAAAAAAAATTTAAAAAAAAAAATTCAAAAAAAAATTTTCAAAAAAAATTAAAAAAAAATTAAAAAAAAATCGAAAAAAAATTTCGAAAAAAAAATTGAAAAAAAAAATTTCAAAAATAAATTTCAAAAAAAAATTTTCAAAATAAAAAATTTCAAAAAAATTTTTTTAAAAAAATTGAAAAATAAAATTCGAGAAAAATTTCGAAAAAAAATCAAAAAAAAAATTAAAAAAAAATTTCGAAAAAAAAATTTTCAAAAAAAAAATTTAAAAAAAAATTCAAAAAAAAATTGAAAAAAAAAATTCGAAAAAAAAAATTTAAAAAAATAAAAAAAAAATTCGAAAAAAAATTTCGAAAAAAAAAATTTTCAAAAAAAAAATCAAAAAAAAAATTTCGAAAAAATTTTCGAAAAAAAAAATTTAAAAAAAAATTTCAAAAAAATTTTCGGAAAAAAAAATTTCAAAAAAAAAATTTTCAAAAAAAAAATTTGGAAAAAATTTAAAAAAAAATTGAAAAAAAAAATTAAAAAAAAATTTCAAAAAAATTTTCGAAAAAAAAAATTAAAAAAAAAAAATTTAAAAAAATTTAAAAAAAAAAATAAAAAAAAATTATCGAAAAAAAAAATTTCAAAAAAAAAAATTCAAAAAAAAAATTAAAAAAAAAATTTCAAAAAAATTTCGAAAAAAAAAAATTTCGAAAAAAAAATTTCATAAAAAAATTTAAAAAAAAATTGAAAAAAAAAATTCGAAAAAAAAATTTTTTAAAAAATTTTAAAAAAAATTCGAAAAAAAATTTCGAAAAAAAAATTTTCAAAAACCAAAATTTAAAAAAAAATTTCAAAAAAATTTTCGAAAAAAAAAATTTCAAAAAAAAAATTTCCAAAAAAAAAATTAAAAAAAAAAATTTCAAAAAAATTTCGAAAAAAAAAAATTTCGAAAAAAAAATTTAAAAAAAAAATTCGAAAAAATTTTCGAAAAAAAAAATTTAAAAAAAAAATTCTCAAAAATGATTTTCGAAAAAAAAAATTAAAAAAAAAAATTTCAAAAAAAAAATTTTCGAAAAAAATTTTAAAAAAAATAAAAAAAAAATTCGAAAAAAAATTTCGAAAAAAAATTAAAAAAAAAAATTTCAAAAATAAATTTCAAAAAATAAATTTTTTTCAAAAAATTTTTAAAAAAATTTTTAAAAAAAATCGAAATAAAATTTCGAAAAAAAAATTAAAAAAAAAATTTTTCAAAAAAAAATTTCGAAAAAAAAATTTCTATAAAAATTTAAAAAAAAATTGAAAAAAAAAATTCGAAAAAAAAATTTTTAAAAAAATAAAAAAAAAAATTCGAAAAAAAATTTCGAAAAAAAAATTTTCAAAAAGAAAAATTTCAAAAAAAATTTCAAAAAAATTTTCGAAAAAAAATGTTTCGAAAAAAAAAATTGAAAAAAAAAAATTTTCAAAAAAAAAATTTAAAAAAAATTTCAAAAAAAAATTTCAAAAAAATTTTCGAAAAAAAAAGTTTCGAAAAAAAAAATTAAAAAAAAAAAATTTTCAAAAAAAAAATTTCATGAAAAAATTGAAAAAAAAATTGAAAAAAAAAAATTCGAAAATAAATTTTTTAAAAAAATAAAAAAAAATCGAAAAAAAATTTCGAAAATTTTCAAAAAGAAAAATTTCAAAAAAAATTTCAAAAAAAATTTTCGAAAAAAAAAGTTTCGAAAAAAAAAATAAAAAAAAAATTTTCAAAAAAAAAATTTCATAAAAAAATTTTAAAAAAAATTGAAAAAAAAAATTCGAAAAAAATTTTTTTAAAAAAATGAAAAAAAAATTCGAAAAAAAATTTCGAAAAAAAAATTTAAAAAAAAAATTTTTCAAAAAAAAATTTCGAAAAAAAAATTTTTAAAAAAATAAAAAAAAAATTCGAAAAAAAATTTCGAAAAAAAAATTTAAAAAAAAAATTTTTCAAAAAAAAATTTCGAAAAAAAAATTTCTATAAAAATTAAAAAAAAAATTGAAAAAAAAAATTCGAAAAAAAAATTTTTAAAAAAATAAAAAAAAAAAATTCGAAAAAAAAATTCGAAAAAAAAATTTTCAAAAAGAAAAATTTCAAAAAAAATTTCAAAAAAATTTTCGAAAAAAAAATTAAAAAAAAAAAATTAAAAAAAAAATTGAAAAAAAATTTCAAAAAAAAAAATTTTCAAAAAAAATTAAAAAAAAATTTAAAAAAAAATTTTCGAAAAAAAAAATTTCAAAAAAAAAATTTCAAAAAAAAATTTTAAAAAAAATTTCAAAAAAATTTCGAAAAAAAAAAATTTCAAAAAAAAATTTTAAAAAAAATTTCAAAAAAAAAATAAAAAAAAAATTTCGAAAAAATTTTCGAATTAAAAAATTAAAAAAAAAATTTTCAAAAAAAATTTAAAAAAAAATTTTCAAAAAGAAAAATTTCAAAAAAAATTTCAAAAAAATTTTCGAAAAAAAAATTAAAAATAAAAATTAAAAAAAAAATTGAAAAAAAATTTCAAAAAAAAAAATTTTCAAAAAAAATTAAAAAAAAATTTAAAAAAAAATTTTCGAAAAAAAAAATTTCAAATAAAAAAATTTCAAAAAAAAATTTTAAAAAAAATTTCAAAAAAATTTCGAGAAAAAAAAATTTCAAAAAAAAATTTTAAAAAAAATTTCAAAAAAAAAATAAAAAAAAAATTTCGAAAAAATTTTCGAATTAAAAAATTTTAAAAAATATTTCAAAAAAAAAATTTTCAAAAAAAATTTTAAAAAAAATTTTAAAAAAATTTTAAAAAAAATTTCAAAAAAATTTTCGAAAAAAAAAATTCAAAAAAAAATTTAAAAAAAATTCGAAAAAAAAAGTTCGAAAAAAAAATTTCCAAAAAAAAATTTAAAAAAAATTAAAAAAAAAATTTAAAAACAAATTGAAAAAATAAATGTCAAAAAAAAAATTTCCAAAAAAAATTAAAAAAAAAAATTTCAAAAAAATTTCGAAAAAAAGAATTTCAAAAAAAAATTTTTAAAAAAATTTCGAAAAAATTTCCAAAAAAAATTAAAAAAAAAATTCTCAAAAAAAATTTTCGAAAAAAAAAATTAAAAAAAAAAATTTTTCAAAAAATAATTTCAAAAAAAAAATTTTCAAAAAAAATTTTAAAAAAAATAAAACAAAAAAATTCGAAAAAAAATTTCGAAAAAAAAATTTTCAAAAAAAAATTAAAAAAAAAAATTTAAAAAAATTTTCGAAAAAAAAATTTCAAAAAAAAAATTTCGAAAAAAAAATTTTTTGAAAAAAATTTTAAAAAAAATTTTAAAAAAAATTTCAAAAAAAAATTTAAAAAAAAAAATTTCAAAAAAAATTTTTAAAAAAATTTTAAAAAAAATTCGAAAAAAAAATTTCGAAAAAAAAATATTCAAAAAAAAAATTTAAAAAAAATTTCAAAAAAATTTCAAAAAAAAAATTAAAAAAATAAATGAAAAAAAATGAAAAAAAAAAATTCGAAAAAAAAATTTTTAAGAAAATAAAAAAAAAATCGAAAAAAAATTTCGAAAAAAAATTTTCAAAAAGAAAAATTTCAAAAAAATTTTCGAAAAAAAAAATTTCAAAAAAAAAATTTCCAAAAAAAAAATTTAAAAAAAAATTTCAAAAAAATTTCGAAAAAAAAAATTTCGAAAAAAAAATTAAAAAAAAAAATTCGAAAAAATTTTCGAAAAAAAAAATTAAAAAAAAAAATTCTCAAAAATGATTTTCGAAAAAAAAATTAAAAAAAAAAAAATTTCAAAAAAAAATTTCAAAAAAAAAATTTTCAAAAAAAAAATTTAAAAAAAATTTCAAAAAAAATTTCAAAAAAAAAATTAAAAAAATAAATGAAAAAAAATGAAAAAAAAAATTCGAAAAAAAAATTTTTAAAAAAATAAAACAAAAAAATTCGAAAAAAAATTTCGAAAAAAAAATTTTCAAAAAAAAATTAAAAAAAAAAATTTAAAAAAATTTTCGAAAAAAAAATTTCAAAAAAAAAATTTCGAAAAAAAAATTTCAAAAAAAATTTTTAAAAAAATTTTAAAAAAAATTCGAAAAAAAAATTTCGAAAAAAAAATATTCAAAAAAAAAATTTAAAAAAAATTTCAAAAAAATTTCAAAAAAAAAATTAAAAAAATAAATGAAAAAAAATGAAAAAAAAAATTCGAAAAAAAAATTTTTAAAAAAATAAAAAAAAAATCGAAAAAAAATTTCGAAAAAAAAATTTTCAAAAAGAAAAATTTCAAAAAAATTTTCGAAAAAAAAAATTTCAAAAAAAAAATTTCCAAAAAAAAAATTAAAAAAAAAATTTCAAAAAAATTTCGAAAAAAAAAATTTCGAAAAAAAAATTAAAAAAAAAAATTCGAAAAAATTTTCGAAAAAAAAAATTTAAAAAAAAAATTCTCAAAAATGATTTTCGAAAAAAAAATTAAAAAAAAAAAAATTTCAAAAAAAAATTTCAAAAAAAAAATTTTCAAAAAAAAAATTTAAAAAAAATTTCAAAAAAAATTTCAAAAAAAAAATTAAAAAAATAAATGAAAAAAAATGAAAAAAAAAATTCGAAAAAAAAATTTTTAAAAAAATAAAAAAAAATCGAAAAAAAATTTCGAAAAAAAAATTTTCAAAAAGAAAAATTTCAAAAAAATTTTCGAAAAAAAAAATTTCAAAAAAAAAATTTCCAAAAAAAAAATTAAAAAAAAAATTTCAAAAAAATTTCGAAAAAAAAAATTTCGAAAAAAAAATTAAAAAAAAAATTCGAAAAAATTTTCGAAAAAAAAAATTTCGAAAAAAAAATTTAAAAAAAAAATTCGAAAACATTTTCGAAAAAAAAAATTAAAAAAAAAAATTCTCAAAAATGATTTTCGAAAAAAAAATTTAAAAAAAAAAAAATTAAAAAAAAAATTTCAAAAATAAATTTCAAAAAATAAATTTTTTTCAAAAAATTTTAAAAAAAATTTAAAAAAAAAATCGAAAAAAAATTTCGAAAAAAAAATTTAAAAAAAAAAATTTCAAAAAAAAATTTCGAAAAAAAAATTTTCAAAAAAAAAATTAAAAAAAAAAATTTTCAAAAAAAATTTCAAAAAAAAAATTTTCAAAAAAAATTTTAAAAAAAAATTTAAAAAAAAATCGAAAAAAAATTTCGAAAAAAAAATTTTCAAAAAAAAAATAAAAAAAAAATTTTCAAAAAAAATTTCAAAGAAAAAATTTTCAAAAAAAATTTTAAAAAAATTTTCGAAAAAAAAAATTTCAAAAAAAAATTTCAAAAAAAAAATTTCAAAAAAAAAATAAAAAAAAAATTCAAAAAAAAAATTCAAAAAAAATTTCGAAAAAAAAAATTTCAAAAAAAAATAAAAAAAATTTAAAAACAAATTGAAAAAAAAATTCGAAAAAAAATTTCAAAAAAAAAATTTAAAAAAAAATTTAAAAAATTATTTTCGAAAAAAAAAATTTCAAAAAAAAATTTAAAAAAAAAATTCAAAAAAAAATTGAAAAAAAAAATTCGAAAAAAAAATTTTTTAAAAAATTTTAAAAAAAATTCGAAAAAAAATTTCGAAAAAAAAATTTTCAAAAACCAAAATTTAAAAAAAAATTTCAAAAAAATTTTCGAAAAAAAAAATTTCAAAAAAAAAATTTCCAAAAAAAAAATTAAAAAAAAAAATTTCAAAAAAATTTCGAAAAAAAAAAATTTCGAAAAAAAAATTTAAAAAAAAAATTCGAAAAAATTTTCGAAAAAAAAAATTTAAAAAAAAAATTCTCAAAAATGATTTTCGAAAAAAAAAATTAAAAAAAAAAATTTCAAAAAAAAAATTTTCGAAAAAAATTTTAAAAAAAATAAAAAAAAAATTCGAAAAAAAATTTCGAAAAAAAATTAAAAAAAAAAATTTCAAAAATAAATTTCAAAAAATAAATTTTTTTCAAAAAATTTTTAAAAAAATTTTTAAAAAAAATCGAAATAAAATTTCGAAAAAAAAATTAAAAAAAAAATTTTTCAAAAAAAAATTTCGAAAAAAAAATTTCTATAAAAATTTAAAAAAAAATTGAAAAAAAAAATTCGAAAAAAAAATTTTTAAAAAAATAAAAAAAAAAATTCGAAAAAAAATTTCGAAAAAAAAATTTTCAAAAAGAAAAATTTCAAAAAAAATTTCAAAAAAATTTTCGAAAAAAAATGTTTCGAAAAAAAAAATTGAAAAAAAAAAATTTTCAAAAAAAAAATTTAAAAAAAATTTCAAAAAAAAATTTCAAAAAAATTTTCGAAAAAAAAAGTTTCGAAAAAAAAAATTAAAAAAAAAAAATTTTCAAAAAAAAAATTTCATGAAAAAATTGAAAAAAAAATTGAAAAAAAAAAATTCGAAAATAAATTTTTTAAAAAAATAAAAAAAAATCGAAAAAAAATTTCGAAAATTTTCAAAAAGAAAAATTTCAAAAAAAATTTCAAAAAAAATTTTCGAAAAAAAAAGTTTCGAAAAAAAAAATAAAAAAAAAATTTTCAAAAAAAAAATTTCATAAAAAAATTTTAAAAAAAATTGAAAAAAAAAATTCGAAAAAAATTTTTTTAAAAAAATGAAAAAAAAATTCGAAAAAAAATTTCGAAAAAAAAATTTAAAAAAAAAATTTTTCAAAAAAAAATTTCGAAAAAAAAATTTTTAAAAAAATAAAAAAAAAATTCGAAAAAAAATTTCGAAAAAAAAATTTAAAAAAAAAATTTTTCAAAAAAAAATTTCGAAAAAAAAATTTCTATAAAAATTAAAAAAAAAATTGAAAAAAAAAATTCGAAAAAAAAATTTTTAAAAAAATAAAAAAAAAAAATTCGAAAAAAAAATTCGAAAAAAAAATTTTCAAAAAGAAAAATTTCAAAAAAAATTTCAAAAAAATTTTCGAAAAAAAAATTAAAAAAAAAAAATTAAAAAAAAAATTGAAAAAAAATTTCAAAAAAAAAAATTTTCAAAAAAAATTAAAAAAAAATTTAAAAAAAAATTTTCGAAAAAAAAAATTTCAAAAAAAAAATTTCAAAAAAAAATTTTAAAAAAAATTTCAAAAAAATTTCGAAAAAAAAAAATTTCAAAAAAAAATTTTAAAAAAAATTTCAAAAAAAAAATAAAAAAAAAATTTCGAAAAAATTTTCGAATTAAAAAATTAAAAAAAAAATTTTCAAAAAAAATTTAAAAAAAAATTTTCAAAAAGAAAAATTTCAAAAAAAATTTCAAAAAAATTTTCGAAAAAAAAATTAAAAATAAAAATTAAAAAAAAAATTGAAAAAAAATTTCAAAAAAAAAAATTTTCAAAAAAAATTAAAAAAAAATTTAAAAAAAAATTTTCGAAAAAAAAAATTTCAAATAAAAAAATTTCAAAAAAAAATTTTAAAAAAAATTTCAAAAAAATTTCGAGAAAAAAAAATTTCAAAAAAAAATTTTAAAAAAAATTTCAAAAAAAAAATAAAAAAAAAATTTCGAAAAAATTTTCGAATTAAAAAATTTTAAAAAATATTTCAAAAAAAAAATTTTCAAAAAAAATTTTAAAAAAAATTTTAAAAAAATTTTAAAAAAAATTTCAAAAAAATTTTCGAAAAAAAAAATTCAAAAAAAAATTTAAAAAAAATTCGAAAAAAAAAGTTCGAAAAAAAAATTTCCAAAAAAAAATTTAAAAAAAATTAAAAAAAAAATTTAAAAACAAATTGAAAAAATAAATGTCAAAAAAAAAATTTCCAAAAAAAATTAAAAAAAAAAATTTCAAAAAAATTTCGAAAAAAAGAATTTCAAAAAAAAATTTTTAAAAAAATTTCGAAAAAATTTCCAAAAAAAATTAAAAAAAAAATTCTCAAAAAAAATTTTCGAAAAAAAAAATTAAAAAAAAAAATTTTTCAAAAAATAATTTCAAAAAAAAAATTTTCAAAAAAAATTTTAAAAAAAATAAAACAAAAAAATTCGAAAAAAAATTTCGAAAAAAAAATTTTCAAAAAAAAATTAAAAAAAAAAATTTAAAAAAATTTTCGAAAAAAAAATTTCAAAAAAAAAATTTCGAAAAAAAAATTTTTTGAAAAAAATTTTAAAAAAAATTTTAAAAAAAATTTCAAAAAAAAATTTAAAAAAAAAAATTTCAAAAAAAATTTTTAAAAAAATTTTAAAAAAAATTCGAAAAAAAAATTTCGAAAAAAAAATATTCAAAAAAAAAATTTAAAAAAAATTTCAAAAAAATTTCAAAAAAAAAATTAAAAAAATAAATGAAAAAAAATGAAAAAAAAAAATTCGAAAAAAAAATTTTTAAGAAAATAAAAAAAAAATCGAAAAAAAATTTCGAAAAAAAATTTTCAAAAAGAAAAATTTCAAAAAAATTTTCGAAAAAAAAAATTTCAAAAAAAAAATTTCCAAAAAAAAAATTTAAAAAAAAATTTCAAAAAAATTTCGAAAAAAAAAATTTCGAAAAAAAAATTAAAAAAAAAAATTCGAAAAAATTTTCGAAAAAAAAAATTAAAAAAAAAAATTCTCAAAAATGATTTTCGAAAAAAAAATTAAAAAAAAAAAAATTTCAAAAAAAAATTTCAAAAAAAAAATTTTCAAAAAAAAAATTTAAAAAAAATTTCAAAAAAAATTTCAAAAAAAAAATTAAAAAAATAAATGAAAAAAAATGAAAAAAAAAATTCGAAAAAAAAATTTTTAAAAAAATAAAACAAAAAAATTCGAAAAAAAATTTCGAAAAAAAAATTTTCAAAAAAAAATTAAAAAAAAAAATTTAAAAAAATTTTCGAAAAAAAAATTTCAAAAAAAAAATTTCGAAAAAAAAATTTCAAAAAAAATTTTTAAAAAAATTTTAAAAAAAATTCGAAAAAAAAATTTCGAAAAAAAAATATTCAAAAAAAAAATTTAAAAAAAATTTCAAAAAAATTTCAAAAAAAAAATTAAAAAAATAAATGAAAAAAAATGAAAAA
>OX101811.2:41136920-41139420 GCA_944452925.2 Chrysolina oricalcia
TCGAAAAAAAATTTCGAAAAAAAAAATTTCAAAAAAAAAAATTAAAAAAAAAACATTTTCGAAAAAAAAAATTTAAAAAAAAATTCAAAAAATTTTCGAAAAAAAAAATTTTAAAAAAATTTCAAAAAAAAATTTAAAAAAAAATTGAAAAAAAAATGAAAAAAAAAAATTTTAAAAAAATTTTTAAAAAAATTTTAAAAAAAAATTCGAAAAAAAATTTCGAAAAAAAAAATGTTCGAAAAAAAAAGTTTCAAAAAAAAAATTCAAAAAAAAAATTCGAAAAAAAAATTATCAAAAAAAAAATTTAAAAAAAATTTCAAAAAAAAATAAAAAAAAATTTTTTAAAAAAATGAAAAAAAAATTCGAAAAAAAATTTTTTAAATAAATAAAAAAAAAAATTCGAAAAAAAATTTCGAAAAAAAAATTTTCGAAAAAAAAAGTTTCAAAAAAAAAATTCAAAAAAAAAATTTTCAAAAAAAAAAAAAAAAAATTTCAAAATAAAAAATTTCAAAAAAAATTTTTAAAAAAAATTGAAAAATAAAATTCGAAAAAAATTTCGAAAAAAAATCAAAAAAAAAATTAAAAAAAAATTTCGAAAAAAAAATTTTCAAAAAAAAAATTTAAAAAAAAATTCAAAAAAAAATTGAAAAAAAAAATTCGAAAGAAAAAATTTTAAAAAAATAAAAAAAAAAATCGAAAAAAAATTACGAAAAAAAAAATTTTCAAACAAAAAATTAAAAAAAAAGTTTCGAAATAATTTTCGAAAAAAAAAATTTAAAAAAAAATTTCAAAAAATTTTTCGAAAAAAAAAATTTCAAAAAAAAAATTTTCAAAAAAAAAATTTTGAAAAAATTTAAAAAAAAATTGAAAAAAAAAATTCAAAAAAAAATTTCAAAAAAAAAATTTTCAAAAAAAATTTAAAAAAAATAAAAAAAAAATTAAAAAAAAATTTCAAAAAAATTTTCGAAAAAAAAAATTTCAAAAAAAAAATTTAAAAAAAATTTTCGAAAAAAAAAATTTCAAAAAAAAAATTTCAAAAAAAAAATTTCAAAAAAAAAATTTTTGTAAAAAATTTTAAAAAAAATTTTAAAAAAAATTTCAAAAAAAAATTTAAAAAAAAAAATTTTCAAAAAAAATTTTAAAAAAATTTAAAAAAAAATTCGAAAAAAAAATTTCGAAAAAAAAATTTTCAAAAAAAAATTTCAAAAAAAAAAATTAAAAAAAAATTTAAAAAAATGAAAAAAAAAATTCGAAAAAAAAATTTTCAAAAAGAAAAATTTCAAAAAAAATTTCAAAAAAATTTTCGAAAAAAAAAGTTTAAAAAAAAATAAAAAAAAAATTTAAAAAAAAAAATTTAAAAAAAATTTCAAAAAAAAAAAAAAATTTCAAAAAAATTTCGAAAAAAAAAATTTCAAAAAAAAATTTAAAAAAAAATTTCGAAAAACTTTTCGAAAAAAAAAATTAAAAAAAAAATTCTCAAAAAAAATTTTCGAAAAAAAAAATAAAAAAAAAAATTTTTCAAAAAAAAATTTCAAAAAAAAATTTTCAAAAAAAATTAAAAAAAAAAATAAAACAAAAAAATTCGAAAAAAAATTTCGAAAAAAAAATTTTCAAAAAAAAATTTAAAAAAAAATTAAAAAAAATTTTCGAAAAAAAAAATTTCAAAAAAAAAATTTCAAAAAAAAAATTACAAAAAAATTAAAAAAAAAATTTTAAAAAAAATTCGAAAAAAAAATTTCGAAAAAAAAATTTTCAAAAAAAAAAATTTAAAAAAAATTTCAAAAAAATTTCAAAAAAATAATTAAAAAAAAAATAAAAAGAAAATGAAAAAAAAAATTCGAAAAAAAAATTTTTAAAAAGCAAAATTTCAAAAAAAATTTCAAAAAAATTTTCGAAAAAAAAAATTTCAAAAAAAAAAATTCCAAAAAAAAAATTAAAAAAAAAATTTCAAAAATATTTCGAAAAAAAAAAAATTTCGAAAAAAAAATTTTAAAAAAAAATTCGAAAAAATTCTCGAAAAAAAAAATAAAAAAAAAAAATTCTCAAAAATGATTTTCGAAAAAAAAAATTAAAAAAAAAAAATTTAAAAAAAAAAATTCAAAAAAAAATTTTCAAAAAAAATTAAAAAAAAATTTAAAAAAAATCGAAAAAAAATTTCGAAAAAAAAATTGAAAAAAAAAATTTCAAAAATAAATTTCAAAAAAAAATTTTCAAAATAAAAAATTTCAAAAAAATTTTTTTAAAAAAATTGAAAAATAAAATTCGAGAAAAATTTCGAAAAAAAATCAAAAAAAAAATTAAAAAAAAATTTCGAAAAAAAAATTTTCAAAAAAAAAATTTAAAAAAAAATTCAAAAAAAAATTGAAAAAAAAAATTCGAAAAAAAAAATTTAAAAAAATAAAAAAAAAATTCGAAAAAAAATTTCGAAAAAAAAAATTTTCAAAAAAAAAATCAAAAAAAAAATTTCGAAAAAATTTTCGAAAAAAAAAATTTAAAAAAA
>OX101811.2:41141920-41151920 GCA_944452925.2 Chrysolina oricalcia
AAATAAATGTCAAAAAAAAAATTTCCAAAAAAAATTAAAAAAAAAAATTTCAAAAAAATTTCGAAAAAAAGAATTTCAAAAAAAAATTTTTAAAAAAATTTCGAAAAAATTTCCAAAAAAAATTAAAAAAAAAATTCTCAAAAAAAATTTTCGAAAAAAAAAATTAAAAAAAAAAATTTTTCAAAAAATAATTTCAAAAAAAAAATTTTCAAAAAAAATTTAAAAAAAAATAAAACAAAAAAATTCGAAAAAAAATTTCGAAAAAAAAATTTTCAAAAAAAAATTAAAAAAAAAAATTTAAAAAAATTTTCGAAAAAAAAATTTCAAAAAAAAAATTTCGAAAAAAAAATTTTTTGAAAAAAATTTTAAAAAAAATTTTAAAAAAAATTTCAAAAAAAAATTTCAAAAAAAAAATTTCAAAAAAAATTTTTAAAAAAATTTTAAAAAAAATTCGAAAAAAAAATTTCGAAAAAAAAATATTCAAAAAAAAAATTTAAAAAAAATTTCAAAAAAATTTCAAAAAAAAAATTTAAAAAATAAATGAAAAAAAATGAAAAAAAAAAATTCGAAAAAAAAATTTTTAAAAAAATAAAAAAAAAATCGAAAAAAAATTTCGAAAAAAAATTTTCAAAAAGAAAAATTTCAAAAAAATTTTCGAAAAAAAAAATTTCAAAAAAAAAATTTCCAAAAAAAAAATTTAAAAAAAAATTTCAAAAAAATTTCGAAAAAAAAAATTTCGAAAAAAAAATTAAAAAAAAAAATTCGAAAAAATTTTCGAAAAAAAAAATTAAAAAAAAAAATTCTCAAAAATGATTTTCGAAAAAAAAATTTCAAAAAAAAAATTTTCAAAAAAAAAATTTAAAAAAAATTTCAAAAAAAATTTCAAAAAAAAAATTAAAAAAATAAATGAAAAAAAATGAAAAAAAAAATTCGAAAAAAAAATTTTTAAAAAAATAAAAAAAAAATCGAAAAAAAATTTCGAAAAAAAAATTTTCAAAAAGAAAAATTTCAAAAAAATTTTCGAAAAAAAAAATTTCAAAAAAAAAATTTCCAAAAAAAAAATTAAAAAAAAAATTTCAAAAAAATTTCGAAAAAAAAAATTTCGAAAAAAAAATTAAAAAAAAAATTCGAAAAAATTTTCGAAAAAAAAAATTTCGAAAAAAAAATTTAAAAAAAAAATTCGAAAAAATTTTCGAAAAAAAAAATTAAAAAAAAAAATTCGAAAGAAAAAATTTTAAAAAAATAAAAAAAAAAATCGAAAAAAAATTACGAAAAAAAAAATTTTCAAACAAAAAATTAAAAAAAAAGTTTCGAAATAATTTTCGAAAAAAAAAATTTAAAAAAAAATTTCAAAAAATTTTTCGAAAAAAAAAATTTCGAAAAAAAAATTTTCAAAAAAAAAATTTAAAAAAAAATTCAAAAAAAAATTGAAAAAAAAAATTCGAAAGAAAAAATTTTAAAAAAATAAAAAAAAAAATCGAAAAAAAATTACGAAAAAAAAAATTTTCAAACAAAAAATTAAAAAAAAAGTTTCGAAATAATTTTCGAAAAAAAAAATTTAAAAAAAAATTTCAAAAAATTTTTCGAAAAAAAAAATTTCAAAAAAAAAATTTTCAAAAAAAAAATTTTGAAAAAATTAAAAAAAAAATTGAAAAAAAAATTCAAAAAAAAATTTCAAAAAAAAAATTTTCGAAAAAAATTTAAAAAAAATAAAAAAAAAATTAAAAAAAAATTTCAAAAAAATTTTCGAAAAAAAAAATTTTAAAAAAATTTCAAAAAAAAAATTTAAAAAAAAATTGAAAATAAAATGAAAAAAAAAATTTTAAAAAAATTTTTAAAAAAATTTAAAAAAAAATTCGAAAAAAAATTTCGAAAAAAAAATTTTCGAAAAAAATGAAAAAAAAAATTCGAAAAAAAATTTCGAAAAAAAAAATTTTCAAAAAAAAAAATTAAAAAAAAAACATTTTCGAAAAAAAAATTTTAAAAAAAATTTCAAAAAATTTTCGAAAAAAAAAATTTTAAAAAAATTTCAAAAAAAAAATTAAAAAAAAAATTGAAAATAAAATGAAAAAAAAAATTTTAAAAAAATTTTTAAAAAAATTTAAAAAAAAATTCGAAAAAAAATTTCGAAAAAAAAATTTTCGAAAAAAAAAGTTTCAAAAAAAAATTTCAAAAAAAAAATTCGAAAAAAAAATTATCAAAAAAAAAATTTAAAAAAAATTTCAAAAAAAAATAAAAAAAAATTTTAAAAAAATGAAAAAAAAATTCGAAAAAAAATTTTTTAAAAAAATTTAAAAAAAAATTCGAAAAAAAATTTCGAAAAAAAAATTTTCGAAAAATAAAGTTTCAAAAAAAAAATTTTCAAAATAAAAAATTTCAAAAAAAATTTTTAAAAAAAATTGAAAAATAAAATTCGAAAAAAATTTCGAAAAAAATTCAAAAAAAAAATTTAAAAAAAATTTCGAAAAAAAAAATTTTCAAAAAAAAAATTAAAAAAAAAATTCAAAAAAAATTTTAAAAAAAATTGAAAAAAAAAATTCGAAAAAAAAATTTTTTTAAAAATGAAAAAAAAAATTCGAAAAAAAATTTCGAAAAAAAAAATTTCAAAAAAAAAAATTAAAAAAAAAACATTTTCGAAAAAAAAAATTTAAAAAAAAATTCAAAAAATTTTCGAAAAAAAAAATTTTAAAAAAATTTCAAAAAAAAATTAAAAAAAAAATTGAAAAAAAAATGAAAAAAAAAAATTTTAAAAAAATTTTTAAAAAAATTTTAAAAAAAAATTCGAAAAAAAATTTCGAAAAAAAAAATGTTCGAAAAAAAAAGTTTCAAAAAAAAAATTCAAAAAAAAAATTCGAAAAAAAAATTATCAAAAAAAAAATTTAAAAAAAATTTCAAAAAAAAATAAAAAAAAATTTTTTAAAAAAATGAAAAAAAAATTCGAAAAAAAATTTTTTAAATAAATAAAAAAAAAAATTCGAAAAAAAATTTCGAAAAAAAAATTTTCGAAAAAAAAAGTTTCAAAAAAAAAATTCAAAAAAAAAATTTTCAAAAAAAAAAAAAAAAAATTTCAAAATAAAAAATTTCAAAAAAAATTTTTAAAAAAAATTGAAAAATAAAATTCGAAAAAAATTTCGAAAAAAAATCAAAAAAAAAATTAAAAAAAAATTTCGAAAAAAAAATTTTCAAAAAAAAAATTTAAAAAAAAATTCAAAAAAAAATTGAAAAAAAAAATTCGAAAGAAAAAATTTTAAAAAAATAAAAAAAAAAATCGAAAAAAAATTACGAAAAAAAAAATTTTCAAACAAAAAATTAAAAAAAAAGTTTCGAAATAATTTTCGAAAAAAAAAATTTAAAAAAAAATTTCAAAAAATTTTTCGAAAAAAAAAATTTCAAAAAAAAAATTTTCAAAAAAAAAATTTTGAAAAAATTTAAAAAAAAATTGAAAAAAAAAATTCAAAAAAAAATTTCAAAAAAAAAATTTTCAAAAAAAATTTAAAAAAAATAAAAAAAAAATTAAAAAAAAATTTCAAAAAAATTTTCGAAAAAAAAAATTTCAAAAAAAAAATTTAAAAAAAATTTTCGAAAAAAAAAATTTCAAAAAAAAAATTTCAAAAAAAAAATTTCAAAAAAAAAATTTTTGTAAAAAATTTTAAAAAAAATTTTAAAAAAAATTTCAAAAAAAAATTTAAAAAAAAAAATTTTCAAAAAAAATTTTAAAAAAATTTAAAAAAAAATTCGAAAAAAAAATTTCGAAAAAAAAATTTTCAAAAAAAAATTTCAAAAAAAAAAATTAAAAAAAAATTTAAAAAAATGAAAAAAAAAATTCGAAAAAAAAATTTTCAAAAAGAAAAATTTCAAAAAAAATTTCAAAAAAATTTTCGAAAAAAAAAGTTTAAAAAAAAATAAAAAAAAAATTTAAAAAAAAAAATTTAAAAAAAATTTCAAAAAAAAAAAAAAATTTCAAAAAAATTTCGAAAAAAAAAATTTCAAAAAAAAATTTAAAAAAAAATTTCGAAAAACTTTTCGAAAAAAAAAATTAAAAAAAAAATTCTCAAAAAAAATTTTCGAAAAAAAAAATAAAAAAAAAAATTTTTCAAAAAAAAATTTCAAAAAAAAATTTTCAAAAAAAATTAAAAAAAAAAATAAAACAAAAAAATTCGAAAAAAAATTTCGAAAAAAAAATTTTCAAAAAAAAATTTAAAAAAAAATTAAAAAAAATTTTCGAAAAAAAAAATTTCAAAAAAAAAATTTCAAAAAAAAAATTACAAAAAAATTAAAAAAAAAATTTTAAAAAAAATTCGAAAAAAAAATTTCGAAAAAAAAATTTTCAAAAAAAAAAATTTAAAAAAAATTTCAAAAAAATTTCAAAAAAATAATTAAAAAAAAAATAAAAAGAAAATGAAAAAAAAAATTCGAAAAAAAAATTTTTAAAAAGCAAAATTTCAAAAAAAATTTCAAAAAAATTTTCGAAAAAAAAAATTTCAAAAAAAAAAATTCCAAAAAAAAAATTAAAAAAAAAATTTCAAAAATATTTCGAAAAAAAAAAAATTTCGAAAAAAAAATTTTAAAAAAAAATTCGAAAAAATTCTCGAAAAAAAAAATAAAAAAAAAAAATTCTCAAAAATGATTTTCGAAAAAAAAAATTAAAAAAAAAAAATTTAAAAAAAAAAATTCAAAAAAAAATTTTCAAAAAAAATTAAAAAAAAATTTAAAAAAAATCGAAAAAAAATTTCGAAAAAAAAATTGAAAAAAAAAATTTCAAAAATAAATTTCAAAAAAAAATTTTCAAAATAAAAAATTTCAAAAAAATTTTTTTAAAAAAATTGAAAAATAAAATTCGAGAAAAATTTCGAAAAAAAATCAAAAAAAAAATTAAAAAAAAATTTCGAAAAAAAAATTTTCAAAAAAAAAATTTAAAAAAAAATTCAAAAAAAAATTGAAAAAAAAAATTCGAAAAAAAAAATTTAAAAAAATAAAAAAAAAATTCGAAAAAAAATTTCGAAAAAAAAAATTTTCAAAAAAAAAATCAAAAAAAAAATTTCGAAAAAATTTTCGAAAAAAAAAATTTAAAAAAAAATTTCAAAAAAATTTTCGGAAAAAAAAATTTCAAAAAAAAAATTTTCAAAAAAAAAATTTGGAAAAAATTTAAAAAAAAATTGAAAAAAAAAATTAAAAAAAAATTTCAAAAAAATTTTCGAAAAAAAAAATTAAAAAAAAAAAATTTAAAAAAATTTAAAAAAAAAAATAAAAAAAAATTATCGAAAAAAAAAATTTCAAAAAAAAAAATTCAAAAAAAAAATTAAAAAAAAAATTTCAAAAAAATTTCGAAAAAAAAAAATTTCGAAAAAAAAATTTCATAAAAAAATTTAAAAAAAAATTGAAAAAAAAAATTCGAAAAAAAAATTTTTTAAAAAATTTTAAAAAAAATTCGAAAAAAAATTTCGAAAAAAAAATTTTCAAAAACCAAAATTTAAAAAAAAATTTCAAAAAAATTTTCGAAAAAAAAAATTTAAAAAAAAAAATTTCCAAAAAAAAAATTAAAAAAAAAAATTTCAAAAAAATTTCGAAAAAAAAAAATTTCGAAAAAAAAATTTAAAAAAAAAATTCGAAAAAATTTTCGAAAAAAAAAATTTTAAAAAAAAATTCTCAAAAATGATTTTCGAAAAAAAAAAATAAAAAAAAAAATTTCAAAAAAAAAATTTTCGAAAAAAATTTTAAAAAAAATAAAAAAAAAATTCGAAAAAAAATTTCGAAAAAAAATTAAAAAAAAAAATTTCAAAAATAAATTTCAAAAAATAAATTTTTTTCAAAAAATTTTTAAAAAAATTTTTAAAAAAAATCGAAATAAAATTTCGAAAAAAAAATTAAAAAAAAAATTTTTCAAAAAAAAATTTCGAAAAAAAAATTTCTATAAAAATTTAAAAAAAAATTGAAAAAAAAAATTCGAAAAAAAAATTTTTAAAAAAATAAAAAAAAAAATTCGAAAAAAAATTTCGAAAAAAAAATTTTCAAAAAGAAAAATTTCAAAAAAAATTTCAAAAAAATTTTCGAAAAAAAATGTTTCGAAAAAAAAAATTGAAAAAAAAAAATTTTCAAAAAAAAAATTTAAAAAAAATTTCAAAAAAAAATTTCAAAAAAATTTTCGAAAAAAAAAGTTTCGAAAAAAAAAATTAAAAAAAAAAAATTTTCAAAAAAAAAATTTCATGAAAAAATTGAAAAAAAAATTGAAAAAAAAAAATTCGAAAATAAATTTTTTAAAAAAATAAAAAAAAAATCGAAAAAAAATTTCGAAAAAAAAATTTTCAAAAAGAAAAATTTCAAAAAAAATTTCAAAAAAAATTTTCGAAAAAAAAAGTTTCGAAAAAAAAAATAAAAAAAAAATTTTCAAAAAAAAAATTTCATAAAAAAATTTTAAAAAAAATTGAAAAAAAAAATTCGAAAAAAATTTTTTTAAAAAAATGAAAAAAAAATTCGAAAAAAAATTTCGAAAAAAAAATTTAAAAAAAAAATTTTTCAAAAAAAAATTTCGAAAAAAAAATTTTTAAAAAAATAAAAAAAAAATTCGAAAAAAAATTTCGAAAAAAAAATTAAAAAAAAAAATTTTTCAAAAAAAAATTTCGAAAAAAAAATTTCTATAAAAATTAAAAAAAAAATTGAAAAAAAAAATTCGAAAAAAAAATTTTTAAAAAAATAAAAAAAAAAAATTCGAAAAAAAAATTCGAAAAAAAAATTTTCAAAAAGAAAAATTTCAAAAAAAATTTCAAAAAAATTTTCGAAAAAAAAATTAAAAAAAAAAAATTAAAAAAAAAATTGAAAAAAAATTTCAAAAAAAAAAATTTTCAAAAAAAATTAAAAAAAAATTTAAAAAAAAATTTTCGAAAAAAAAAATTTCAAAAAAAAAATTTCAAAAAAAAATTTTAAAAAAAATTTCAAAAAAATTTCGAAAAAAAAAAATTTCAAAAAAAAATTTTAAAAAAAATTTCAAAAAAAAAATAAAAAAAAAATTTCGAAAAAATTTTCGAATTAAAAAATTAAAAAAAAAATTTTCAAAAAAAATTTAAAAAAAAATTTTCAAAAAGAAAAATTTCAAAAAAAATTTCAAAAAAATTTTCGAAAAAAAAATTAAAAATAAAAATTAAAAAAAAAATTGAAAAAAAATTTCAAAAAAAAAAATTTTCAAAAAAAATTAAAAAAAAATTTAAAAAAAAATTTTCGAAAAAAAAAATTTCAAATAAAAAAATTTCAAAAAAAAATTTTAAAAAAAATTTCAAAAAAATTTCGAGAAAAAAAAATTTCAAAAAAAAATTTTAAAAAAAATTTCAAAAAAAAAATAAAAAAAAAATTTCGAAAAAATTTTCGAATTAAAAAATTTTAAAAAAAATTTCAAAAAAAAAATTTTCAAAAAAAATTTTAAAAAAAATTTTAAAAAAATTTTAAAAAAAATTTCAAAAAAATTTTCGAAAAAAAAAATTCAAAAAAAAATTTAAAAAAAATTCGAAAAAAAAAGTTCGAAAAAAAAATTTCCAAAAAAAAATTTAAAAAAAATTAAAAAAAAAATTTAAAAACAAATTGAAAAAATAAATGTCAAAAAAAAAATTTCCAAAAAAAATTAAAAAAAAAAATTTCAAAAAAATTTCGAAAAAAAGAATTTCAAAAAAAAATTTTTAAAAAAATTTCGAAAAAATTTCCAAAAAAAATTAAAAAAAAAATTCTCAAAAAAAATTTTCGAAAAAAAAAATTAAAAAAAAAAATTTTTCAAAAAATAATTTCAAAAAAAAAATTTTCAAAAAAAATTTAAAAAAAAATAAAACAAAAAAATTCGAAAAAAAATTTCGAAAAAAAAATTTTCAAAAAAAAATTAAAAAAAAAAATTTAAAAAAATTTTCGAAAAAAAAATTTCAAAAAAAAAATTTCGAAAAAAAAATTTTTTGAAAAAAATTTTAAAAAAAATTTTAAAAAAAATTTCAAAAAAAAATTTCAAAAAAAAAATTTCAAAAAAAATTTTTAAAAAAATTTTAAAAAAAATTCGAAAAAAAAATTTCGAAAAAAAAATATTCAAAAAAAAAATTTAAAAAAAATTTCAAAAAAATTTCAAAAAAAAAATTTAAAAAATAAATGAAAAAAAATGAAAAAAAAAAATTCGAAAAAAAAATTTTTAAAAAAATAAAAAAAAAATCGAAAAAAAATTTCGAAAAAAAATTTTCAAAAAGAAAAATTTCAAAAAAATTTTCGAAAAAAAAAATTTCAAAAAAAAAATTTCCAAAAAAAAAATTTAAAAAAAAATTTCAAAAAAATTTCGAAAAAAAAAATTTCGAAAAAAAAATTAAAAAAAAAAATTCGAAAAAATTTTCGAAAAAAAAAATTAAAAAAAAAAATTCTCAAAAATGATTTTCGAAAAAAAAATTTCAAAAAAAAAATTTTCAAAAAAAAAATTTAAAAAAAATTTCAAAAAAAATTTCAAAAAAAAAATTAAAAAAATAAATGAAAAAAAATGAAAAAAAAAATTCGAAAAAAAAATTTTTAAAAAAATAAAAAAAAAATCGAAAAAAAATTTCGAAAAAAAAATTTTCAAAAAGAAAAATTTCAAAAAAATTTTCGAAAAAAAAAATTTCAAAAAAAAAATTTCCAAAAAAAAAATTAAAAAAAAAATTTCAAAAAAATTTCGAAAAAAAAAATTTCGAAAAAAAAATTAAAAAAAAAATTCGAAAAAATTTTCGAAAAAAAAAATTTCGAAAAAAAAATTTAAAAAAAAAATTCGAAAAAATTTTCGAAAAAAAAAATTAAAAAAAAAAATTCGAAAGAAAAAATTTTAAAAAAATAAAAAAAAAAATCGAAAAAAAATTACGAAAAAAAAAATTTTCAAACAAAAAATTAAAAAAAAAGTTTCGAAATAATTTTCGAAAAAAAAAATTTAAAAAAAAATTTCAAAAAATTTTTCGAAAAAAAAAATTTCGAAAAAAAAATTTTCAAAAAAAAAATTTAAAAAAAAATTCAAAAAAAAATTGAAAAAAAAAATTCGAAAGAAAAAATTTTAAAAAAATAAAAAAAAAAATCGAAAAAAAATTACGAAAAAAAAAATTTTCAAACAAAAAATTAAAAAAAAAGTTTCGAAATAATTTTCGAAAAAAAAAATTTAAAAAAAAATTTCAAAAAATTTTTCGAAAAAAAAAATTTCAAAAAAAAAATTTTCAAAAAAAAAATTTTGAAAAAATTAAAAAAAAAATTGAAAAAAAAAATTCAAAAAAAAATTTCAAAAAAAAAATTTTCAAAAAAAATTTAAAAAAAATAAAAAAAAAATTAAAAAAAAATTTCAAAAAAATTTTCGAAAAAAAAAATTTCAAAAAAAAAATTTAAAAAAAATTTTCGAAAAAAAAAATTTCAAAAAAAAAATTTCAAAAAAAAAATTTCAAAAAAAAAATTTTTGTAAAAAATTTTAAAAAAAATTTTAAAAAAAATTTCAAAAAAAAATTTAAAAAAAAAAATTTTCAAAAAAAATTTTAAAAAAATTTAAAAAAAAATTCGAAAAAAAAATTTCGAAAAAAAAATTTTCAAAAAAAAATTTCAAAAAAAAAAATTAAAAAAAAATTTAAAAAAATGAAAAAAAAAATTCGAAAAAAAAATTTTCAAAAAGAAAAATTTCAAAAAAAATTTCAAAAAAATTTTCGAAAAAAAAAGTTTAAAAAAAAATAAAAAAAAAATTTAAAAAAAAAAATTTAAAAAAAATTTCAAAAAAAAAAAAAAATTTCAAAAAAATTTCGAAAAAAAAAATTTCAAAAAAAAATTTAAAAAAAAATTTCGAAAAACTTTTCGAAAAAAAAAATTAAAAAAAAAATTCTCAAAAAAAATTTTCGAAAAAAAAAATAAAAAAAAAAATTTTTCAAAAAAAAATTTCAAAAAAAAATTTTCAAAAAAAATTAAAAAAAAAAATAAAACAAAAAAATTCGAAAAAAAATTTCGAAAAAAAAATTTTCAAAAAAAAATTTAAAAAAAAATTAAAAAA
>OX101811.2:41154420-41181920 GCA_944452925.2 Chrysolina oricalcia
AAAAAAAAATTTTCAAAAAGAAAAATTTCAAAAAAAATTTCAAAAAAATTTTCGAAAAAAAAATTAAAAAAAAAAAATTAAAAAAAAAATTGAAAAAAAATTTCAAAAAAAAAAATTTTCAAAAAAAATTAAAAAAAAATTTAAAAAAAAATTTTCGAAAAAAAAAATTTCAAAAAAAAAATTTCAAAAAAAAATTTTAAAAAAAATTTCAAAAAAATTTCGAAAAAAAAAAATTTCAAAAAAAAATTTTAAAAAAAATTTCAAAAAAAAAATAAAAAAAAAATTTCGAAAAAATTTTCGAATTAAAAAATTAAAAAAAAAATTTTCAAAAAAAATTTAAAAAAAAATTTTCAAAAAGAAAAATTTCAAAAAAAATTTCAAAAAAATTTTCGAAAAAAAAATTAAAAATAAAAATTAAAAAAAAAATTGAAAAAAAATTTCAAAAAAAAAAATTTTCAAAAAAAATTAAAAAAAAATTTAAAAAAAAATTTTCGAAAAAAAAAATTTCAAATAAAAAAATTTCAAAAAAAAATTTTAAAAAAAATTTCAAAAAAATTTCGAGAAAAAAAAATTTCAAAAAAAAATTTTAAAAAAAATTTCAAAAAAAAAATAAAAAAAAAATTTCGAAAAAATTTTCGAATTAAAAAATTTTAAAAAAAATTTCAAAAAAAAAATTTTCAAAAAAAATTTTAAAAAAAATTTTAAAAAAATTTTAAAAAAAATTTCAAAAAAATTTTCGAAAAAAAAAATTCAAAAAAAAATTTAAAAAAAATTCGAAAAAAAAAGTTCGAAAAAAAAATTTCCAAAAAAAAATTTAAAAAAAATTAAAAAAAAAATTTAAAAACAAATTGAAAAAATAAATGTCAAAAAAAAAATTTCCAAAAAAAATTAAAAAAAAAAATTTCAAAAAAATTTCGAAAAAAAGAATTTCAAAAAAAAATTTTTAAAAAAATTTCGAAAAAATTTCCAAAAAAAATTAAAAAAAAAATTCTCAAAAAAAATTTTCGAAAAAAAAAATTAAAAAAAAAAATTTTTCAAAAAATAATTTCAAAAAAAAAATTTTCAAAAAAAATTTTAAAAAAAATAAAACAAAAAAATTCGAAAAAAAATTTCGAAAAAAAAATTTTCAAAAAAAAATTAAAAAAAAAAATTTAAAAAAATTTTCGAAAAAAAAATTTCAAAAAAAAAATTTCGAAAAAAAAATTTTTTGAAAAAAATTTTAAAAAAAATTTTAAAAAAAATTTCAAAAAAAAATTTCAAAAAAAAAATTTCAAAAAAAATTTTTAAAAAAATTTTAAAAAAAATTCGAAAAAAAAATTTCGAAAAAAAAATATTCAAAAAAAAAATTTAAAAAAAATTTCAAAAAAATTTCAAAAAAAAAATTAAAAAAATAAATGAAAAAAAATGAAAAAAAAAAATTCGAAAAAAAAATTTTTAAAAAAATAAAAAAAAAATCGAAAAAAAATTTCGAAAAAAAATTTTCAAAAAGAAAAATTTCAAAAAAATTTTCGAAAAAAAAAATTTCAAAAAAAAAATTTCCAAAAAAAAAATTTTAAAAAAAATTTCAAAAAAATTTCGAAAAAAAAAATTTCGAAAAAAAAATTAAAAAAAAAAATTCGAAAAAATTTTCGAAAAAAAAAATTAAAAAAAAAAATTCTCAAAAATGATTTTCGAAAAAAAAATTTCAAAAAAAAAATTTTCAAAAAAAAAATTTAAAAAAAATTTCAAAAAAAATTTCAAAAAAAAAATTAAAAAAATAAATGAAAAAAAATGAAAAAAAAAATTCGAAAAAAAAATTTTTAAAAAAATAAAAAAAAAATCGAAAAAAAATTTCGAAAAAAAAATTTTCAAAAAGAAAAATTTCAAAAAAATTTTCGAAAAAAAAAATTTCAAAAAAAAAATTTCCAAAAAAAAAATTAAAAAAAAAATTTCAAAAAAATTTCGAAAAAAAAAATTTCGAAAAAAAAATTAAAAAAAAAATTCGAAAAAATTTTCGAAAAAAAAAATTTCGAAAAAAAAATTTAAAAAAAAAATTCGAAAAAATTTTCGAAAAAAAAAATTAAAAAAAAAAATTCTCAAAAATGATTTTCGAAAAAAAAATTAAAAAAAAAAAAAATTAAAAAAAAAATTTCAAAAATAAATTTCAAAAAATAAATTTTTTTCAAAAAATTTTTAAAAAAATTTAAAAAAAAAATCGAAAAAAAATTTCGAAAAAAAAATTAAAAAAAAAAAATTTCAAAAAAAAATTTCGAAAAAAAAATTTTCAAAAAAAAAATTTAAAAAAAAAATTTTCAAAAAAAATTTCAAAAAAAAAATTTTCAAAAAAAATTTTAAAAAAAAATTAAAAAAAAAATCGAAAAAAAATTTCGAAAAAAAAATTTTCAAAAAAAAAATAAAAAAAAAATTTTCAAAAAAAATTTCAAAGAAAAAATTTTCAAAAAAAATTTTAAAAAAATTTTCGAAAAAAAAAATTTCAAAAAAAAATTTCAAAAAAAAAATTTCAAAAAAAAAAATAAAAAAAAATTTCAAAAAAAAAATTCAAAAAAAATTTCGAAAAAAAAAATTTCAAAAAAAAATAAAAAAAATTTAAAAACAAATTGAAAAAAAAATTCGAAAAAAAATTTCAAAAAAAAAATTTAAAAAAAAATTTAAAAAATTATTTTCGAAAAAAAAAATTTCAAAAAAAAATTTAAAAAAAAAATTTTAAAAAAATTTCGAAAAAAAAAAATTTCAAAAAAAATTAAAAAAAAAATTTAAAAACAAATTGAAAAAAAAATCGAAAAAAAAAATTTCGAAAAAAAAATTGAAAAAAAAAAATTAAAAAAAAAATTTAAAAACAAATTGAAAAAATAAATGTCAAAAAAAAAATTTCCAAAAAAAATTAAAAAAAAAAATTTCAAAAAAATTTCGAAAAAAAGAATTTCAAAAAAAAATTTTTAAAAAAATTTCGAAAAAATTTCCAAAAAAAATTAAAAAAAAAATTCTCAAAAAAAATTTTCGAAAAAAAAAATTAAAAAAAAAAATTTTTCAAAAAATAATTTCAAAAAAAAAATTTTCAAAAAAAATTTTAAAAAAAATAAAACAAAAAAATTCGAAAAAAAATTTCGAAAAAAAAATTTTCAAAAAAAAATTAAAAAAAAAAATTTAAAAAAATTTTCGAAAAAAAAATTTCAAAAAAAAAATTTCGAAAAAAAAATTTTTTGAAAAAAATTTTAAAAAAAATTTTAAAAAAAATTTCAAAAAAAAATTTCAAAAAAAAAATTTCAAAAAAAATTTTTAAAAAAATTTTAAAAAAAATTCGAAAAAAAAATTTCGAAAAAAAAATATTCAAAAAAAAAATTTAAAAAAAATTTCAAAAAAATTTCAAAAAAAAAATTAAAAAAATAAATGAAAAAAAATGAAAAAAAAAAATTCGAAAAAAAAATTTTTAAAAAAATAAAAAAAAAATCGAAAAAAAATTTCGAAAAAAAATTTTCAAAAAGAAAAATTTCAAAAAAATTTTCGAAAAAAAAAATTTCAAAAAAAAAATTTCCAAAAAAAAAATTTAAAAAAAAATTTCAAAAAAATTTCGAAAAAAAAAATTTCGAAAAAAAAATTAAAAAAAAAAATTCGAAAAAATTTTCGAAAAAAAAAATTAAAAAAAAAAATTCTCAAAAATGATTTTCGAAAAAAAAATTTCAAAAAAAAAATTTTCAAAAAAAAAATTTAAAAAAAATTTCAAAAAAAATTTCAAAAAAAAAATTAAAAAAATAAATGAAAAAAAATGAAAAAAAAAATTCGAAAAAAAATTTTTTAAAAAAATAAAAAAAAAATCGAAAAAAAATTTCGAAAAAAAAATTTTCAAAAAGAAAAATTTCAAAAAAATTTTCGAAAAAAAAAATTTCAAAAAAAAAATTTCCAAAAAAAAAATTAAAAAAAAAATTTCAAAAAAATTTCGAAAAAAAAAATTTCGAAAAAAAAATTAAAAAAAAAATTCGAAAAAATTTTCGAAAAAAAAAATTTCGAAAAAAAAATTAAAAAAAAAAATTCGAAAAAATTTTCGAAAAAAAAAATTAAAAAAAAAAATTCTCAAAAATGATTTTCGAAAAAAAAATTAAAAAAAAAAAAATTAAAAAAAAAATTTCAAAAATAAATTTCAAAAAATAAATTTTTTTCAAAAAATTTTTAAAAAAATTTAAAAAAAAAATCGAAAAAAAATTTCGAAAAAAAAATTAAAAAAAAAAAATTTCAAAAAAAAATTTCGAAAAAAAAATTTTCAAAAAAAAAATTTAAAAAAAAAATTTTCAAAAAAAATTTCAAAAAAAAAATTTTCAAAAAAAATTTAAAAAAAAAATTAAAAAAAAAATCGAAAAAAAATTTCGAAAAAAAAATTTTCAAAAAAAAAATAAAAAAAAAATTTTCAAAAAAAATTTCAAAGAAAAAATTTTCAAAAAAAATTTTAAAAAAATTTTCGAAAAAAAAAATTTCAAAAAAAAATTTCAAAAAAAAAATTTCAAAAAAAAAATAAAAAAAAATTTCAAAAAAAAAATTCAAAAAAAATTTCGAAAAAAAAAATTTCAAAAAAAAATAAAAAAAATTTAAAAACAAATTGAAAAAAAAATTCGAAAAAAAATTTCAAAAAAAAAATTTAAAAAAAAATTTAAAAAATTATTTTCGAAAAAAAAAATTTCAAAAAAAAATTTAAAAAAAAAATTTTAAAAAAATTTCGAAAAAAAAAAATTTCAAAAAAAATTAAAAAAAAAATTTAAAAACAAATTGAAAAAAAAATCGAAAAAAAAAATTTCGAAAAAAAAATTGAAAAAAAAAAATTTCGAAAAAAAAATTTTCAAAAAAAAAATTAAAAAAAAAAATTTTTCAAAAAAAAATTTCAAAAAAAAAATTTTCAAAAAAATAAAAAAAAAATTAAAAAAAATTCGAAAAAAAAATTTAAAAAAAAAATTTCAAAAAAAAATTCAAAAAAAAAATTTTCAAAAAAAATAAAAAAAAATTAAAAAAAAATTCGAAAAAAAATTTCGAAAAAAAATTTTCAAAAAAAAAATAAAAAAAAAATTTAAAAAAAATTTCAAAAAAAAATTTCAAAAAAAAATTTTCAAAAAAAAAATTTAAAAAAAAATTCAAAAAAAAATTTTAAAAAAAATTGAAAAAAAAAATTCGAAAAAAAAATTTTTAAAAAAATAAAAAAAAATTCGAAAAAAAATTTCGAAAAAAAAAAATTTTCAAAAAAAAAAAAAAAAAATTCGAAAAAAAAATTTAAAAAAAAATTTCAAAAAAATTTTCGAAAAAAAAAATTTAAAAAGATTTCAAAAAAAAATTTAAAAAAAAATTAAAAAAAAAATTCAAAAAAAAATTTTTAAAAAAATTTAAAAAAAAATTCGAAAAAAAATTTCGAAAAAAAAATTTTCGAAAAAAAAAGTTTCAAAAAAAAAAATTCAAAAAAAAATTCGAAAAAAAAATTTTCAAAAAAAAAATTTAAAAAAAATTTCAAAAAAAAATAAAAAAAAATAAAAAAAAATGAAAAAAAAATTCGAAAAAAATTTTTTTTTAAAATTTAAAAAAAAAAATTCAAAAAAAAATTTCGAAAAAAAAATTTTTGAAAAAAAAAGTTTCAAAAAAAAATTCAAAAAAAAAAATTTTCAAAAAAAAAATTAAAAAAAAAAATTTTCAAAATAAAAAATTTCAAAAAAAAATTTTAAAAAAAATTGAAAAATAAAATTCGAAAAAAATTTCGAAAAAAATTCAAAAAAAAAATTTAAAAAAAATTTCGAAAAAAAAAATTTTCAAAAAAAAAATTTAAAAAAAAATTCAAAAAAAATTTTAAAAAAAATTGAAAAAAAAAATTCGAAAAAAAAATTTTTAAAAAAATGAAAAAATAAATTCGAAAAAAAATTTCGAAAAAAAAAATTTTCAAAAAAAAAAATTAAAAAAAAAACATTTTCGAAAAAAAAATTTTAAAAAAAATTGAAAATAAAATGAAAAAAAAAATTTTAAAAAAATTTTTAAAAAAATTTAAAAAAAAATTCGAAAAAAAATTTCGAAAAAAAAATTTTCGAAAAAAAAAGTTTCAAAAAAAAATTTCAAAAAAAAAATTCGAAAAAAAAATTATCAAAAAAAAAATTTAAAAAAAATTTCAAAAAAAAATAAAAAAAAATGAAAAAAAAATTCGAAAAAAAATTTTTTAAAAAAATTTAAAAAAAAATTCGAAAAAAAATTTCGAAAAAAAAATTTTCGAAAAAAAAAGTTTCAAAAAAAAAATTCAAAAAAAAAAAATTTTCAAAAAAAAAAAAAAAAAAAATTTTCAAAATAAAAAATTTCAAAAAAAATTTTTAAAAAAAATTGAAAAATAAAATTCGAAAAAAATTTCGAAAAAAAATCAAAAAAAAAATTTAAAAAAAAATTTCGAAAAAAAAATTTTCAAAAAAAAAATTTAAAAAAAAATTCAAAAAAAAATTGAAAAAAAAAATTCGAAAGAAAAAATTTTAAAAAAATAAAAAAAAAATTCGAAAAAAAATTACGAAAAAAAAAATTTTCAAAAAAAAAATTAAAAAAAAAGTTTCGAAATAATTTTCGAAAAAAAAAATTTAAAAAAAAATTTCAAAAAAATTTTCGAAAAAAAAAATTTCAAAAAAAAAATTTTCAAAAAAAAAATTTTGAAAAAATTAAAAAAAAAATTGAAAAAAAAAATTCAAAAAAAAATTTCAAAAAAAAAATTTTCAAAAAAAATTAAAAAAAAATAAAAAAAAAAATAAAAAAAAAATTTCAAAAAAATTTTCGAAAAAAAAAATTTCAAAAAAAAAAATTAAAAAAAATTTTCGAAAAAAAAAATTTCAAAAAAAAAATTTCAAAAAAAAAATTTCAAAAAAAAAATTTTTGTAAAAAATTTTTAAAAAAATTTTAAAAAAAATTTCAAAAAAAAATTTAAAAAAAAAAAATTAAAAAAAAAATTTTAAAAAAATTTTAAAAAAAATTCGAAAAAAAAATTTCGAAAAAAAAATTTTCAAAAAAAAATTTCAAAAAAAAAATTAAAAAAAAATAAAAAAAAATGAAAAAAAAAATTCGAAAAAAAAATTTTCAAAAAGAAAAATTTCAAAAAAAATTTCAAAAAAATTTTCGAAAAAAAAAGTTTAAAAAAAAAATAAAAAAAAAATTTAAAAAAAAAAATTTAAAAAAAATTTCAAAAAAAAAAAAAAAAAAATTTCAAAAAAATTTCGAAAAAAAAAATTTCAAAAAAAATTTCGAAAAACTTTTCGAAAAAAAAAATTTAAAAAAAAATTCTCAAAAAAAATTTTTTTTTCAAAAAATTTTTAAAAAAATTTAAAAAAAAAATCGAAAAAAAATTTCGAAAAAAAAATTTAAAAAAAAAATTTTTCAAAAAAAAATTTCGAAAAAAAAATTTAAAAAAAAAATTTTTCAAAAAAAAATTTCGAAAAAAAAATTTCTATAAAAATTTAAAAAAAAATTGAAAAAAAATTCGAAAAAAAAATTTTTAAAAAAATAAAAAAAAAAATTCGAAAAAAAATTTCGAAAAAAAAATTTTCAAAAAGAAAAATTTCAAAAAAAATTTCAAAAAAATTTTCGAAAAAAAATGTTTCGAAAAAAAAAATTGAAAAAAAAAAATTTTCAAAAAAAAAATTTAAAAAAAATTTCAAAAAAATTTTCGAAAAAAAAATAAAAAAAAAAATTAAAAAAAAATTGAAAAAAAAAATTTCAAAAAAAAAATTTTCAAAAAAAAAATTTAAAAAAAAATTCAAAAAAAAAATAAAAAAAAAAAAATTAAAAAAAAAATTTAAAAAAAATTGAAAAAAAAAATTTCAAAAAAAAATTCAAAAAAAAAATTCAAAAAAAAATTTCAAAAAAAATTTAAAAAAAAATTAAAAAAAAAATTTTCGAAAAAAAAAATTTCAAAAAAAAAAATTTCAAAAAAAAATTTAAAAAAAATTTCAAAAAAAAAATAAAAAAAAAAAAATTAAAAAAAAAATTTAAAAAAAATTGAAAAAAAAAATTTCAAAAAAAAATTCAAAAAAAAAATTCAAAAAAAAATTTCAAAAAAAATTTAAAAAAAAATTAAAAAAAAAATTTTCGAAAAAAAAAATTTCAAAAAAAAAAATTTCAAAAAAAAATTTCAAAAAAATTTTCGAAAAAAAAAGTTTCGAAAAAAAAAATTAAAAAAAGAAAATTTTCAAAAAAAAAATTTCATAAAAAAATTAAAAAAAAAATTGAAAAAAAAAATTCGAAAAAAAATTTTTTAAAAAAATAAAAAAAAAATCGAAAAAAAATTTCGAAAAAAAAATTTTCAAAAAGAAAAATTTAAAAAAAAATTTCAAAAAAAATTTTCGAAAAAAAAAGTTTCGAAAAAAAAAATAAAAAAAAAATTTTCAAAAAAAAAATTTCATAAAAAAATTTTAAAAAAAATTGAAAAAAAAAATTCGAAAAAAATTTTTTTAAAAAAATAAAAAAAAAATTCGAAAAAAAATTTCGAAAAAAAAATTTCGAAAAAAAAATTTTCAAAAAAAAATTTCAAAAAAAAAAATTAAAAAAAAATTTAAAAAAATGAAAAAAAAAATTCGAAAAAAAAATTTTCAAAAAGAAAAATTTCAAAAAAAATTTCAAAAAAATTTTCGAAAAAAAAAGTTTAAAAAAAAATAAAAAAAAAATTTAAAAAAAAAAATTTAAAAAAAATTTCAAAAAAAAAAAAAAAAAAAAAATTTCAAAAAAATTTCGAAAAAAAAAATTTCAAAAAAAAATTTAAAAAAAAATTTCGAAAAACTTTTCGAAAAAAAAAATTAAAAAAAAAATTCTCAAAAAAAATTTTTGAAAAAAAAATAAAAAAAAAAAATTTTTCAAAAAAAAATTTCAAAAAAAAATTTTCAAAAAAAATTAAAAAAAAAAATAAAACAAAAAAATTCGAAAAAAAATTTCGAAAAAAAAATTTTCAAAAAAAAATTTAAAAAAAAATTAAAAAAAATTTTCGAAAAAAAAAATTTCAAAAAAAAAATTTCAAAAAAAAAATTACAAAAAAATTAAAAAAAAAATTTTAAAAAAAATTCGAAAAAAAAATTTCGAAAAAAAAATTTTCAAAAAAAAAAATTTAAAAAAAATTTCAAAAAAATTTCAAAAAAATAATTAAAAAAAAAATAAAAAGAAAATGAAAAAAAAAATTCGAAAAAAAAATTTTTAAAAAGCAAAATTTCAAAAAAAATTTCAAAAAAATTTTCGAAAAAAAAAATTTCAAAAAAAAAAATTCCAAAAAAAAAATTAAAAAAAAAATTTCAAAAATATTTCGAAAAAAAAAAAATTTCGAAAAAAAAATTTTAAAAAAAAATTCGAAAAAATTTTCGAAAAAAAAAATAAAAAAAAAAAAATCTCAAAAATGATTTTCGAAAAAAAAAATTAAAAAAAAAAATTTAAAAAAAAAAATTCAAAAAAAAATTTTCAAAAAAAATTAAAAAAAAATTAAAAAAAAATCGAAAAAAAATTTCGAAAAAAAAATTGAAAAAAAAAATTTCAAAAATAAATTTCAAAAAAAAATTTTCAAAATAAAAAATTTCAAAAAAATTTTTTTAAAAAAATTGAAAAATAAAATTCGAGAAAAATTTCGAAAAAAAATCAAAAAAAAAATTAAAAAAAAATTTCGAAAAAAAAATTTTCAAAAAAAAAATTTAAAAAAAAATTCAAAAAAAAATTGAAAAAAAAAATTCGAAAAAAAAAATTTAAAAAAATAAAAAAAAAATTCGAAAAAAAATTTCGAAAAAAAAAATTTTCAAAAAAAAAATCAAAAAAAAAATTTCGAAAAAATTTTCGAAAAAAAAAATTTAAAAAAAAATTTCAAAAAAATTTTCGGAAAAAAAAATTTCAAAAAAAAAATTTTCAAAAAAAAAATTTGGAAAAAATTAAAAAAAAAATTGAAAAAAAAAATTAAAAAAAAATTTCAAAAAAATTTTCGAAAAAAAAAATTAAAAAAAAAAAATTTAAAAAAATTTTAAAAAAAAATAAAAAAAAATTATCGAAAAAAAAAATTTCAAAAAAAAAAATTCAAAAAAAAAATTAAAAAAAAAATTTCAAAAAAATTTCGAAAAAAAAAAATTTCGAAAAAAAAATTTCATAAAAAAATTTAAAAAAAAATTGAAAAAAAAAATTCGAAAAAAAAATTTTTTAAAAAATTTTAAAAAAAATTCGAAAAAAAATTTCGAAAAAAAAATTTTCAAAAACCAAAATTTAAAAAAAAATTTCAAAAAAATTTTCGAAAAAAAAAATTTCAAAAAAAAAATTTCCAAAAAAAAAATTAAAAAAAAAAATTTCAAAAAAATTTCGAAAAAAAAAATTTCGAAAAAAAAATTTAAAAAAAAAATTCGAAAAAATTTTCGAAAAAAAAAATTTAAAAAAAAAATTCTCAAAAATGATTTTCGAAAAAAAAAATTAAAAAAAAAAATTTCAAAAAAAAAATTTTCGAAAAAAATTTTAAAAAAAATAAAAAAAAAATTCGAAAAAAAATTTCGAAAAAAAATTAAAAAAAAAAATTTCAAAAATAAATTTCAAAAAATAAATTTTTTTCAAAAAATTTTTAAAAAAATTTTTAAAAAAAATCGAAATAAAATTTCGAAAAAAAAATTAAAAAAAAAATTTTTCAAAAAAAAATTTCGAAAAAAAAATTTCTATAAAAATTTAAAAAAAAATTGAAAAAAAAAATTCGAAAAAAAAATTTTTAAAAAAATAAAAAAAAAAATTCGAAAAAAAATTTCGAAAAAAAAATTTTCAAAAAGAAAAATTTCAAAAAAAATTTCAAAAAAATTTTCGAAAAAAAATGTTTCGAAAAAAAAAATTGAAAAAAAAAAATTTTCAAAAAAAAAATTTAAAAAAAATTTCAAAAAAAAATTTCAAAAAAATTTTCGAAAAAAAAAGTTTCGAAAAAAAAAATTAAAAAAAAAAAATTTTCAAAAAAAAAATTTCATGAAAAAATTGAAAAAAAAATTGAAAAAAAAAAATTCGAAAATAAATTTTTTAAAAAAATAAAAAAAAAATCGAAAAAAAATTTCGAAAAAAAAATTTTCAAAAAGAAAAATTTCAAAAAAAATTTCAAAAAAAATTTTCGAAAAAAAAAGTTTCGAAAAAAAAAATAAAAAAAAAATTTTCAAAAAAAAAATTTCATAAAAAAATTTTAAAAAAAATTGAAAAAAAAAATTCGAAAAAAATTTTTTTAAAAAAATGAAAAAAAAATTCGAAAAAAAATTTCGAAAAAAAAATTTAAAAAAAAAATTTTTCAAAAAAAAATTTCGAAAAAAAAATTTCTATAAAAATTTAAAAAAAAATTGAAAAAAAAAATTCGAAAAAAAAATTTTTAAAAAAATAAAAAAAAAATTCGAAAAAAAATTTCGAAAAAAAAATTTAAAAAAAAAATTTTTCAAAAAAAAATTTCGAAAAAAAAATTTCTATAAAAATTAAAAAAAAAATTGAAAAAAAAAATTCGAAAAAAAAATTTTTAAAAAAATAAAAAAAAAAATTCGAAAAAAAAATTCGAAAAAAAAATTTTCAAAAAGAAAAATTTCAAAAAAAATTTCAAAAAAATTTTCGAAAAAAAAATTTAAAAAAAAAAATTAAAAAAAAAATTGAAAAAAAATTTCAAAAAAAAAAATTTTCAAAAAAAATTAAAAAAAAATTTAAAAAAAAATTTTCGAAAAAAAAAATTTCAAAAAAAAAATTTCAAAAAAAAATTTTAAAAAAAATTTCAAAAAAATTTCGAAAAAAAAAAATTTCAAAAAAAAATTTTAAAAAAAATTTCAAAAAAAAAATAAAAAAAAAATTTCGAAAAAATTTTCGAATTAAAAAATTAAAAAAAAAATTTTCAAAAAAAATTTAAAAAAAAATTTTCAAAAAGAAAAATTTCAAAAAAAATTTCAAAAAAATTTTCGAAAAAAAAATTAAAAATAAAAATTAAAAAAAAAATTGAAAAAAAATTTCAAAAAAAAAAATTTTCAAAAAAAATTAATAAAAAATTTAAAAAAAATTTTCGAAAAAAAAAATTTCAAATAAAAAAATTTCAAAAAAAAATTTTAAAAAAAATTTCAAAAAAATTTCGAGAAAAAAAATTTCAAAAAAAAATTTTAAAAAAAATTTCAAAAAAAAAATAAAAAAAAAATTTCGAAAAAATTTTCGAATTAAAAAATTTAAAAAAAAATTTCAAAAAAAAAATTTTCAAAAAAAATTAAAAAAAAAATTTTAAAAAAATTTTAAAAAAAATTTCAAAAAAATTTTCGAAAAAAAAATTCAAAAAAAAATTTAAAAAAAATTCGAAAAAAAAAGTTCGAAAAAAAAATTTCCAAAAAAAAATTTAAAAAAAATTAAAAAAAAAATTTAAAAACAAATTGAAAAAATAAATGTCAAAAAAAAAATTTCCAAAAAAAATTAAAAAAAAAAATTTCAAAAAAATTTCGAAAAAAAGAATTTCAAAAAAAAATTTTTAAAAAAATTTCGAAAAAATTTCCAAAAAAAATTAAAAAAAAAATTCTCAAAAAAAATTTTCGAAAAAAAAAATTAAAAAAAAAAATTTTTCAAAAAATAATTTCAAAAAAAAAATTTTCAAAAAAAATTTTAAAAAAAATAAAACAAAAAAATTCGAAAAAAAATTTCGAAAAAAAAATTTTCAAAAAAAAATTAAAAAAAAAAATTTAAAAAAATTTTCGAAAAAAAAATTTCAAAAAAAAAATTTCGAAAAAAAAATTTTTTGAAAAAAATTTTAAAAAAAATTTTAAAAAAAATTTCAAAAAAAAATTTCAAAAAAAAAATTTCAAAAAAAATTTTTAAAAAAATTTTAAAAAAAATTCGAAAAAAAAATTTCGAAAAAAAAATATTCAAAAAAAAAATTTCAAAAAAATTTCAAAAAAATTTCAAAAAAAAAATTAAAAAAATAAATGAAAAAAAATGAAAAAAAAAAATTCGAAAAAAAAATTTTTAAAAAAATAAAAAAAAAATCGAAAAAAAATTTCGAAAAAAAATTTTCAAAAAGAAAAATTTCAAAAAAATTTTCGAAAAAAAAAATTTCAAAAAAAAAATTTCCAAAAAAAAAATTTAAAAAAAAATTTCAAAAAAATTTCGAAAAAAAAAATTTCGAAAAAAAAATTAAAAAAAAAAATTCGAAAAAATTTTCGAAAAAAAAAATTAAAAAAAAAAATTCTCAAAAATGATTTTCAAAAAAAAATTAAAAAAAAAGTTTCGAAATAATTTTCGAAAAAAAAAATTTAAAAAAAAATTTCAAAAAAATTTTCGAAAAAAAAAATTTCAAAAAAAAAATTTTCAAAAAAAAAATTTTGAAAAAATTAAAAAAAAAATTGAAAAAAAAAATTCAAAAAAAAATTTCAAAAAAAAAATTTTCAAAAAAAATTAAAAAAAAATAAAAAAAAAAATTAAAAAAAAATTTCAAAAAAATTTTCGAAAAAAAAAATTTCAAAAAAAAAAATTAAAAAAAATTTTCGAAAAAAAAAATTTCAAAAAAAAAATTTCAAAAAAAAAATTTCAAAAAAAAAATTTTTGTAAAAAATTTTTAAAAAAATTTTAAAAAAAATTTCAAAAAAAAATTTAAAAAAAAAAAATTAAAAAAAAATTTTAAAAAAATTTAAAAAAAAATTCGAAAAAAAAATTTCGAAAAAAAAATTTTCAAAAAAAAATTTCAAAAAAAAAATTAAAAAAAAATAAAAAAAAATGAAAAAAAAAATTCGAAAAAAAAATTTTCAAAAAGAAAAATTTCAAAAAAAATTTCAAAAAAATTTTCGAAAAAAAAAGTTTAAAAAAAAAATAAAAAAAAAATTTAAAAAAAAAAATTTAAAAAAAATTTCAAAAAAAAAAAAAAAAAAATTTCAAAAAAATTTCGAAAAAAAAAATTTCAAAAAAAATTTCGAAAAACTTTTCGAAAAAAAAAATTTAAAAAAAAATTCTCAAAAAAAATTTTTTTTTCAAAAAATTTTTAAAAAAATTAAAAAAAAAAATCGAAAAAAAATTTCGAAAAAAAAATTTAAAAAAAAAATTTTTCAAAAAAAAATTTCGAAAAAAAAATTTAAAAAAAAAATTTTTCAAAAAAAAATTTCGAAAAAAAAATTTCTATAAAAATTTAAAAAAAAATTGAAAAAAAATTCGAAAAAAAAATTTTTAAAAAAATAAAAAAAAAAATTCGAAAAAAAATTTCGAAAAAAAAATTTTCAAAAAGAAAAATTTCAAAAAAAATTTCAAAAAAATTTTCGAAAAAAAATGTTTCGAAAAAAAAAATTGAAAAAAAAAAATTTTCAAAAAAAAAATTTAAAAAAAATTTCAAAAAAATTTTCGAAAAAAAAATAAAAAAAAAAATTAAAAAAAAATTGAAAAAAAAAATTTCAAAAAAAAAATTTTCAAAAAAAAAATTTAAAAAAAAATTCAAAAAAAAAATAAAAAAAAAAAAATTAAAAAAAAAATTTAAAAAAAATTGAAAAAAAAAATTTCAAAAAAAAATTCAAAAAAAAAATTCAAAAAAAAATTTCAAAAAAAATTTAAAAAAAAATTAAAAAAAAAATTTTCGAAAAAAAAAATTTCAAAAAAAAAAATTTCAAAAAAAAATTTAAAAAAAATTTCAAAAAAAAAATAAAAAAAAAAAAATTAAAAAAAAAATTTAAAAAAAATTGAAAAAAAAAATTTCAAAAAAAAATTCAAAAAAAAAATTCAAAAAAAAATTTCAAAAAAAATTTAAAAAAAAATTAAAAAAAAAATTTTCGAAAAAAAAAATTTCAAAAAAAAAAATTTCAAAAAAAAATTTCAAAAAAATTTTCGAAAAAAAAAGTTTCGAAAAAAAAAATTAAAAAAAGAAAATTTTCAAAAAAAAAATTTCATAAAAAAATTAAAAAAAAAATTGAAAAAAAAAATTCGAAAAAAAATTTTTTAAAAAAATAAAAAAAAAATCGAAAAAAAATTTCGAAAAAAAAATTTTCAAAAAGAAAAATTTAAAAAAAAATTTCAAAAAAAATTTTCGAAAAAAAAAGTTTCGAAAAAAAAAATAAAAAAAAAATTTTCAAAAAAAAAATTTCATAAAAAAATTTTAAAAAAAATTGAAAAAAAAAATTCGAAAAAAATTTTTTTAAAAAAATAAAAAAAAAATTCGAAAAAAAATTTCGAAAAAAAAATTTCGAAAAAAAAATTTTCAAAAAAAAATTTCAAAAAAAAAAATTAAAAAAAAATTTAAAAAAATGAAAAAAAAAATTCGAAAAAAAAATTTTCAAAAAGAAAAATTTCAAAAAAAATTTCAAAAAAATTTTCGAAAAAAAAAGTTTAAAAAAAAATAAAAAAAAAATTTAAAAAAAAAAATTTAAAAAAAATTTCAAAAAAAAAAAAAAAAAAAAATTTCAAAAAAATTTCGAAAAAAAAAATTTCAAAAAAAAATTTAAAAAAAAATTTCGAAAAACTTTTCGAAAAAAAAAATTAAAAAAAAAATTCTCAAAAAAAATTTTTGAAAAAAAAAATAAAAAAAAAAATTTTTCAAAAAAAAATTTCAAAAAAAAATTTTCAAAAAAAATTAAAAAAAAAAATAAAACAAAAAAATTCGAAAAAAAATTTCGAAAAAAAAATTTTCAAAAAAAAATTTAAAAAAAAATTAAAAAAAATTTTCGAAAAAAAAAATTTCAAAAAAAAAATTTCAAAAAAAAAATTACAAAAAAATTAAAAAAAAAATTTTAAAAAAAATTCGAAAAAAAAATTTCGAAAAAAAAATTTTCAAAAAAAAAAATTTAAAAAAAATTTCAAAAAAATTTCAAAAAAATAATTAAAAAAAAAATAAAAAGAAAATGAAAAAAAAAATTCGAAAAAAAAATTTTTAAAAAGCAAAATTTCAAAAAAAATTTCAAAAAAATTTTCGAAAAAAAAAATTTCAAAAAAAAAAATTCCAAAAAAAAAATTAAAAAAAAAATTTCAAAAATATTTCGAAAAAAAAAAAATTTCGAAAAAAAAATTTTAAAAAAAAATTCGAAAAAATTTTCGAAAAAAAAAATAAAAAAAAAAAAATCTCAAAAATGATTTTCGAAAAAAAAAATTAAAAAAAAAAATTAAAAAAAAAAAATTCAAAAAAAAATTTTCAAAAAAAATTAAAAAAAAATTAAAAAAAAATCGAAAAAAAATTTCGAAAAAAAAATTGAAAAAAAAAATTTCAAAAATAAATTTCAAAAAAAAATTTTCAAAATAAAAAATTTCAAAAAAATTTTTTTAAAAAAATTGAAAAATAAAATTCGAGAAAAATTTCGAAAAAAAATCAAAAAAAAAATTAAAAAAAAATTTCGAAAAAAAAATTTTCAAAAAAAAAATTAAAAAAAAAATTCAAAAAAAAATTGAAAAAAAAAATTCGAAAAAAAAAATTTAAAAAAATAAAAAAAAAATTCGAAAAAAAATTTCGAAAAAAAAAATTTTCAAAAAAAAAATCAAAAAAAAAATTTCGAAAAAATTTTCGAAAAAAAAAATTTAAAAAAAAATTTCAAAAAAATTTTCGGAAAAAAAAATTTCAAAAAAAAAATTTTCAAAAAAAAAATTTGGAAAAAATTAAAAAAAAAATTGAAAAAAAAAATTAAAAAAAAATTTCAAAAAAATTTTCGAAAAAAAAAATTTAAAAAAAAAAATTTAAAAAAATTTTAAAAAAAAATAAAAAAAAATTATCGAAAAAAAAAATTTCAAAAAAAAAAATTCAAAAAAAAAATTAAAAAAAAAATTTCAAAAAAATTTCGAAAAAAAAAAATTTCGAAAAAAAAATTTCATAAAAAAATTTTAAAAAAAATTGAAAAAAAAAATTCGAAAAAAAAATTTTTTAAAAAATTTTAAAAAAAATTCGAAAAAAAATTTCGAAAAAAAAATTTTCAAAAACCAAAATTTAAAAAAAAATTTCAAAAAAATTTTCGAAAAAAAAAATTTCAAAAAAAAAATTTCCAAAAAAAAAATTAAAAAAAAAAATTTCAAAAAAATTTCGAAAAAAAAAAATTTCGAAAAAAAAATTTAAAAAAAAAATTCGAAAAAATTTTCGAAAAAAAAAATTTAAAAAAAAAATTCTCAAAAATGATTTTCGAAAAAAAAAATTAAAAAAAAAAATTTCAAAAAAAAAATTTTCGAAAAAAATTTTAAAAAAAATAAAAAAAAAATTCGAAAAAAAATTTCGAAAAAAAATTAAAAAAAAAAATTTCAAAAATAAATTTCAAAAAATAAATTTTTTTCAAAAAATTTTTAAAAAAATTTTTAAAAAAAATCGAAATAAAATTTCGAAAAAAAAATTAAAAAAAAAATTTTTCAAAAAAAAATTTCGAAAAAAAAATTTCTATAAAAATTTAAAAAAAAATTGAAAAAAAAAATTCGAAAAAAAAATTTTTAAAAAAATAAAAAAAAAAATTCGAAAAAAAATTTCGAAAAAAAAATTTTCAAAAAGAAAAATTTCAAAAAAAATTTCAAAAAAATTTTCGAAAAAAAATGTTTCGAAAAAAAAAATTGAAAAAAAAAAATTTTCAAAAAAAAAATTTAAAAAAAATTTCAAAAAAAAATTTCAAAAAAATTTTCGAAAAAAAAAGTTTCGAAAAAAAAAATTAAAAAAAAAAAATTTTCAAAAAAAAAATTTCATGAAAAAATTGAAAAAAAAATTGAAAAAAAAAAATTCGAAAATAAATTTTTTAAAAAAATAAAAAAAAAATCGAAAAAAAATTTCGAAAAAAAAATTTTCAAAAAGAAAAATTTCAAAAAAAATTTCAAAAAAAATTTTCGAAAAAAAAAGTTTCGAAAAAAAAAATAAAAAAAAAATTTTCAAAAAAAAAATTTCATAAAAAAATTTTAAAAAAAATTGAAAAAAAAAATTCGAAAAAAATTTTTTTAAAAAAATGAAAAAAAAATTCGAAAAAAAATTTCGAAAAAAAAATTTAAAAAAAAAATTTTTCAAAAAAAAATTTCGAAAAAAAAATTTCTATAAAAATTTAAAAAAAAATTGAAAAAAAAAATTCGAAAAAAAAATTTTTAAAAAAATAAAAAAAAAATTCGAAAAAAAATTTCGAAAAAAAAATTTAAAAAAAAAATTTTTCAAAAAAAAATTTCGAAAAAAAAATTTCTATAAAAATTAAAAAAAAAATTGAAAAAAAAAATTCGAAAAAAAAATTTTTAAAAAAATAAAAAAAAAAATTCGAAAAAAAAATTCGAAAAAAAAATTTTCAAAAAGAAAAATTTCAAAAAAAATTTCAAAAAAATTTTCGAAAAAAAAATTAAAAAAAAAAAATTAAAAAAAAAATTGAAAAAAAATTTCAAAAAAAAAAATTTTCAAAAAAAATTAAAAAAAAATTTAAAAAAAAATTTTCGAAAAAAAAAATTTCAAAAAAAAAATTTCAAAAAAAAATTTTAAAAAAAATTTCAAAAAAATTTCGAAAAAAAAAAATTTCAAAAAAAAATTTTAAAAAAAATTTCAAAAAAAAAATAAAAAAAAAATTTCGAAAAAATTTTCGAATTAAAAAATTAAAAAAAAAATTTTCAAAAAAAATTTAAAAAAAAATTTTCAAAAAGAAAAATTTCAAAAAAAATTTCAAAAAAATTTTCGAAAAAAAAATTAAAAATAAAAATTAAAAAAAAAATTGAAAAAAAATTTCAAAAAAAAAAATTTTCAAAAAAAATTAATAAAAAATTTAAAAAAAATTTTCGAAAAAAAAAATTTCAAATAAAAAAATTTCAAAAAAAAATTTTAAAAAAAATTTCAAAAAAATTTCGAGAAAAAAAAATTTCAAAAAAAAATTTTAAAAAAAATTTCAAAAAAAAAATAAAAAAAAAATTTCGAAAAAATTTTCGAATTAAAAAATTTAAAAAAAAATTTCAAAAAAAAAATTTTCAAAAAAAATTAAAAAAAAAATTTTAAAAAAATTTTAAAAAAAATTTCAAAAAAATTTTCGAAAAAAAAATTCAAAAAAAAATTTAAAAAAAATTCGAAAAAAAAAGTTCGAAAAAAAAATTTCCAAAAAAAAATTTAAAAAAAATTAAAAAAAAAATTTAAAAACAAATTGAAAAAATAAATGTCAAAAAAAAAATTTCCAAAAAAAATTAAAAAAAAAAATTTCAAAAAAATTTCGAAAAAAAGAATTTCAAAAAAAAATTTTTAAAAAAATTTCGAAAAAATTTCCAAAAAAAATTAAAAAAAAAATTCTCAAAAAAAATTTTCGAAAAAAAAAATTAAAAAAAAAAATTTTTCAAAAAATAATTTCAAAAAAAAAATTTTCAAAAAAAATTTTAAAAAAAATAAAACAAAAAAATTCGAAAAAAAATTTCGAAAAAAAAATTTTCAAAAAAAAATTAAAAAAAAAAATTTAAAATAATTTTCGAAAAAAAAATTTCAAAAAAAAAATTTCGAAAAAAAAATTTTTTGAAAAAAATTTTAAAAAAAATTTTAAAAAAAATTTCAAAAAAAAATTTCAAAAAAAAAATTTCAAAAAAAATTTTTAAAAAAATTTTAAAAAAAATTCGAAAAAAAAATTTCGAAAAAAAAATATTCAAAAAAAAAATTTCAAAAAAATTTCAAAAAAATTTCAAAAAAAAAATTAAAAAAATAAATGAAAAAAAATGAAAAAAAAAAATTCGAAAAAAAAATTTTTAAAAAAATAAAAAAAAAATCGAAAAAAAATTTCGAAAAAAAATTTTCAAAAAGAAAAATTTCAAAAAAATTTTCGAAAAAAAAAATTTCAAAAAAAAAATTTCCAAAAAAAAAATTTAAAAAAAAATTTCAAAAAAATTTCGAAAAAAAAAATTTCGAAAAAAAAATTAAAAAAAAAAATTCGAAAAAATTTTCGAAAAAAAAAATTAAAAAAAAAAATTCTCAAAAATGATTTTCGAAAAAAAAATTAAAAAAAAAAAAATTTCAAAAAAAAATTTCAAAAAAAAAATTTTCAAAAAAAAAATTTAAAAAAAATTTCAAAAAAAATTTCAAAAAAAAAATTAAAAAAATAAATGAAAAAAAATGAAAAAAAAAATTCGAAAAAAAAATTTTTAAAAAAATAAAAAAAAAATCGAAAAAAAATTTCGAAAAAAAAATTTTCAAAAAGAAAAATTTCAAAAAAATTTTCGAAAAAAAAAATTTCAAAAAAAAAATTTCCAAAAAAAAAATTAAAAAAAAAATTTCAAAAAAATTTCGAAAAAAAAAATTTCGAAAAAAAAATTAAAAAAAAAATTCGAAAAAATTTTCGAAAAAAAAAATTTCGAAAAAAAAATTAAAAAAAAAAATTCGAAAAAATTTTCGAAAAAAAAAATTAAAAAAAAAAATTCTCAAAAATGATTTTCGAAAAAAAAATTAAAAAAAAAAAAAATTAAAAAAAAAATTTCAAAAATAAATTTCAAAAAATAAATTTTTTTCAAAAAATTTTTAAAAAAATTTAAAAAAAAAATCGAAAAAAAATTTCGAAAAAAAAATTAAAAAAAAAAAATTTCAAAAAAAAATTTCGAAAAAAAAATTTTCAAAAAAAAAATTAAAAAAAAAAATTTTCAAAAAAAATTTCAAAAAAAAAATTTTCAAAAAAAATTTTAAAAAAAAATTAAAAAAAAAATCGAAAAAAAATTTCGAAAAAAAAATTTTCAAAAAAAAAATAAAAAAAAAATTTTCAAAAAAAATTTCAAAGAAAAAATTTTCAAAAAAAATTTTAAAAAAATTTTCGAAAAAAAAAATTTCAAAAAAAAATTTCAAAAAAAAAATTTCAAAAAAAAAAATAAAAAAAAATTTCAAAAAAAAAATTCAAAAAAAATTTCGAAAAAAAAAATTTCAAAAAAAAATAAAAAAAATTTAAAAACAAATTGAAAAAAAAATTCGAAAAAAAATTTCAAAAAAAAAATTTAAAAAAAAATTTAAAAAATTATTTTCGAAAAAAAAAATTTCAAAAAAAAATTTAAAAAAAAAATTTTAAAAAAATTTCGAAAAAAAAAAATTTCAAAAAAAATTAAAAAAAAAATTTAAAAACAAATTGAAAAAAAAATCGAAAAAAAAAATTTCGAAAAAAAAATTGAAAAAAAAAAATTTCGAAAAAAAAATTTTCAAAAAAAAAATTAAAAAAAAAAAATTTTCAAAAAAAAATTTCAAAAAAAAAATTTTCAAAAAAATAAAAAAAAAATTAAAAAAAATTCGAAAAAAAAATTTAAAAAAAAAATTTCAAAAAAAAATTCAAAAAAAAAATTTTCAAAAAAAATAAAAAAAAAATTAAAAAAAAATTCGAAAAAAAATTTCGAAAAAAAATTTTCAAAAAAAAAATAAAAAAAAAAATTTAAAAAAAATTTCAAAAAAAAATTTCAAAAAAAAATTTTCAAAAAAAAAATTTAAAAAAAAATTCAAAAAAAAATTTTAAAAAAAATTGAAAAAAAAAATTCGAAAAAAAAATTTTTAAAAAAATAAAAAAAAATTCGAAAAAAAATTTCGAAAAAAAAAAATTTTCAAAAAAAAAAAAAAAAATTCGAAAAAAAAATTTTAAAAAAAATTTCAAAAAAATTTTCGAAAAAAAAAATTTAAAAAGATTTCAAAAAAAAATTAAAAAAAAAATTAAAAAAAAAATTCAAAAAAAAATTTTTAAAAAAATTTAAAAAAAAATTCGAAAAAAAATTTCGAAAAAAAAAATTTCGAAAAAAAAAGTTTCAAAAAAAAAAATTCAAAAAAAAATTCGAAAAAAAAATTTTCAAAAAAAAAATTTAAAAAAAATTTCAAAAAAAAATAAAAAAAAATAAAAAAAAATGAAAAAAAAATTCGAAAAAAATTTTTTTTTAAAATTTAAAAAAAAAAATTCAAAAAAAAATTTCGAAAAAAAAATTTTTGAAAAAAAAAGTTTCAAAAAAAAATTCAAAAAAAAAAATTTTCAAAAAAAAAATTAAAAAAAAAAATTTTCAAAATAAAAAATTTCAAAAAAAAATTTAAAAAAAAATTGAAAAATAAAATTCGAAAAAAATTTCGAAAAAAATTCAAAAAAAAAATTTAAAAAAAATTTCGAAAAAAAAAATTTTCAAAAAAAAAATTTAAAAAAAAATTCAAAAAAAATTTAAAAAAAAATTGAAAAAAAAAATTCGAAAAAAAATTTTTTAAAAAAATGAAAAAAAAAATTCGAAAAAAAATTTCGAAAAAAAAAATTTTCAAAAAAAAAATTAAAAAAAAAACATTTTCGAAAAAAAAATTTTAAAAAAAATTTCAAAAAATTTTCGAAAAAAAAAATTTTAAAAAAATTTCAAAAAAAAAATTAAAAAAAAAATTGAAAATAAAATGAAAAAAAAAATTTTAAAAAAATTTTTAAAAAAATTTAAAAAAAAATTCGAAAAAAAATTTCGAAAAAAAAATTTTCGAAAAAAAAAGTTTCAAAAAAAAATTTCAAAAAAAAAATTCGAAAAAAAAATTATCAAAAAAAAAATTTAAAAAAAATTTCAAAAAAAAATAAAAAAAAATGAAAAAAAAATTCGAAAAAAAATTTTTTAAAAAAATTTAAAAAAAAATTCGAAAAAAAATTTCGAAAAAAAAATTTTCGAAAAAAAAAGTTTCAAAAAAAAAATTCAAAAAAAAAAAATTTTCAAAAAAAAAAAAAAAAAAAATTTTCAAAATAAAAAATTTCAAAAAAAATTTTTAAAAAAAATTGAAAAATAAAATTCGAAAAAAATTTCGAAAAAAAATCAAAAAAAAAATTTAAAAAAAAATTTCGAAAAAAAAATTTTCAAAAAAAAAATTTAAAAAAAAATTCAAAAAAAAATTGAAAAAAAAAATTCGAAAGAAAAAATTTTAAAAAAATAAAAAAAAAATTCGAAAAAAAATTACGAAAAAAAAAATTTTCAAAAAAAAAATTAAAAAAAAAGTTTCGAAATAATTTTCGAAAAAAAAAATTTAAAAAAAAATTTCAAAAAAATTTTCGAAAAAAAAAATTTCAAAAAAAAAATTTTCAAAAAAAAAATTTTGAAAAAATTAAAAAAAAAATTGAAAAAAAAAATTCAAAAAAAAATTTCAAAAAAAAAATTTTCAAAAAAAATTAAAAAAAAATAAAAAAAAAAATTAAAAAAAAATTTCAAAAAAATTTTCGAAAAAAAAAATTTCAAAAAAAAAAATTAAAAAAAATTTTCGAAAAAAAAAATTTCAAAAAAAAAATTTCAAAAAAAAAATTTCAAAAAAAAAATTTTTGTAAAAAATTTTTAAAAAAATTTTAAAAAAAATTTCAAAAAAAAATTAAAAAAAAAAAAATTAAAAAAAAAATTTTAAAAAAATTTAAAAAAAAATTCGAAAAAAAAATTTCGAAAAAAAAATTTTCAAAAAAAAATTTCAAAAAAAAAATTAAAAAAAAATTTTCGAAAAAAAAAATTTCAAAAAAAAAAATTAAAAAAAATTTTCGAAAAAAAAAATTTCAAAAAAAAAATTTCAAAAAAAAAATTTCAAAAAAAAAATTTTTGTAAAAAATTTTTAAAAAAATTTTAAAAAAAATTTCAAAAAAAAATTTAAAAAAAAAAAATTAAAAAAAAAATTTTAAAAAAATTTAAAAAAAAATTCGAAAAAAAAAATTTCAAAAAGAAAAATTTCAAAAAAAATTTCAAAAAAATTTTCGAAAAAAAAAGTTTAAAAAAAAAATAAAAAAAAAATTAAAAAAAAAAATTTAAAAAAAATTTCAAAAAAAAAAAAAAAAAAATTTCAAAAAAATTTCGAAAAAAAAAATTTCAAAAAAAATTTCGAAAAACTTTTCGAAAAAAAAAATTTAAAAAAAAATTCTCAAAAAAAATTTTTTTTTCAAAAAATTTTTAAAAAAATTTAAAAAAAAAATCGAAAAAAAATTTCGAAAAAAAAATTTAAAAAAAAAATTTTTCAAAAAAAAATTTCGAAAAAAAAATTTAAAAAAAAAATTTTTCAAAAAAAAATTTCGAAAAAAAAATTTCTATAAAAATTTAAAAAAAAATTGAAAAAAAATTCGAAAAAAAAATTTTTAAAAAAATAAAAAAAAAAATTCGAAAAAAAATTTCGAAAAAAAAATTTTCAAAAAGAAAAATTTCAAAAAAAATTTCAAAAAAATTTTCGAAAAAAAATGTTTCGAAAAAAAAAATTGAAAAAAAAAAATTTTCAAAAAAAAAATTTAAAAAAAATTTCAAAAAAATTTTCGAAAAAAAAATAAAAAAAAAAAATTAAAAAAAAATTGAAAAAAAAAATTTCAAAAAAAAAATTTTCAAAAAAAAAATTTAAAAAAAAATTCAAAAAAAAAATAAAAAAAAAAAATAAAAAAAAAAATTTAAAAAAAATTGAAAAAAAAAATTTCAAAAAAAAATTCAAAAAAAAAATTCAAAAAAAAATTTCAAAAAAAATTTAAAAAAAAATTTAAAAAAAAATTTTCGAAAAAAAAAATTTCAAAAAAAAAAATTTCAAAAAAAAATTTAAAAAAAATTTCAAAAAAAAAATAAAAAAAAAAAATTAAAAAAAAAATTTAAAAAAAATTGAAAAAAAAAATTTCAAAAAAAAATTCAAAAAAAAAATTCAAAAAAAAATTTCAAAAAAAATTTAAAAAAAAATTTAAAAAAAAATTTTCGAAAAAAAAAATTTCAAAAAAAAAAATTTCAAAAAAAAATTTCAAAAAAATTTTCGAAAAAAAAAGTTTCGAAAAAAAAAATTAAAAAAAGAAAATTTTCAAAAAAAAAATTTCATAAAAAAATTAAAAAAAAAATTGAAAAAAAAAATTCGAAAAAAATTTTTTTAAAAAAATAAAAAAAAAATCGAAAAAAAATTTCGAAAAAAAAATTTTCAAAAAGAAAAATTTAAAAAAAAATTTCAAAAAAAATTTTCGAAAAAAAAAGTTTCGAAAAAAAAAATAAAAAAAAAAATTTCAAAAAAAAAATTTCATAAAAAAATTTTAAAAAAAATTGAAAAAAAAAATTCGAAAAAAATTTTTTTAAAAAAATAAAAAAAAAATTCGAAAAAAAATTTCGAAAAAAAAATTTAAAAAAAAAATTTTTCAAAAAAAAATGTCAAAAAAAAAATTTCTATAAAAATTTAAAAAAAAATTGAAAAAAAAAAATTCGAAAAAAAAATTTTTTAAAAAATAAAAAAAAAAATTCGAAAAAAAATTTCGAAAAAAAAATTTAAAAAAAAAATTTTTCAAAAAAAAATTTCGAAAAAAAAATTTCTATAAAAATTAAATAAAAAATTGAAAAAAAAAATTCGAAAAAAAAATTTTTAAAAAAATAAAAAAAAAAAATTCGAAAAAAAATTTCGAAAAAAAAATTTTCAAAAAGAAAAATTTCAAAAAAAATTTCAAAAAAATTTTCGAAAAAAAAAATTAAAAAAAAAAATTTTTAAAAAAATTTAAAAAAAAATTCGAAAAAAAATTTCGAAAAAAAAATTTTCAAAAACCAAAATTTAAAAAAAAATTTCAAAAAAATTTTCGAAAAAAAAAATTTCAAAAAAAAAATTTCCAAAAAAAAAATTAAAAAAAAAAAATTCAAAAAAATTTCGAAAAAAAAAAATTTCGAAAAAAAAAAATTTCGAAAAAAAAATTTTAAAAAAAAATTCGAAAAAATTTTCGAAAAAAAAAATTAAAAAAAAAAATTCTCAAAAATGATTTTCGAAAAAAAAAATTAAAAAAAAAAATTTCAAAAAAAAAATTTTCAAAAAAAATTAAAAAAAAAATAAAAAAAAAATTCGAAAAAAAATTTCGAAAAAAAAATTAAAAAAAAAATTTCAAAAATAAATTTCAAAAAATAAATTTTTTTCAAAAAATTTTTAAAAAAATTTTTAAAAAAAATCGAAAAAAAATTTCGAAAAAAAAATTTTTCAAAAAAAAATTTCGAAAAAAAAATTTAAAAAAAAAATTTTTCAAAAAAAAATTTCGAAAAAAAAATTTCTATAAAAATTTAAAAAAAAATTGAAAAAAAAAATTCGAAAAAAAAATTTTTAAAAAAATAAAAAAAAAAATTCGAAAAAAAATTTCGAAAAAAAAATTTTCAAAAAGAAAAATTTCAAAAAAATTTTCGAAAAAAAATGTTTCGAAAAAAAAAATTGAAAAAAAAAAATTTTCAAAAAAAAAATTTAAAAAAAATTTCAAAAAAATTTTCGAAAAAAAAATAAAAAAAAAAAATTAAAAAAAAATTGAAAAAAAATTTCAAAAAAAAAAATTTTCAAAAAAAATTTAAAAAAAAATTTAAAAAAAAATTTTCGAAAAAAAAAATTTCAAAAAAAAAAATTTCAAAAAAAAATTTCAAAAAAATTTTCGAAAAAAAAAGTTTCGAAAAAAAAAATTAAAAAAAAAAATTTTCAAAAAAAAATTTTTGTAAAAAATTTTTAAAAAAAATTTAAAAAAAATTTCAAAAAAAAATTAAAAAAAAAAATTTTCAAAAAAAATTTTAAAAAAATTTTAAAAAAAATTTAAAAAAAAACATTTTCGAAAAAAAAATTTTAAAAAAAATTTCAAAAAATTTTCGAAAAAAAAAATTTTAAAAAAATTTAAAAAAAAAAATTTAAAAAAAAATTGAAAAAAAAATGAAAAAAAAAAATTTTAAAAAAATTTTTAAAAAAATTTAAAAAAAAAATTCGAAAAAAAATTTCGAAAAAAAAATTTTCGAAAAAAAAAGTTTCAAAAAAAAAATTCAAAAAAAAAATTCGAAAAAAAAATTATCAAAAAAAAAATTTAAAAAAAATTTCAAAAAAAAATAAAAAAAAAATGAAAAAAAAATTCGAAAAAAAATTTTTTAAATAAATTAAAAAAAAAATTCGAAAAAAAATTTCGAAAAAAAAATTTTCGAAAAAAAAAGTTTCAAAAAAAAAATTCAAAAAAAAAATTTTCAAAAAAAAAAAAAAAAAAAAATTTTCAAAATAAAAAATTTCAAAAAAAATTTTTAAAAAAAATTGAAAAATAAAATTCGAAAAAAAATTCGAAAAAAAATAAAAAAAAAAATTAAAAAAAAAATTAAAAAAAAAATTTCGAAAAAAAAATTTTCAAAAAAAAAATTTAAAAAAAAATTCAAAAAAAAATTGAAAAAAAAAATTCGAAAGAAAAAATTTTAAAAAAATAAAAAAAAAATCGAAAAAAAATTACGAAAAAAAAAATTTTCAAACAAAAAATTAAAAAAAAAGTTTCGAAATAATTTTCAAAAAAAAAAATTTAAAAAAAAAATTTCAAAAAAATTTTCGAAAAAAAAAATTTCAAAAAAAAAATTTTCAAAAAAAAAATTTTGAAAAAATTAAAAAAAAAATTGAAAAAAAAAATTCAAAAAAAAATTTCAAAAAAAAAATTTTCAAAAAAAATTTTAAAAAAAATAAAAAAAAAAATTAAAAAAAAATTTCAAAAAAATTTTCGAAAAAAAAAATTTCAAAAAAAAAAATTAAAAAAAATTTTCGAAAAAAAAAATTTCAAAAAAAAAATTTCAAAAAAAAAATTTCAAAAAAAAAATTTCAAAAAAAAAATTTTTGTAAAAAATTTTAAAAAAAATTTTAAAAAAAATTTCAAAAAAAAATTTAAAAAAAAAAATTTTCAAAAAAAATTTTAAAAAAATTTAAAAAAAAATTCGAAAAAAAAATTTCG
>OX101811.2:41184420-41254420 GCA_944452925.2 Chrysolina oricalcia
TCAAAAAAAAATTTTTAAAAAAATTTCGAAAAAATTTCCAAAAAAAATTAAAAAAAAAATTCTCAAAAAAAATTTTCGAAAAAAAAAATTAAAAAAAAAAATTTTTCAAAAAATAATTTCAAAAAAAAAATTTTCAAAAAAAATTTTAAAAAAAATAAAACAAAAAAATTCGAAAAAAAATTTCGAAAAAAAAATTTTCAAAAAAAAATTAAAAAAAAAAATTTAAAAAAATTTTCGAAAAAAAAATTTCAAAAAAAAAATTTCGAAAAAAAAATTTTTTGAAAAAAATTTTTAAAAAAATTTTAAAAAAAATTTCAAAAAAAAATTTCAAAAAAAAAATTTCAAAAAAAATTTTTAAAAAAATTTAAAAAAAAATTCGAAAAAAAAATTTCGAAAAAAAAATATTCAAAAAAAAAATTTAAAAAAAATTTCAAAAAAATTTTAAAAAAAAAATTAAAAAAATAAATGAAAAAAAATGAAAAAAAAAATTCGAAAAAAAAATTTTTGAAAAAATAAAAAAAAAATCGAAAAAAAATTTCGAAAAAAAAATTTTCAAAAAGAAAAATTTCAAAAAAATTTTCGAAAAAAAAAATTTCAAAAAAAAAATTTCCAAAAAAAAAATTAAAAAAAAAATTTCAAAAAAATTTCGAAAAAAAAAATTTCGAAAAAAAAATTTAAAAAAAAAATTCGAAAAAATTTTCGAAAAAAAAAATTAAAAAAAAAAATTCTCAAAAATGATTTTCTAAAAAAAAAATAAAAAAAAAAAAATTTCAAAAAAAAATTTCGAAAAAAAAATTTTCAAAAAAAATAAAAAAAAAAATAAAAAAAAAAATAAAAAAAAAATTCGAAAAAAAATTTCGAAAAAAAATTAAAAAAAAAATTTCAAAAATAAATTTCAAAAAATAAATTTTTTTCAAAAAATTTTAAAAAAAATTTAAAAAAAAAATCGAAAAAAAATTTCGAAAAAAAAATTAAAAAAAAAATTTCAAAAAAAAATATCGAAAAAAAAATTTTCAAAAAAAAAATTAAAAAAAAAAATTTTCAAAAAAAATTTCAAAAAAAAAATTTTCAAAAAAAATTAAAAAAAAAAATTTAAAAAAAAATCGAAAAAAAATTTCGAAAAAAAAATTTTCAAAAAAAAAATAAAAAAAAAATTTTCAAAAAAAATTTCAAAAAAAAAATTTTCAAAAAAAATTTTAAAAAAATTTTCGAAAAAAAAAATTTCAAAAAAAAATTTCAAAAAAAAAATTTCAAAAAAAAAATAAAAAAAAAATTTCAAAAAAAAAATTTCGAAAAAAAATTTTCAAAAAAAAAATTTAAAAAAAAAAATTTTCAAAAAAAAATTTCAAAAAAAAAATTTTCAAAAAAATAAAAAAAAATTAAAAAAAATTCGAAAAAAAAATTAAAAAAAAAAATTTCAAAAAAAAATTCAAAAAAAAAATTTTCAAAAAAAATAAAAAAAAAAATTAAAAAAAAATTCGAAAAAAAATTTCGAAAAAAAATTTTCAAAAAAAAAATAAAAAAAAAATTTAAAAAAAATTTCAAAAAAAAATTTCAAAAAAAAATTTTCAAAAAAAAAATTTAAAAAAAAATTCAAAAAAAAATTTTAAAAAAAATTGAAAAAAAAAATTCGAAAAAAAAATTTTTAAAAAAATAAAAAAAAAATTCGAAAAAAAATTTCGAAAAAAAAAATTTTCAAAAAAAAAAAAAAAAATCGAAAAAAAAATTTAAAAAAAAATTTCAAAAAAATTTTCGAAAAAAAAAATTTAAAAAGATTTCAAAAAAAAATTTAAAAAAAAATTTTAAAAAAAATTCAAAAAAAAATTTTTAAAAAAATTTAAAAAAAAATTCGAAAAAAAATTTCGAAAAAAAAATTTTCGAAAAAAAAAGTTTCAAAAAAAAAATTCAAAAAAAAATTCGAAAAAAAAATTTTCAAAAAAAAAATTTAAAAAAAATTTCAAAAAAAAATAAAAAAAAATAAAAAAAAAAATGAAAAAAAAATTCGAAAAAAAAATTTTTTAAAAATTTAAAAAAAAAATTCAAAAAAAAATTTCGAAAAAAAAATTTTCGAAAAAAAAAGTTTCAAAAAAAAAAATTCAAAAAAAAAATTTTCAAAAAAAAAATTAAAAAAAAAAATTTTCAAAATAAAAAATTTCAAAAAAAAATTTTTAAAAAAAATTGAAAAATAAAATTCGAAAAAAATTTCGAAAAAAATAAAAAAAAAATTAAAAAAAAATTCGAAAAAAAATTTCGAAAAAAAATTTTCAAAAAAAAAATAAAAAAAAAAATTTAAAAAAAATTTCAAAAAAAAAATTTCAAAAAAAAATTTTCAAAAAAAAAATTTTAAAAAAAATTCAAAAAAAAATTTTAAAAAAATTTTCGAAAAAAAAAAAATTTAAAAAGATTTCAAAAAAAAATTAAAAAAAAAATGAAAAAAAAAATTCGAAAAAAAAATTTTTAAAAAAATTAAAAAAAAAATTCGAAAAAAAAATTCGAAAAAAAAATTTTCGAACAAAAAAGTTTCAAAAAAAAAATTCAAAAAAAAAATTCGAAAAAAAAATTTTCAAAAAAAAAATTTAAAAAAAATTTCAAAAAAAAATAAAAAAAAAATAAAAAAAAAATGAAAAAAAATTTCGAAAAAAAAAATTTCGAAAAAAAAAGTTTCAAAAAAAAATTCAAAAAAAAAAATTTTCAAAAAAAAAATTTAAAAAAAAAATTTTCAAAATAAAAAATTTCAAAAAAAATTTTCAAAAAAAATTAAAAAAAAAAATTTTAAAAAAAATCGAAAAAAAATTTCGAAAAAAAAATTTTCAAAAAAAAAATAAAAAAAAAAATTTCAAAAAAAATTTCAAAAAAAAAATTTTCAAAAAAAATTTAAAAAAAATTTCGAAAAAAAAAATTTTCAAAAAAAAAATTTAAAAAAAAATTCAAAAAAAATTTTAAAAAAAATTGAAAAAAAAAATTCGAAAAAAAATTTTTTAAAAAAATGAAAAAAAAAATTCGAAAAAAAATTTCGAAAAAAAAAATTTTCAAAAAAAAAAATTAAAAAAAAAACATTTTCGAAAAAAAAATTTTAAAAAAAATTTCAAAAAATTTTCGAAAAAAAAAATTTTTTAAAAATTTCAAAAAAAAAATTTAAAAAAAAATTGAAAATAAAATGAAAAAAAAAATTTTAAAAAAATTTTTAAAAAAATTAAAAAAAAAATTCGAAAAAAAATTTCGAAAAAAAAATTTTCAAAAAAAAAGTTTCAAAAAAAAAATTCAAAAAAAAAATGCGAAAAAAAAATTATCAAAAAAAAAATTTAAAAAAAATTTCAAAAAAAAATAAAAAAAAAAATTAAAAAAAATGAAAAAAAAATTCGAAAAAAAATTTTTTTAAAAAATTTTAAAAAAAATTCGAAAAAAAATTTCGAAAAAAAAATTTTCGAAAAAAAAAGTTTCAAAAAAAAAATTCAAAAAAAAAAAATTTTCAAAAAAAAAAAAAAAAAAATTTTCAAAATAAAAAATTTCAAAAAAAATTTTTAAAAAAAATTGAAAAATAAAATTCGAAAAAAATTTCGAAAAAAAATCAAAAAAAAAATTTAAAAAAAAATTTCGAAAAAAAAATTTTCAAAAAAAAAATTTAAAAAAAAATTCAAAAAAAAATTGAAAAAAAAATTCGAAAGAAAAAATTTTAAAAAAATAAAAAAAAAATTCGAAAAAAAATTACGAAAAAAAAAATTTTCAAAAAAAAAATTAAAAAAAAAGTTTCGAAATAATTTTCGAAAAAAAAAATTTAAAAAAAAATTTCAAAAAAATTTTCGAAAAAAAAAATTTCAAAAAAAAAATTTTCAAAAAAAAAATTTTGAAAAAATTAAAAAAAAAATTGAAAAAAAAAATTCAAAAAAAAATTTCAAAAAAAAAATTTTCAAAAAAAATTTAAAAAAAAATAAAAAAAAAAAAATTAAAAAAAAATTTCAAAAAAATTTTCGAAAAAAAAAATTTCAAAAAAAAAAATTAAAAAAAATTTTCGAAAAAAAAAATTTCAAAAAAAAAATTTCAAAAAAAAAATTTCAAAAAAAAATTGAAAAAAAAAATTCGAAAAAAAAAATTTTAAAAAATAAAAAAAAAATTCGAAAAAAAATTTCGAAAAAAAAAATTTTCAAAAAAAAAATTAAAAAAAAAATTTCGAAAAAATTTTCGAAAAAAAAAATTTAAAAAAAAATTTAAAAAAAATTTTCGGAAAAAAAAATTTCAAAAAAAAAATTTTCAAAAAAAAAATTAAAAAAAAAATTTCGAAAAAATTTTCGAAAAAAAAAATTTAAAAAAAAATTTCAAAAAAATTTTCGGAAAAAAAAATTTCAAAAAAAAAATTTTCAAAAAAAAAATTTGGAAAAAATTAAAAAAAAAATTGAAAAAAAAAATTAAAAAAAAATTTCAAAAAAATTTTCGAAAAAAAAAATTTAAAAAAAAAATTAAAAAAAATTATCGAAAAAAAAAATTTCAAAAAAAAAAATTCAAAAAAAAAATTAAAAAAAAAATTTCAAAAAAATTTCGAAAAAAAAAAATTTCGAAAAAAAAATTTCATAAAAAAATTTAAAAAAAAATTGAAAAAAAAAATTCGAAAAAAAAATTTTTAAAAAAATTTAAAAAAAAATTCGAAAAAAAATTTCGAAAAAAAAATTTTCAAAAACCAAAATTTAAAAAAAAATTTCAAAAAAATTTTCGAAAAAAAAAATTTCCAAAAAAAAAATTAAAAAAAAAAATTTCAAAAAAATTTCGAAAAAAAAAAATTTCGAAAAAAAAATTTAAAAAAAAAATTCGAAAAAATTTTCGAAAAAAAAAATTAAAAAAAAAAATTCTCAAAAATGATTTTCGAAAAAAAAAATTAAAAAAAAAAATTTCAAAAAAAAAATTTTCAAAAAAAATTAAAAAAAAAATTCGAAAAAAAATTTCGAAAAAAAAATTAAAAAAAAAATTTCAAAAATAAATTTCAAAAAATAAATTTTTTTCAAAAAATTTTTAAAAAAATTTTTAAAAAAAATCGAAAAAAAATTTCGAAAAAAAAATTAAAAAAAAAAATTTTTCAAAAAAAAATTTCGAAAAAAAAATTTCTATAAAAATTTAAAAAAAAATTGAAAAAAAAAATCGAAAAAAAAATTTTTAAAAAAATAAAAAAAAAAATTCGAAAAAAAATTTCGAAAAAAAAATTTTCAAAAAGAAAAATTTCAAAAAAAATTTCAAAAAAATTTTCGAAAAAAAATGTTTCGAAAAAAAAAATTGAAAAAAAAAAATTTTCAAAAAAAAAAATTAAAAAAAATTTCAAAAAAATTTTCGAAAAAAAAATTAAAAAAAAAAATTAAAAAAAAATTGAAAAAAAATTTCAAAAAAAAAAATTTTCAAAAAAAATTTTAAAAAAAATTTAAAAAAAAATTTTCGAAAAAAAAAATTTCAAAAAAAAAATTAAAAAAAAAAATTTCAAAAAAATTTTCGAAAAAAAAAGTTTCGAAAAAAAAAATAAAAAAAAAAAAATTTTCAAAAAAAAAATTTCATAAAAAAATTTAAAAAAAAATTGAAAAAAAAAATTCGAAAAAAAATTTTTTAAAAAAATTAAAAAAAAATCGAAAAAAAATTTCGAAAAAAAAATTTTCAAAAAGAAAAATTTCAAAAAAAATTTCAAAAAAAATTTTCGAAAAAAAAAGTTTCGAAAAAAAAAATAAAAAAAAAAATTTTCAAAAAAAAAATTTCATAAAAAAATTTTAAAAAAAATTGAAAAAAAAAATTCGAAAAAAATTTTTTAAAAAAAATAAAAAAAAATTCGAAAAAAAATTTCGAAAAAAAAATTTAAAAAAAAAATTTTTCAAAAAAAAATTTCGAAAAAAAAATTTCTATAAAAATTTAAAAAAAAATTGAAAAAAAAAATTCGAAAAAAAAATTTTTAAAAAAATAAAAAAAAAAATTCGAAAAAAAATTTCGAAAAAAAAATTAAAAAAAAAAATTTTTCAAAAAAAAATTTCGAAAAAAAAATTTCTATAAAAATTAAAAAAAAAATTGAAAAAAAAAATTCGAAAAAAAAATTTTTAAAAAAATAAAAAAAAAAAATTCGAAAAAAAATTTCGAAAAAAAAATTTTCAAAAAGAAAAATTTCAAAAAAAATTTCAAAAAAATTTTCGAAAAAAAAATTAAAAAAAAAAATTAAAAAAAAAATTGAAAAAAAATTTCAAAAAAAAAATTTTCAAAAAAAATTAAAAAAAAATTTAAAAAAAAATTTTCGAAAAAAAAAATTTCAAAAAAAAAATTTCAAAAAAAAATTTTAAAAAAAATTTCAAAAAAATTTCGAAAAAAAAAAATTTCAAAAAAAAAATTTCAAAAAAAAAATTTCAAAAAAAAATTGAAAAAAAAAATTCGAAAAAAAAAATTTAAAAAAATAAAAAAAAAATTCGAAAAAAAATTTCGAAAAAAAAAATTTTCAAAAAAAAAAAAAAAAAATTTCGAAAAAATTTTCGAAAAAAAAAATTTAAAAAAAAATTTAAAAAAAATTTTCGGAAAAAAAAATTTCAAAAAAAAAATTTTCAAAAAAAAAATTAAAAAAAAAATTTCGAAAAAATTTTCGAAAAAAAAAATTTAAAAAAAAATTTCAAAAAAATTTTCGGAAAAAAAAATTTCAAAAAAAAAATTTTCAAAAAAAAAATTTGGAAAAAATTAAAAAAAAAATTGAAAAAAAAAATTAAAAAAAAATTTCAAAAAAATTTTCGAAAAAAAAAATTTAAAAAAAAAATTAAAAAAAATTATCGAAAAAAAAAATTTCAAAAAAAAAAATTCAAAAAAAAAATTAAAAAAAAAATTTCAAAAAAATTTCGAAAAAAAAAAATTTCGAAAAAAAAATTTCATAAAAAAATTTAAAAAAAAATTGAAAAAAAAAATTCGAAAAAAAAATTTTTAAAAAAATTTAAAAAAAAATTCGAAAAAAAATTTCGAAAAAAAAATTTTCAAAAACCAAAATTTAAAAAAAAATTTCAAAAAAATTTTCGAAAAAAAAAATTTCAAAAAAAAAATTTCCAAAAAAAAAATTAAAAAAAAAAATTTCAAAAAAATTTCGAAAAAAAAAAATTTCGAAAAAAAAATTTAAAAAAAAAATTCGAAAAAATTTTCGAAAAAAAATCTCAAAAATGATTTTCGAAAAAAAAAATTAAAAAAAAAAATTTCAAAAAAAAAATTTTCAAAAAAAATTTAAAAAAAAATTCGAAAAAAAATTTCGAAAAAAAAATTAAAAAAAAAATTTCAAAAATAAATTTCAAAAAATAAATTTTTTTCAAAAAATTTTTAAAAAAATTTTTAAAAAAAATCGAAAAAAAATTTCGAAAAAAAAATTAAAAAAAAAAATTTTTCAAAAAAAAATTTCGAAAAAAAAATTTCTATAAAAATTTAAAAAAAAATTGAAAAAAAAAATCGAAAAAAAAATTTTTAAAAAAATAAAAAAAAAAATTCGAAAAAAAATTTCGAAAAAAAAATTTTCAAAAAGAAAAATTTCAAAAAAAATTTCAAAAAAATTTTCGAAAAAAAATGTTTCGAAAAAAAAAATTGAAAAAAAAAAATTTTCAAAAAAAAAAATTAAAAAAAATTTCAAAAAAATTTTCGAAAAAAAAATAAAAAAAAAAAATTAAAAAAAAATTGAAAAAAAATTTCAAAAAAAAAAATTTTCAAAAAAAATTTTTAAAAAAATTTTAAAAAAAATTTTCAAAAAAAAAAATTTCAAAAAAAAAAATTAAAAAAAAAAATTTCAAAAAAATTTTCGAAAAAAAAAGTTTCGAAAAAAAAAATAAAAAAAAAAAAATTTTCAAAAAAAAAATTTCATAAAAAAATTTAAAAAAAAATTGAAAAAAAAAATTCGAAAAAAAATTTTTTAAAAAAATAAAAAAAAAATCGAAAAAAAATTTCGAAAAAAAAATTTTCAAAAAGAAAAATTTCAAAAAAAATTTCAAAAAAAATTTTCGAAAAAAAAAGTTTCGAAAAAAAAAATAAAAAAAAAAATTTTCAAAAAAAAAATTTCATAAAAAAATTTTAAAAAAAATTGAAAAAAAAAATTCGAAAAAAATTTTTTAAAAAAAATAAAAAAAAATTCGAAAAAAAATTTCGAAAAAAAAATTAAAAAAAAAAATTTTTCAAAAAAAAATTTCGAAAAAAAAATTTCTATAAAAATTTAAAAAAAAATTGAAAAAAAAAATTCGAAAAAAAAATTTTTAAAAAAATAAAAAAAAAAATTCGAAAAAAAATTTCGAAAAAAAAATTTAAAAAAAAAATTTTTCAAAAAAAAATTTCGAAAAAAAATTTCTATAAAAATTAAAAAAAAAATTGAAAAAAAAAATTCGAAAAAAAAATTTTTAAAAAAATAAAAAAAAAAAATTCGAAAAAAAATTTCGAAAAAAAAATTTTCAAAAAGAAAAATTTCAAAAAAAATTTCAAAAAAATTTTCGAAAAAAAAATTAAAAAAAAAAATTAAAAAAAAAATTGAAAAAAAATTTCAAAAAAAAAAATTTTCAAAAAAAATAAAAAAAAAATTTAAAAAAAAATTTTCGAAAAAAAAAATTTCAAAAAAAAAATTTCAAAAAAAAATTTTAAAAAAAATTTCAAAAAAATTTCGAAAAAAAAAAATTTCAAAAAAAAATTTTAAAAAAAATTTCAAAAAAAAAATAAAAAAAAAATTTCGAAAAAATTTTCGAATTAAAAAATTAAAAAAAAAATTTCAAAAAAAAAATTTTCAAAAAAAATTAAAAAAAAAATTTTCAAAAAGAAAAATTTCAAAAAAAATTTCAAAAAAATTTTCGAAAAAAAATTAAAAAAAAAAATTAAAAAAAAAATTGAAAAAAAATTTCAAAAAAAAAAATTTTCAAAAAAAATTAAAAAAAAATTTAAAAAAAAATTTTCGAAAAAAAAAATTTCAAATAAAAAAATTTCAAAAAAAAATTTTAAAAAAAATTTCAAAAAAATTTCGAAAAAAAAAAATTTCAAAAAAAAATTTTAAAAAAAATTTCAAAAAAAAAATAAAAAAAAAATTTCGAAAAAATTTTCGAATTAAAAAATTTAAAAAAAAATTTCAAAAAAAAAATTTTCAAAAAAAATTTTAAAAAAAATTTTAAAAAAATTTTAAAAAAAATTTCAAAAAAATTTTCGAAAAAAAAAATTTAAAAAAAATACGAAAACAAAAATTCGAAAAAAAAATTTCCAAAAAAAAAATTTAAAAAAAATAAAAAAAAAAATTTAAAAACAAATTGAAAAAATAAATGTCAAAAAAAAAAATTCCAAAAAAAATTAAAAAAAAAAATTTCAAAAAAATTTCGAAAAAAAGAATTTCAAAAAAAAATTTTTAAAAAAATTTCGAAAAAATTTCCAAAAAAAATTAAAAGAAAAATTCTCAAAAAAAATTTTCGAAAAAAAAAATTAAAAAAAAAAAATTTTTCAAAAAATAATTTCAAAAAAAAAATTTTCAAAAAAAATTTAAAAAAAAAATAAAACAAAAAAATTCGAAAAAAAATTTCGAAAAAAAAATTTTCAAAAAAAAATTAAAAAAAAAAATTTAAAAAAATTTTCGAAAAAAAAATTTCAAAAAAAAATTTCGAAAAAAAAATTTTTTGAAAAAAATTTTAAAAAAAATTTCAAAAAAAAATTTCAAAAAAAAATTTCAAAAAAAATTTTTAAAAAAATTTTTAAAAAAATTCGAAAAAAAAATTTCGAAAAAAAAATATTCAAAAAAAAAATTTAAAAAAAATTTCAAAAAAATTTCAAAAAAAAAATTAAAAAAATAAATGAAAAAAAATTAAAAAAAAAATTCGAAAAAAAAATTTTTAAAAAAATAAAAAAAAAATCGAAAAAAAATTTCGAAAAAAAAATTTTCAAAAAGAAAAATTTCAAAAAATTTTCGAAAAAAAAAATTTCAAAAAAAAAATTTCCAAAAAAAAAATAAAAAAAAAAATTTCAAAAAAATTTCGAAAAAAAAAATTTCGAAAAAAAAATTTAAAAAAAAAATTCGAAAAAATTTTCGAAAAAAAAAATTAAAAAAAAAATTCTCAAAAATGATTTTCGAAAAAAAAATTAAAAAAAAAAAAAATTTCAAAAAAAAATTTCAAAAAAAAAATTTTCAAAAAAAATAAAAAAAAAATAAAAAAAAAAATAAAAAAAAAATTCGAAAAAAAATTTCGAAAAAAAATTAAAAAAAAAATTTCAAAAATAAATTTCAAAAAATAAATTTTTTTCAAAAAATTTTAAAAAAAATTTAAAAAAAAAATCGAAAAAAAATTTCGAAAAAAAAATTTAAAAAAAAAAAATTTCAAAAAAAAATTTCGAAAAAAAAATTTTCAAAAAAAAAATTTAAAAAAAAAATTTTCAAAAAAAATTTCAAAAAAAAAATTTTCAAAAAAAATTTTTAAAAAAAATTTAAAAAAAAATCGAAAAAAAATTTCGAAAAAAAAATTTTCAAAAAAAAAATAAAAAAAAAATTTTCAAAAAAAATTTCAAAAAAAAAATTTTCAAAAAAAATTTTAAAAAAATTTTCGAAAAAAAAAATTTCAAAAAAAAATTTCAAAAAAAAAATTTCAAAAAAAAAATAAAAAAAAAATTTCAAAAAAAAAATTCAAAAAAAAATTTCGAAAAAAAAAATTTCAAAAAAAAATAAAAAAAATTTAAAAACAAATTGAAAAAAAAATTCGAAAAAAAATTTCAAAAAAAAAATTTAAAAAAAAATTTAAAAAATTATTTTCGAAAAAAAAAAAATTCAAAAAAAAATTTAAAAAAAAATTCAAAAAAAAATTTCAAAAAAAAAAAATTTAAAAAAAAAATTTTAAAAAAATTTCGAAAAAAAAAAATTTCAAAAAAAATTAAAAAAAAAATTTAAAAACAAATTGAAAAAAAAAATCGAAAAAAAAAATTTCGAAAAAAAAATTAAAAAAAAAAATTTCGAAAAAAAAATTTTCAAAAAAAAAATTTAAATAAAAAAATTTTCAAAAAAAAATTTCAAAAAAAAAATTTTCAAAAAAATAAAAAAAAATTAAAAAAAATTCGAAAAAAAAATTAAAAAAAAAAAATTTCAAAAAAAAATTCAAAAAAAAAATTTTCAAAAAAAATTAAAAAAAAATTTTAAAAAAATTCGAAAAAAAATTTCGAAAAAAAATTTTCAAAAAAAAAATAAAAAAAAAATTTAAAAAAAATTTCAATAAAAATTAAAAAAAAATTTAAAAAAAATTCGAAAAAAAATTTCAAAAAAAAATTTTCAAAAAAAAAATTTAAAAAAAAATTCAAAAAAAAATTTTAAAAAAAATTGAAAAAAAAAATTCGAAAAAAAAATTTTTTAAAAAATAAAAAAAAATTCGAAAAAAAATTTCGAAAAAAAAAAATTTTCAAAAAAAAAAAAAAAAAAATTCGAAAAAAAAATTTAAAAAAAAATTTCAAAAAAATTTTCGAAAAAAAAATAAAAAAAAAAATTAAAAAAAAATTGAAAAAAAATTTCAAAAAAAAAAATTTTCAAAAAAAATTTTAAAAAAAATTTAAAAAAAAATTTTCGAAAAAAAAAATTTCAAAAAAAAAATTAAAAAAAAAAATTTCAAAAAAATTTTCGAAAAAAAAAGTTTCGAAAAAAAAAATAAAAAAAAAAAAATTTTCAAAAAAAAAATTTCATAAAAAAATTTAAAAAAAAATTGAAAAAAAAAATTCGAAAAAAAATTTTTTAAAAAAATTTAAAAAAAATCGAAAAAAAATTTCGAAAAAAAAATTTTCAAAAAGAAAAATTTCAAAAAAAATTTCAAAAAAAATTTTCGAAAAAAAAAGTTTCGAAAAAAAAAATAAAAAAAAAAATTTTCAAAAAAAAAATTTCATAAAAAAATTTTAAAAAAAATTGAAAAAAAAAATTCGAAAAAAATTTTTTTAAAAAAATAAAAAAAAATTCGAAAAAAAATTTCGAAAAAAAAATTTAAAAAAAAAATTTTTCAAAAAAAAATTTCGAAAAAAAAATTTCTATAAAAATTTAAAAAAAAATTGAAAAAAAAAATTCGAAAAAAAAATTTTTAAAAAAATAAAAAAAAAAATTCGAAAAAAAATTTCGAAAAAAAAATTAAAAAAAAAAATTTTTCAAAAAAAAATTTCGAAAAAAAAATTTCTATAAAAATTAAAAAAAAAATTGAAAAAAAAAATTCGAAAAAAAAATTTTTAAAAAAATAAAAAAAAAAAATTCGAAAAAAAATTTCGAAAAAAAAATTTTCAAAAAGAAAAATTTCAAAAAAAATTTCAAAAAAATTTTCGAAAAAAAAATTAAAAAAAAAAATTAAAAAAAAAATTGAAAAAAAATTTCAAAAAAAAAATTTTCAAAAAAAATTAAAAAAAAATTTAAAAAAAAATTTTCGAAAAAAAAAATTTCAAAAAAAAAATTTCAAAAAAAAATTTTAAAAAAAATTTCAAAAAAATTTCGAAAAAAAAAAATTTCAAAAAAAAAATTTCAAAAAAAAAATTTCAAAAAAAAATTGAAAAAAAAAATTCGAAAAAAAAAATTTAAAAAAATAAAAAAAAAATTCGAAAAAAAATTTCGAAAAAAAAAATTTTCAAAAAAAAAATTAAAAAAAAAATTTCGAAAAAATTTTCGAAAAAAAAAATTTAAAAAAAAATTTAAAAAAAATTTTCGGAAAAAAAAATTTCAAAAAAAAAATTTTCAAAAAAAAAATTAAAAAAAAAATTTCGAAAAAATTTTCGAAAAAAAAAATTTAAAAAAAAATTTCAAAAAAATTTTCGGAAAAAAAAATTTCAAAAAAAAAATTTTCAAAAAAAAAATTTCAAAAAAAAAATTTTCAAAAAAAAAATTTGGAAAAAATTAAAAAAAAAATTGAAAAAAAAAATTAAAAAAAAATTTCAAAAAAATTTTCGAAAAAAAAAATTTAAAAAAAAAATTAAAAAAAATTATCGAAAAAAAAAATTTCAAAAAAAAAAATTCAAAAAAAAAATTAAAAAAAAAATTTCAAAAAAATTTCGAAAAAAAAAAATTTCGAAAAAAAAATTTCATAAAAAAATTTAAAAAAAAATTGAAAAAAAAAATTCGAAAAAAAAATTTTTAAAAAAATTTAAAAAAAAATTCGAAAAAAAATTTCGAAAAAAAAATTTTCAAAAACCAAAATTTAAAAAAAAATTTCAAAAAAATTTTCGAAAAAAAAAATTTCAAAAAAAAAATTTCCAAAAAAAAAATTAAAAAAAAAAATTTCAAAAAAATTTCGAAAAAAAAAAATTTCGAAAAAAAAATTTAAAAAAAAAATTCGAAAAAATTTTCGAAAAAAATTCTCAAAAATGATTTTCGAAAAAAAAAATTAAAAAAAAAAATTTCAAAAAAAAAATTTTCAAAAAAAATTTAAAAAAAAATTCGAAAAAAAATTTCGAAAAAAAAATTAAAAAAAAAATTTCAAAAATAAATTTCAAAAAATAAATTTTTTTCAAAAAATTTTTAAAAAAATTTTTAAAAAAAATCGAAAAAAAATTTCGAAAAAAAAATTAAAAAAAAAAATTTTTCAAAAAAAAATTTCGAAAAAAAAATTTCTATAAAAATTTAAAAAAAAATTGAAAAAAAAAATCGAAAAAAAAATTTTTAAAAAAATAAAAAAAAAAATTCGAAAAAAAATTTCGAAAAAAAAATTTTCAAAAAGAAAAATTTCAAAAAAAATTTCAAAAAAATTTTCGAAAAAAAATGTTTCGAAAAAAAAAATTGAAAAAAAAAAATTTCAAAAAAATTTTCGAAAAAAAAAGTTTCGAAAAAAAAAATAAAAAAAAAAAAATTTTCAAAAAAAAAATTTCATAAAAAAATTTAAAAAAAAATTGAAAAAAAAAATTCGAAAAAAAATTTTTTAAAAAAATTAAAAAAAAATCGAAAAAAAATTTCGAAAAAAAAATTTTCAAAAAGAAAAATTTCAAAAAAAATTTCAAAAAAAATTTTCGAAAAAAAAAGTTTCGAAAAAAAAAATAAAAAAAAAAATTTTCAAAAAAAAAATTTCATAAAAAAATTTAAAAAAAAATTGAAAAAAAAAATTCGAAAAAAATTTTTTAAAAAAAATAAAAAAAAATTCGAAAAAAAATTTCGAAAAAAAAATTTAAAAAAAAAATTTTTCAAAAAAAAATTTCGAAAAAAAAATTTCTATAAAAATTAAAAAAAAAATTGAAAAAAAAAATTCGAAAAAAAAATTTTTAAAAAAATAAAAAAAAAAATTCGAAAAAAAATTTCGAAAAAAAAATTAAAAAAAAAAATTTTTCAAAAAAAAATTTCGAAAAAAAAATTTCTATAAAAATTAAAAAAAAAATTGAAAAAAAAAATTCGAAAAAAAAATTTTTAAAAAAATAAAAAAAAAAAATTCGAAAAAAAATTTCGAAAAAAAAATTTTCAAAAAGAAAAATTTCAAAAAAAATTTCAAAAAAATTTTCGAAAAAAAAATTAAAAAAAAAAATTAAAAAAAAAATTGAAAAAAAATTTCAAAAAAAAAATTTTCAAAAAAAATTAAAAAAAAATTTAAAAAAAAATTTTCGAAAAAAAAAATTTCAAAAAAAAAAATTTCAAAAAAAAATTTTAAAAAAAATTTCAAAAAAATTTCGAAAAAAAAAAATTTCAAAAAAAAAATTTCAAAAAAAAAATTTCAAAAAAAAATTGAAAAAAAAAATTCGAAAAAAAAAATTTAAAAAAATAAAAAAAAAATTCGAAAAAAAATTTCGAAAAAAAAAATTTTCAAAAAAAAAATTTCGAAAAAATTTTCGAAAAAAAAAATTTAAAAAAAAATTTAAAAAAAATTTTCGGAAAAAAAAATTTCAAAAAAAAAATTTTCAAAAAAAAAATTAAAAAAAAAATTTCGAAAAAATTTTCGAAAAAAAAAATTTAAAAAAAAATTTCAAAAAAATTTTCGGAAAAAAAAATTTCAAAAAAAAAATTTTCAAAAAAAAAATTTGGAAAAAATTAAAAAAAAAATTGAAAAAAAAAATTAAAAAAAAATTTCAAAAAAATTTTCGAAAAAAAAAATTTAAAAAAAAAATTAAAAAAAATTATCGAAAAAAAAAATTTCAAAAAAAAAAATTCAAAAAAAAAATTAAAAAAAAAATTTCAAAAAAATTTCGAAAAAAAAAAATTTCGAAAAAAAAATTTCATAAAAAAATTTAAAAAAAAATTGAAAAAAAAAATTCGAAAAAAAAATTTTTAAAAAAATTTAAAAAAAAATTCGAAAAAAAATTTCGAAAAAAAAATTTTCAAAAACCAAAATTTAAAAAAAAATTTCAAAAAAATTTTCGAAAAAAAAAATTTCAAAAAAAAAATTTCCAAAAAAAAAATTAAAAAAAAAAATTTCAAAAAAATTTCGAAAAAAAAAAATTTCGAAAAAAAAATTAAAAAAAAAAATTCGAAAAAATTTTCGAAAAAAATTCTCAAAAATGATTTTCGAAAAAAAAAATTAAAAAAAAAAATTTCAAAAAAAAAATTTTCAAAAAAAATTTAAAAAAAAATTCGAAAAAAAATTTCGAAAAAAAAATTAAAAAAAAAATTTCAAAAATAAATTTCAAAAAATAAATTTTTTTCAAAAAATTTTTAAAAAAATTTTTAAAAAAAATCGAAAAAAAATTTCGAAAAAAAAATTAAAAAAAAAAATTTTTCAAAAAAAAATTTCGAAAAAAAAATTTCTATAAAAATTTAAAAAAAAATTGAAAAAAAAAATCGAAAAAAAAATTTTTAAAAAAATAAAAAAAAAAATTCGAAAAAAAATTTCGAAAAAAAAATTTTCAAAAAGAAAAATTTCAAAAAAAATTTCAAAAAAATTTTCGAAAAAAAATGTTTCGAAAAAAAAAATTGAAAAAAAAAAATTTTCAAAAAAAAAAAGTAAAAAAAATTTCAAAAAAATTTTCGAAAAAAAAATAAAAAAAAAAAATTAAAAAAAAATTGAAAAAAAATTTCAAAAAAAAAAATTTTCAAAAAAAATTTTTAAAAAAATTTTAAAAAAAATTTTCAAAAAAAAAAATTTCAAAAAAAAAAATTAAAAAAAAAAATTTCAAAAAAATTTTCGAAAAAAAAAGTTTCGAAAAAAAAAATAAAAAAAAAAAAATTTTCAAAAAAAAAATTTCATAAAAAAATTTAAAAAAAAATTGAAAAAAAAAATTCGAAAAAAAATTTTTTAAAAAAATAAAAAAAAAATCGAAAAAAAATTTCGAAAAAAAAATTTTCAAAAAGAAAAATTTCAAAAAAAATTTCAAAAAAAATTTTCGAAAAAAAAAGTTTCGAAAAAAAAAATAAAAAAAAAAATTTTCAAAAAAAAAATTTCATAAAAAAATTTTAAAAAAAATTGAAAAAAAAAATTCGAAAAAAATTTTTTAAAAAAAATAAAAAAAAATTCGAAAAAAAATTTCGAAAAAAAAATTTAAAAAAAAAATTTTTCAAAAAAAAATTTCGAAAAAAAAATTTCTATAAAAATTTAAAAAAAAATTGAAAAAAAAAATTCGAAAAAAAAATTTTTAAAAAAATAAAAAAAAAAATTCGAAAAAAAATTTCGAAAAAAAAATTTAAAAAAAAAATTTTTCAAAAAAAAATTTCGAAAAAAAATTTCTATAAAAATTAAAAAAAAAATTGAAAAAAAAAATTCGAAAAAAAAATTTTTAAAAAAATAAAAAAAAAAAATTCGAAAAAAAATTTCGAAAAAAAAATTTTCAAAAAGAAAAATTTCAAAAAAAATTTCAAAAAAATTTTCGAAAAAAAAATTAAAAAAAAAAATTAAAAAAAAAATTGAAAAAAAATTTCAAAAAAAAAAATTTTCAAAAAAAATAAAAAAAAAATTAAAAAAAAAATTTTCGAAAAAAAAAATTTCAAAAAAAAAATTTCAAAAAAAAATTTTAAAAAAAATTTCAAAAAAATTTCGAAAAAAAAAAATTTCAAAAAAAAATTTTAAAAAAAATTTCAAAAAAAAAATAAAAAAAAAATTTCGAAAAAATTTTCGAATTAAAAAATTAAAAAAAAAATTTCAAAAAAAAAATTTTCAAAAAAAATTAAAAAAAAAATTTTCAAAAAGAAAAATTTCAAAAAAAATTTCAAAAAAATTTTCGAAAAAAAATTAAAAAAAAAAATTAAAAAAAAAATTGAAAAAAAATTTCAAAAAAAAAAATTTTCAAAAAAAATTAAAAAAAAATTTAAAAAAAAATTTTCGAAAAAAAAAATTTCAAATAAAAAAATTTCAAAAAAAAATTTTAAAAAAAATTTCAAAAAAATTTCGAAAAAAAAAAATTTCAAAAAAAAATTTTAAAAAAAATTTCAAAAAAAAAATAAAAAAAAAATTTCGAAAAAATTTTCGAATTAAAAAATTTAAAAAAAAATTTCAAAAAAAAAATTTTCAAAAAAAATTTTAAAAAAAATTTTAAAAAAATTTTAAAAAAAATTTCAAAAAAATTTTCGAAAAAAAAAATTCAAAAAAAAAATTTAAAAAAAATACGAAAACAAAAATTCGAAAAAAAAATTTCCAAAAAAAAAATTTAAAAAAAATAAAAAAAAAAATTTAAAAACAAATTGAAAAAATAAATGTCAAAAAAAAAAATTCCAAAAAAAATTAAAAAAAAAAATTTCAAAAAAATTTCGAAAAAAAGAATTTCAAAAAAAAATTTTTAAAAAAATTTCGAAAAAATTTCCAAAAAAAATTAAAAGAAAAATTCTCAAAAAAAATTTTCGAAAAAAAAAATTAAAAAAAAAAAATTTTTCAAAAAATAATTTCAAAAAAAAAATTTTCAAAAAAAATTTAAAAAAAAATAAAACAAAAAAATTCGAAAAAAAATTTCGAAAAAAAAATTTTCAAAAAAAAATTAAAAAAAAAAATTTAAAAAAATTTTCGAAAAAAAAATTTCAAAAAAAAATTTCGAAAAAAAAATTTTTTGAAAAAAATTTTAAAAAAAATTTCAAAAAAAAATTTCAAAAAAAAATTTCAAAAAAAATTTTTAAAAAAATTTTTAAAAAAATTCGAAAAAAAAATTTCGAAAAAAAAATATTCAAAAAAAAAATTTAAAAAAAATTTCAAAAAAATTTCAAAAAAAAAATTAAAAAAATAAATGAAAAAAAATTAAAAAAAAAATTCGAAAAAAAAATTTTTAAAAAAATAAAAAAAAATCGAAAAAAAATTTCGAAAAAAAAATTTTCAAAAAGAAAAATTTCAAAAAATTTTCGAAAAAAAAAATTTAAAAAAAAAAATTTCCAAAAAAAAAATTAAAAAAAAAATTTCAAAAAAATTTCGAAAAAAAAAATTTCGAAAAAAAAATTTAAAAAAAAAATTCGAAAAAATTTTCGAAAAAAAAAATTAAAAAAAAAATTCTCAAAAATGATTTTCGAAAAAAAAATTAAAAAAAAAAAAAATTTCAAAAAAAAATTTCAAAAAAAAAATTTTCAAAAAAAATAAAAAAAAAATAAAAAAAAAAATAAAAAAAAAATTCGAAAAAAAATTTCGAAAAAAAATTAAAAAAAAAATTTCAAAAATAAATTTCAAAAAATAAATTTTTTTCAAAAAATTTTAAAAAAAATTTAAAAAAAAAATCGAAAAAAAATTTCGAAAAAAAAATTTAAAAAAAAAAAATTTCAAAAAAAAATTTCGAAAAAAAAATTTTCAAAAAAAAAATTTAAAAAAAAAATTTTCAAAAAAAATTTCAAAAAAAAAATTTTCAAAAAAAATTTTTAAAAAAAATTTAAAAAAAAATCGAAAAAAAATTTCGAAAAAAAAATTTTCAAAAAAAAAATAAAAAAAAAATTTTCAAAAAAAATTTCAAAAAAAAAATTTTCAAAAAAAATTTTAAAAAAATTTTCGAAAAAAAAAATTTCAAAAAAAAATTTCAAAAAAAAAATTTCAAAAAAAAAATAAAAAAAAAATTTCAAAAAAAAAATTCAAAAAAAAATTTCGAAAAAAAAAATTTCAAAAAAAAATAAAAAAAATTTAAAAACAAATTGAAAAAAAAATTCGAAAAAAAATTTCAAAAAAAAAATTTAAAAAAAAATTTAAAAAATTATTTTCGAAAAAAAAAAAATTCAAAAAAAAATTAAAAAAAAAATTCAAAAAAAAATTTCAAAAAAAAAAAATTTAAAAAAAAAATTTTAAAAAAATTTCGAAAAAAAAAAATTTCAAAAAAAATTAAAAAAAAAATTTAAAAACAAATTGAAAAAAAAAATCGAAAAAAAAAATTTCGAAAAAAAAATTAAAAAAAAAAATTTCGAAAAAAAAATTTTCAAAAAAAAAATTTAAATAAAAAAATTTTCAAAAAAAAATTTCAAAAAAAAAATTTTCAAAAAAATAAAAAAAAATTAAAAAAAATTCGAAAAAAAAATTTAAAAAAAAAAATTTCAAAAAAAAATTCAAAAAAAAAATTTTCAAAAAAAATTAAAAAAAAATTTTAAAAAAATTCGAAAAAAAATTTCGAAAAAAAATTTTCAAAAAAAAAATAAAAAAAAAATTTAAAAAAAATTTCAATAAAAATTAAAAAAAAATTTAAAAAAAATTCGAAAAAAAATTTCAAAAAAAAATTTTCAAAAAAAAAATTTAAAAAAAAATTCAAAAAAAAATTTTAAAAAAAATTGAAAAAAAAAATTCGAAAAAAAAATTTTTTAAAAAATAAAAAAAAATTCGAAAAAAAATTTCGAAAAAAAAAAATTTTCAAAAAAAAAAAAAAAAAAATTCGAAAAAAAAATTTAAAAAAAAATTTCAAAAAAATTTTCGAAAAAAAAATAAAAAAAAAAATTAAAAAAAAATTGAAAAAAAATTTCAAAAAAAAAAATTTTCAAAAAAAATTTTAAAAAAAATTTAAAAAAAAATTTTCGAAAAAAAAAATTTCAAAAAAAAAAATTAAAAAAAAAAATTTCAAAAAAATTTTCGAAAAAAAAAGTTTCGAAAAAAAAAATAAAAAAAAAAAAATTTTCAAAAAAAAAATTTCATAAAAAAATTTAAAAAAAAATTGAAAAAAAAAATTCGAAAAAAAATTTTTTAAAAAAATTAAAAAAAAATCGAAAAAAAATTTCGAAAAAAAAATTTTCAAAAAGAAAAATTTCAAAAAAAATTTCAAAAAAAATTTTCGAAAAAAAAAGTTTCGAAAAAAAAAATAAAAAAAAAAATTTTCAAAAAAAAAATTTCATAAAAAAATTTTAAAAAAAATTGAAAAAAAAAATTCGAAAAAAATTTTTTAAAAAAAATAAAAAAAAATTCGAAAAAAAATTTCGAAAAAAAAATTTAAAAAAAAAATTTTTCAAAAAAAAATTTCGAAAAAAAAATTTCTATAAAAATTTAAAAAAAAATTGAAAAAAAAAATTCGAAAAAAAAATTTTTAAAAAAATAAAAAAAAAAATTCGAAAAAAAATTTCGAAAAAAAAATTAAAAAAAAAAATTTTTCAAAAAAAAATTTCGAAAAAAAAATTTCTATAAAAATTAAAAAAAAAATTGAAAAAAAAAATTCGAAAAAAAAATTTTTAAAAAAATAAAAAAAAAAAATTCGAAAAAAAATTTCGAAAAAAAAATTTTCAAAAAGAAAAATTTCAAAAAAAATTTCAAAAAAATTTTCGAAAAAAAAATTAAAAAAAAAAATTAAAAAAAAAATTGAAAAAAAATTTCAAAAAAAAAATTTTCAAAAAAAATTAAAAAAAAATTTAAAAAAAAATTTTCGAAAAAAAAAATTTCAAAAAAAAAATTTCAAAAAAAAATTTTAAAAAAAATTTCAAAAAAATTTCGAAAAAAAAAAATTTCAAAAAAAAAATTTCAAAAAAAAAATTTCAAAAAAAAATTGAAAAAAAAAATTCGAAAAAAAAAATTTAAAAAAATAAAAAAAAAATTCGAAAAAAAATTTCGAAAAAAAAAATTTTCAAAAAAAAAATTAAAAAAAAAATTTCGAAAAAATTTTCGAAAAAAAAAATTTAAAAAAAAATTTAAAAAAAATTTTCGGAAAAAAAAATTTCAAAAAAAAAATTTTCAAAAAAAAAATTTAAAAAAAAATTTCGAAAAAATTTTCGAAAAAAAAAATTTAAAAAAAAATTTCAAAAAAATTTTCGGAAAAAAAAATTTCAAAAAAAAAATTTTCAAAAAAAAAATTTCAAAAAAAAAATTTTCAAAAAAAAAATTTGGAAAAAATTAAAAAAAAAATTGAAAAAAAAAATTAAAAAAAAATTTCAAAAAAATTTTCGAAAAAAAAAATTTAAAAAAAAAATTAAAAAAAATTATCGAAAAAAAAAATTTCAAAAAAAAAAATTCAAAAAAAAAATTAAAAAAAAAATTTCAAAAAAATTTCGAAAAAAAAAAATTTCGAAAAAAAAATTTCATAAAAAAATTTAAAAAAAAATTGAAAAAAAAAATTCGAAAAAAAAATTTTTAAAAAAATTTAAAAAAAAATTCGAAAAAAAATTTCGAAAAAAAAATTTTCAAAAACCAAAATTTAAAAAAAAATTTCAAAAAAATTTTCGAAAAAAAAAATTTCAAAAAAAAAATTTCCAAAAAAAAAATTAAAAAAAAAAATTTCAAAAAAATTTCGAAAAAAAAAAATTTCGAAAAAAAAATTTAAAAAAAAAATTCGAAAAAATTTTCGAAAAAAATTCTCAAAAATGATTTTCGAAAAAAAAAATTAAAAAAAAAAATTTCAAAAAAAAAATTTTCAAAAAAAATTTAAAAAAAAATTCGAAAAAAAATTTCGAAAAAAAAATTAAAAAAAAAATTTCAAAAATAAATTTCAAAAAATAAATTTTTTTCAAAAAATTTTTAAAAAAATTTTTAAAAAAAATCGAAAAAAAATTTCGAAAAAAAAATTAAAAAAAAAAAATTTTTCAAAAAAAAATTTCGAAAAAAAAATTTCTATAAAAATTTAAAAAAAAATTGAAAAAAAAAATCGAAAAAAAAATTTTTAAAAAAATAAAAAAAAAAATTCGAAAAAAAATTTCGAAAAAAAAATTTTCAAAAAGAAAAATTTCAAAAAAAATTTCAAAAAAATTTTCGAAAAAAAATGTTTCGAAAAAAAAAATTGAAAAAAAAAAATTTTCAAAAAAAAAAATTAAAAAAAATTTCAAAAAAATTTTCGAAAAAAAAATAAAAAAAAAAAATTAAAAAAAAATTGAAAAAAAATTTCAAAAAAAAAAATTTTCAAAAAAAATTTTTAAAAAAATTTTAAAAAAAATTTTCAAAAAAAAAAATTTCAAAAAAAAAAATTAAAAAAAAAAATTTCAAAAAAATTTTCGAAAAAAAAAGTTTCGAAAAAAAAAATAAAAAAAAAAAAATTTTCAAAAAAAAAATTTCATAAAAAAATTTAAAAAAAAATTGAAAAAAAAAATTCGAAAAAAAATTTTTTAAAAAAATAAAAAAAAAATCGAAAAAAAATTTCGAAAAAAAAATTTTCAAAAAGAAAAATTTCAAAAAAAATTTCAAAAAAAATTTTCGAAAAAAAAAGTTTCGAAAAAAAAAATAAAAAAAAAAATTTTCAAAAAAAAAATTTCATAAAAAAATTTTAAAAAAAATTGAAAAAAAAAATTCGAAAAAATTTTTTAAAAAAAATAAAAAAAAATTCGAAAAAAAATTTCGAAAAAAAAATTTAAAAAAAAAATTTTTCAAAAAAAAATTTCGAAAAAAAAATTTCTATAAAAATTTAAAAAAAAATTGAAAAAAAAAATTCGAAAAAAAAATTTTTAAAAAAATAAAAAAAAAAATTCGAAAAAAAATTTCGAAAAAAAAATTTAAAAAAAAAATTTTTCAAAAAAAAATTTCGAAAAAAAATTTCTATAAAAATTAAAAAAAAAATTGAAAAAAAAAATTCGAAAAAAAAATTTTTAAAAAAATAAAAAAAAAAAATTCGAAAAAAAATTTCGAAAAAAAAATTTTCAAAAAGAAAAATTTCAAAAAAAATTTCAAAAAAATTTTCGAAAAAAAAATTAAAAAAAAAAATTAAAAAAAAAATTGAAAAAAAATTTCAAAAAAAAAAATTTTCAAAAAAAATAAAAAAAAAATTTAAAAAAAAATTTTCGAAAAAAAAAATTTCAAAAAAAAAATTTCAAAAAAAAATTTTAAAAAAAATTTCAAAAAAATTTCGAAAAAAAAAAATTTCAAAAAAAAATTTTAAAAAAAATTTCAAAAAAAAAATTTCAAAAAAAATTTCAAAAAAATTTTCGAAAAAAAATTAAAAAAAAAAATTAAAAAAAAAATTGAAAAAAAATTTCAAAAAAAAAAATTTTCAAAAAAAATTAAAAAAAAATTTAAAAAAAAATTTTCGAAAAAAAAAATTTCAAATAAAAAAATTTCAAAAAAAAATTTTAAAAAAAATTTCAAAAAAATTTCGAAAAAAAAAAATTTCAAAAAAAAATTTTAAAAAAAATTTCAAAAAAAAAATAAAAAAAAAATTTCGAAAAAATTTTCGAATTAAAAAATTTAAAAAAAAATTTCAAAAAAAAAATTTTCAAAAAAAATTTTAAAAAAAATTTTAAAAAAATTTTAAAAAAAATTTCAAAAAAATTTTCGAAAAAAAAAATTCAAAAAAAAAATTTAAAAAAAATACGAAAACAAAAATTCGAAAAAAAAATTTCCAAAAAAAAAATTTAAAAAAAATAAAAAAAAAAATTTAAAAACAAATTGAAAAAATAAATGTCAAAAAAAAAAATTCCAAAAAAAATTAAAAAAAAAAATTTCAAAAAAATTTCGAAAAAAAGAATTTCAAAAAAAAATTTTTAAAAAAATTTCGAAAAAATTTCCAAAAAAAATTAAAAGAAAAATTCTCAAAAAAAATTTTCGAAAAAAAAAATTAAAAAAAAAAAATTTTTCAAAAAATAATTTCAAAAAAAAAATTTTCAAAAAAAATTTAAAAAAAAATAAAACAAAAAAATTCGAAAAAAAATTTCGAAAAAAAAATTTTCAAAAAAAAATTAAAAAAAAAAATTTAAAAAAATTTTCGAAAAAAAAATTTCAAAAAAAAATTTCGAAAAAAAAATTTTTTGAAAAAAATTTTAAAAAAAATTTCAAAAAAAAATTTCAAAAAAAAATTTCAAAAAAAATTTTTAAAAAAATTTTTAAAAAAATTCGAAAAAAAAATTTCGAAAAAAAAATATTCAAAAAAAAAATTTAAAAAAAATTTCAAAAAAATTTCAAAAAAAAAATTAAAAAAATAAATGAAAAAAAATTTAAAAAAAAATTCGAAAAAAAAATTTTTAAAAAAATAAAAAAAAAATCGAAAAAAAATTTCGAAAAAAAAATTTTCAAAAAGAAAAATTTCAAAAAAATTTTCGAAAAAAAAAATTTCAAAAAAAAAATTTCCAAAAAAAAAATTAAAAAAAAAATTTCAAAAAAATTTCGAAAAAAAAAATTTCGAAAAAAAAATTTAAAAAAAAAATTCGAAAAAATTTTCGAAAAAAAAAATTAAAAAAAAAATTCTCAAAAATGATTTTCGAAAAAAAAATTAAAAAAAAAAAAAATTTCAAAAAAAAATTTCAAAAAAAAAATTTTCAAAAAAAATAAAAAAAAAATAAAAAAAAAAATAAAAAAAAAATTCGAAAAAAAATTTCGAAAAAAAATTAAAAAAAAAATTTCAAAAATAAATTTCAAAAAATAAATTTTTTTCAAAAAATTTTAAAAAAAATTTAAAAAAAAAATCGAAAAAAAATTTCGAAAAAAAAATTTAAAAAAAAAAATTTCAAAAAAAAATTTCGAAAAAAAAATTTTCAAAAAAAAAATTTAAAAAAAAAATTTTCAAAAAAAATTTCAAAAAAAAAATTTTCAAAAAAAATTTTTAAAAAAAATTTAAAAAAAAATCGAAAAATAATTTCGAAAAAAAAATTTTCAAAAAAAAAATAAAAAAAAAATTTTCAAAAAAAATTTCAAAAAAAAAATTTTCAAAAAAAATTTTAAAAAAATTTTCGAAAAAAAAAATTTCAAAAAAAAATTTCAAAAAAAAAATTTCAAAAAAAAAATAAAAAAAAAATTTCAAAAAAAAAATTCAAAAAAAAATTTCGAAAAAAAAAATTTCAAAAAAAAATAAAAAAAATTTAAAAACAAATTGAAAAAAAAATTCGAAAAAAAATTTCAAAAAAAAAATTTAAAAAAAAATTTAAAAAATTATTTTCGAAAAAAAAAAAATTCAAAAAAAAATTAAAAAAAAAATTCAAAAAAAAATTTCAAAAAAAAAAAATTAAAAAAAAAAATTTTAAAAAAATTTCGAAAAAAAAAAATTTCAAAAAAAATTAAAAAAAAAATTTAAAAACAAATTGAAAAAAAAAATCGAAAAAAAAAATTTCGAAAAAAAAATTAAAAAAAAAAATTTCGAAAAAAAAATTTTCAAAAAAAAAATTTAAAAAAAAAAATTTTCAAAAAAAAATTTCAAAAAAAAAATTTTCAAAAAAATAAAAAAAAATTAAAAAAAATTCGAAAAAAAAATTAAAAAAAAAAAATTTCAAAAAAAAATTCAAAAAAAAAATTTTCAAAAAAAATTAAAAAAAAATTTTAAAAAAATTCGAAAAAAAATTTCGAAAAAAAATTTTCAAAAAAAAAATAAAAAAAAAATTTAAAAAAAATTTCAATAAAAATTAAAAAAAAAATTAAAAAAAATTCGAAAAAAAATTTCAAAAAAAAATTTTCAAAAAAAAAATTTAAAAAAAAATTCAAAAAAAAATTTTAAAAAAAATTGAAAAAAAAAATTCGAAAAAAAAATTTTTTAAAAAATAAAAAAAAATTCGAAAAAAAATTTCGAAAAAAAAAAATTTTCAAAAAAAAAAAAAAAAAAATTCGAAAAAAAAATTTAAAAAAAAATTTCAAAAAAATTTTCGAAAAAAAAAATTTAAAAAGATTTCAAAAAAAAATTTAAAAAAAAATTAAAAAAAAAATTCAAAAAAAAATTTTTAAAAAAATTTAAAAAAAAATTCGAAAAAAAATTTCGAAAAAAAAATTTTCGAAAAAAAAAGTTTCAAAAAAAAAAATTCAAAAAAAAATTCGAAAAAAAAATTTTCAAAAAAAAAATTTAAAAAAAATTTCAAAAAAAAATAAAAATTTAAAAAAAAAAATTCAAAAAAAAATTTCGAAAAAAAAATTTTCGAAAAAAAAAGTTTCAAAAAAAAAATTCAAAAAAAAAATTTTCAAAAAATAAATTTAAAAAAAAAATTTTCAAAATAAAAAATTTCAAAAAAAATTTTTAAAAAAAATTGAAAAATAAAATTCGAAAAAAATTTCGAAAAAAATTCAAAAAAAAAATTAAAAAAAAATTTCGAAAAAAAAAATTTTCAAAAAAAAAATTTTAAAAAAAATTCAAAAAAAATTTAAAAAAAAATTGAAAAAAAAAATTCGAAAAAAAAATTTTTAAAAAAATGAAAAAAAAAATTCGAAAAAAAATTTCGAAAAAAAAAATTTTCAAAAAAAAAAATTAAAAAAAAAACATTTTCGAAAAAAAAATTTTAAAAAAAATTTCAAAAAATTTTCGAAAAAAAAAATTTTAAAAAAATTTCAAAAAAAAAATTTAAAAAAAAATTGAAAATAAAATGAAAAAAAAAATTTTAAAAAAATTTTTAAAAAAATTAAAAAAAAAATTCGAAAAAAAATTTCGAAAAAAAAATTTTCGAAAAAAAAAGTTTCAAAAAAAAAATTCAAAAAAAAAATTCGAAAAAAAAATTATCAAAAAAAAAATTTAAAAAAAATTTCAAAAAAAAATAAAAAAAAATTAAAAAAAAATGAAAAAAAAATTCGAAAAAAAATTTTTTAAAAAAATAAAAAAAAAAATTCGAAAAAAAATTTCGAAAAAAAAATTTTCGAAAAAAAAAGTTTCAAAAAAAAAATTCAAAAAAAAAAATTTTCAAAAAAAAAAAAAAAAAAAAAAATTTCAAAATAAAAAATTTCAAAAAAAATTTTTAAAAAAAATTGAAAAATAAAATTCGAAAAAAATTTCGAAAAAAAATCAAAAAAAAAATTTAAAAAAAAATTTCGAAAAAAAAATTTTCAAAAAAAAAATTTAAAAAAAAATTCAAAAAAAAATTGAAAAAAAAAATTCGAAAGAAAAAATTTTAAAAAAATAAAAAAAAAATTCGAAAAAAAATTTCGAAAAAAAAATTTTCAAAAAAAAATTAAAAAAAAAAATTTAAAAAAATTTTCGAAAAAAAAATTTCAAAAAAAAATTTCGAAAAAAAAATTTTTTGAAAAAAATTTTTAAAAAAATTTTAAAAAAAATTTCAAAAAAAAATTTCAAAAAAAAATTTCAAAAAAAATTTTTAAAAAAATTTTAAAAAAAATTCGAAAAAAAAATTTCGAAAAAAAAATATTCAAAAAAAAAATTTAAAAAAAATTTCAAAAAAATTTCAAAAAAATTTCAAAAAAATTTCAAAAAAAAAATTAAAAAAATAAATGAAAAAAAATGAAAAAAAAAATTCGAAAAAAAAATTTTTAAAAAAATAAAAAAAAAATCGAAAAAAAATTTCGAAAAAAAAATTTTCAAATAGAAAAATTTCAAAAAAATTTTCGAAAAAAAAAATTTCAAAAAAAAAATTTCCAAAAAAAAAATTAAAAAAAAAATTTCAAAAAAATTTCGAAAAAAAAAATTTCGAAAAAAAAATTAAAAAAAAAAATTCGAAAAAATTTTCGAAAAAAAAAATTAAAAAAAAAAATTCTCAAAAATGATTTTCGAAAAAAAAATTAAAAAAAAAAAAATTTCAAAAAAAAATTTCAAAAAAAAAATTTTCAAAAAAAATAAAAAAAAAATAAAAAAAAAATAAAAAAAAAATTCGAAAAAAAATTTCGAAAAAAAATTAAAAAAAAAATTTCAAAAATAAATTTCAAAAAATAAATTTTTTTCAAAAAATTTTAAAAAAAATTTAAAAAAAAAATCGAAAAAAAATTTCGAAAAAAAAATTAAAAAAAAAAAAATTTCAAAAAAAAATTTCGAAAAAAAAATTTTCAAAAAAAAAATTAAAAAAAAAAAATTTCAAAAAAAATTTCAAAAAAAAAATTTTCAAAAAAAATTTTAAAAAAAAATTTAAAAAAAAATCGAAAAAAAATTTCGAAAAAAAAATTTTCAAAAAAAAAATAAAAAAAAAATTTTCAAAAAAAAAATTAAAAAAAAAAATTTCAAAAAAAATTTCAAAAAAAAAATTTTCAAAAAAAATTTTAAAAAAAAATTTAAAAAAAAATCGAAAAAAAATTTCGAAAAAAAAATTTTCAAAAAAAAAATAAAAAAAAAATTTTCAAAAAAAATTTCAAAAAAAAAATTTTCAAAAAAAATTTTAAAAAAATTTTCGAAAAAAAAAATTTCAAAAAAAAATTTCAAAAAAAAAATTTCAAAAAAAAAATAAAAAAAAAATTTCAAAAAAAAAATTCAAAAAAAATTTCGAAAAAAAAAATTAAAAAAAAAATAAAAAAAAAATGAAAAAAAAAATTCGAAAAAAAAATTTTTAAAAAAATAAAAAAAAAATCGAAAAAAAATTTCGAAAAAAAAATTTTCAAAAAGAAAAATTTCAAAAAAATTTTCGAAAAAAAAAATTTCAAAAAAAATTTTTAAAAAAAATTGAAAAATAAAATTCGAAAAAAATTTCGAAAAAAAATCAAAAAAAAAATTAAAAAAAAAATTTCGAAAAAAAAATTTTCAAAAAAAAAATTTAAAAAAAAAATCAAAAAAAAATTGAAAAAAAAAATTCGAAAGAAAAAATTTTAAAAAAATAAAAAAAAAATTCGAAAAAAAATTACGAAAAAAAAAATTTTCAAAAAAAATTAAAAAAAAAGTTTCGAAATAATTTTCGAAAAAAAAAATTTAAAAAAAAATTTCAAAAAAATTTTCGAAAAAAAAAATTTCAAAAAAAAAATTTTCAAAAAAAAAATTTTGAAAAAATTAAAAAAAAAATTGAAAAAAAAAATTCAAAAAAAAATTTCAAAAAAAAAATTTTCAAAAAAAATTAAAAAAAAAATTAAAAAAAAAATTAAAGAAAAATTTCAAAAAAATTTTCGAAAAAAAAAATTTCAAAAAAAAAATTAAAAAAAATTTTCGAAAAAAAAAATTTCAAAAAAAAATTTCAAAAAAAAAATTTCAAAAAAAAAATTTTTGTAAAAAATTTTAAAAAAAATTTTAATAAAAATTTCAAAAAAAAATTTCAAAAAAAAAATTTTCAAAAAAAATTTTAATAAAATTTTAAAAAAAATTCGAAAAAAAAATTTCGAAAAAAAAATTTTCAAAAAAAAATTTCAAAAAAAAAATTTTAAAAAAATAAAAAAAAAATGAAAAAAAAAATTCGAAAAAAAAATTTTCAAAAAGAAAAATTTCAAAAAAAATTTCAAAAAAATTTTCGAAAAAAAAAGTTTAAAAAAAATAAAAAAAAAATTTTAAAAAAAAAATTTTAAAAAAATTTCAAAAAAAAATTAAAAAAAAAAAAATTTCAAAAAAATTTCGAAAAAAAAAATTTCAAAAAAAAATTTAAAAAAAAATTTCGAAAAACTTTTCGAAAAAAAAAATTAAAAAAAAAATTCTCAAAAAAAATTTTCGAAAAAAAAAATTAAAAAAAAAATTTTTTCAAAAAAAAATTTCAAAAAAAAATTTTCAAAAAAAATTAAAAAAAAAAATAAAACAAAAAAATTCGAAAAAAAATTTCGAAAAAAAAATTTTCAAAAAAAAATTTAAAAAAAAAATTAAAAAAAATTTTCGAAAAAAAAAATTTCAAAAAAAAAATTTCAAAAAAAAAATTTCAAAAAAATTTTTAAAAAAATTCGAAAAAAAAATTTCGAAAAAAAAATTTTCAAAAAAAAAAATTTAAAAAAAATTTCAAAAAAATTTCAAAAAAATTTCAAAAAAATTTCAAAAAAATAATTTAAAAAAAAATTTAAAAAAAATGAAAAAAAAAATTCGAAAAAAAAATTTTTAAAAAAATAAAAAAAAAATTCGAAAAAAAATTTCGAAAAAAAAATTTTCAAAAAGCAAAATTTCAAAAAAAATTTCAAAAAAATTTTCGAAAAAAAAAATTTCAAAAAAAAAATTTCCAAAAAAAAAATTAAAAAAAAAATTTCAAAAAAATTTCGAAAAAAAAAAATTTCGAAAAAAAAATTTTTAAAAAAAATTCGAAAAAATTTTCGAAAAAAAAAATAAAAAAAAAAATTCTCAAAAATGATTTTCGAAAAAAAAAATTAAAAAAAAAAAATTAAAAAAAAAAATTTCAAAAAAAAAATTTTCAAAAAAAATTTAAAAAAAAATAAAAAAAAAATTCGAAAAAAAATTTCGAAAAAAAAATAAAAAAAAAATTTCAAAAATAAATTTCAAAAAATAAATTTTTTTCAAAAAATGTTAAAAAAAATTTAAAAAAAAAATCGAAAAAAAATTTCGAAAAAAAAATTTAAAAAAATTTTTCAAAAAAAAATTTCGAAAAAAAAATTTCATAAAAAAATTTTAAAAAAAATTGAAAAAAAAAATTCGAAAAAAAAATTTTTGAAAAAATAAAAAAAAAATTCGAAAAAAAATTTCGAAAAAAAAATTTTCAAAAAGAAAAATTTCAAAAAAACTTTCAAAAAAATTTTCGAAAAAAAAAGTTTCGAAAAAAAAAATTCAAAAAAAAAAATTTTCAAAAAAAAAATTTAAAAAAAATTTAAAAAAAATTTTCGAAAAAAAAATTAAAAAAAAAAAATTAAAAAAAAATTGAAAAAAAATTTCAAAAAAAAAAATTTTCAAAAAAAATTAAAAAAAAAATTAAAAAAAAAATTTCGAAAAAAAAAATTTCAAAAAAAAAAATTTCAAAAAAAAATTTCAAAAAAATTTTCGAAAAAAAAAGTTTCGAAAAAAATTTTCAAAAAAAAAATTTCATAAAAAAATTTTTAAAAAAATTGAAAAAAAAAATTCGAAAAAAAATTTTTTAAAAAATTAAAAAAAAAAATCGAAAAAAAATTTCGAAAAAAAAAAATTTTCAAAAAGAAAAATTTCAAAAAAAATTTCAAAAAAATTTTCGAAAAAAAATTTCGAAAAAAAAAATTTTCAAAAAAAAAATTTAAAAAAAAATTTCGAAAAAATTTTCGAAAAAAAAAATTTAAAAAAAAAATTCAAAAAAATTTTCGGAAAAAAAAATTTCAAAAAAAAAATTTTCAAAAAAAAAATTTGGAAAAAATTAAAAAAAAAATTGAAAAAAAAAATTCAAAAAAAAATTTCAAAAAAAAAAATTTTCAAAAAATTTAAAAAAAAATTTAAAAAAAAATTAAAAAAAAATTTCAAAAAAATTTTCGAAAAAAAAAATTAAAAAAAATTATCGAAAAAAAAAATTTCAAAAAAAAAAATTCAAAAAAAAAAATTAAAAAAAAAATTTCAAAAAAATTTCGAAAAAAAAAAATTTCGAAAAAAAAATTTCATAAAAAAATTTAAAAAAAAATTGAAAAAAAAAATTCGAAAAAAAAATTTTTAAAAAAATTTAAAAAAAAATTCGAAAAAAAAATTCGAAAAAAAAATTTTCAAAAACCAAAATTTAAAAAAAAATTTCAAAAAAATTTTCGAAAAAAAAAATTTCAAAAAAAAAATTTCCAAAAAAAAAATTAAAAAAAAAAATTTCAAAAAAATTTCGAAAAAAAAAAATTTCGAAAAAAAAATTTAAAAAAAAAATTCGAAAAAATTTTCGAAAAAAAAAATTAAAAAAAAAAATTCTCAAAAATGATTTTCGAAAAAAAAAATTAAAAAAAAAATTTCAAAAAAAAAATTTTCAAAAAAAATTAAAAAAAAAATTCGAAAAAAAATTTCGAAAAAAAAATAAAAAAAAAAATTTCAAAAATAAATTTCAAAAAATAAATTTTTTTCAAAAAATTTTTAAAAAAATTTTAAAAAAAAATCGAAAAAAAATTTCGAAAAATAAAAAAAAAAAAAATTTTTCAAAAAAAATTTCGAAAAAAAAATTTAAAAAAAAAATTTTTCAAAAAAAAATTTCGAAAAAAAAATTTCTATAAAAATTTAAAAAAAAATTGAAAAAAAAAATTCGAAAAAAAAATTTTTAAAAAAATAAAAAAAAAAAATTCGAAAAAAAATTTCGAAAAAAAAATTTTCAAAAAGAAAAATTTCAAAAAAAATTTCAAAAAAATTTTCGAAAAAAAATGTTTCGAAAAAAAAAATTGAAAAAAAAAAATTTTCAAAAAAAAAATTTAAAAAAAATTTCAAAAAAATTTTCGAAAAAAAAAATAAAAAAAAAAAAATAAAAAAAAAATTGAAAAAAAATTTCAAAAAAAAAAATTTTCAAAAAAAATTTAAAAAAAAATTTAAAAAAAAATTTTCGAAAAAAAAAATTTCAAAAAAAAAAATTTCAAAAAAAAATTTCAAAAAAATTTTCGAAAAAAAAAGTTTCGAAAAAAAAAATTAAAAAAAAAAATTTTCAAAAAAAAAATTTCATAAAAAAATTTAAAAAAAAATTGAAAAAAAAAATTCGAAAAAAATTTTTTTAAAAAAATAAAAAAAAAATCGAAAAAAAAGTTCGAAAAAAAAATTTTCAAAAAGAAAAATTTCAAAAAAAATTTCAAAAAAAAATTTCGAAAAAAAAAGTTTCGAAAAAAAAAATAAAAAAAAAAATTTTCAAAAAAAAATTCTCAAAAATGATTTTCGAAAAAAAAAATTTAAAAAAAAAATTTCAAAAAAATTTCAAAAAAATAATTAAAAAAAAAATTAAAAAAAAATGAAAAAAAAAATTCGAAAAAAAAATTTTTAAAAAAATAAAAAAAAAATTCGAAAAAAAATTTCGAAAAAAAAATTTTCAAAAAGCAAAATTTCAAAAAAAATTTCAAAAAAATTTTCGAAAAAAAAAATTTCAAAAAAAAAATTTCCAAAAAAAAAATTAAAAAAAAAATTTCAAAAAAATTTCGAAAAAAAAAAATTTCGAAAAAAAAATTTTAAAAAAAAATTCGAAAAAATTTTCGAAAAAAAAAATAAAAAAAAAAATTCTCAAAAATGATTTTCGAAAAAAAAAAATTAAAAAAAAAAAATTTAAAAAAAAAATTTCAAAAAAAAAATTTTCAAAAAAAATTTAAAAAAAAATAAAAAAAAAATTCGAAAAAAAATTTCGAAAAAAAAATAAAAAAAAAATTTCAAAAATAAATTTCAAAAAATAAATTTTTTTCAAAAAATGTTAAAAAAAATTTTAAAAAAAAATCGAAAAAAAAATTCGAAAAAAAAATTTAAAAAAATGTTTCAAAAAAAAATTTCGAAAAAAAAATTTCATAAAAAAATTTTAAAAAAAATTGAAAAAAAAAATTCGAAAAAAAAATTTTTAAAAAAATAAAAAAAAAATTCGAAAAAAAATTTCGAAAAAAAAATTTTCAAAAAGAAAAATTTCAAAAAAACTTTCAAAAAAATTTTCGAAAAAAAAAGTTTCGAAAAAAAAAAATTCAAAAAAAAAATTTTCAAAAAAAAAATTTAAAAAAAATTTCAAAAAAATTTTCGAAAAAAAAATTAAAAAAAAAAATTAAAAAAAAATTGAAAAAAAATTTCAAAAAAAAAAATTTTCAAAAAAAACTAAAAAAAAAATTAAAAAAAAAATTTCGAAAAAAAAAATTTCAAAAAAAAAAATTTCAAAAAAAAATTTCTAAAAAATTTTCGAAAAAAAAAGTTTCGAAAAAAATTTTCAAAAAAAAATTCCATAAAAAAATTTTTAAAAAAATTGAAAAAAAAAATTCGAAAAAAAATTTTTAAAAAAATTAAAAAAAAAAATCGAAAAAAAATTTCGAAAAAAAAAAATTTTCAAAAAGAAAAATTTCAAAAAAAATTTCAAAAAAATTTTCGAAAAAAAAAGTTTCGAAAAAAAAAATTCAAAAAAAAAATTTTCAAAAAAAAAATTTAAAAAAAAAATTTTCAAAATAAAAAATTTCAAAAAAATTTTTTTAAAAAAATTGAAAAATAAAATTCGAGAAAAATTTCGAAAAAAAATCAAAAAAAAAATTTAAAAAAAATTTCGAAAAAAAAATTTTCAAAAAAAAAATTTAAAAAAAAATTCAAAAAAAAATTGAAAAAAAAAATTCGAAAAAAAAAATTTAAAAAAATAAAAAAAAAATTCGAAAAAAAATTTCGAAAAAAAAAATTTTCAAAAAAAAAATTTAAAAAAAAATTTCGAAAAAATTTTCGAAAAAAAAAATTTAAAAAAAAATTTCAAAAAAATTTTCGGAAAAAAAAATTTCAAAAAAAAAATTTTCAAAAAAAAAATTTGGAAAAAATTAAAAAAAAATTGAAAAAAAAAATTCAAAAAAAAATTTCAAAAAAAAAAATTTTCAAAAAATTAAAAAAAAAATTAAAAAAAAAAATTAAAAAAAAATTTCAAAAAAATTTTCGAAAAAAAAAATAAAAAAAAAAAAATTAAAAAAAATTATCGAAAAAAAAAATTTCAAAAAAAAAAATTCAAAAAAAAAAATTAAAAAAAAAATTTCAAAAAAATTTCGAAAAAAAAAAATTTCGAAAAAAAAATTTCATAAAAAAATTTTAAAAAAAATTGAAAAAAAAAATTCGAAAAAAAAATTTTTAAAAAAATTTAAAAAAAAATTCGAAAAAAAATTTCGAAAAAAAAATTTTCAAAAACCAAAATTTAAAAAAAAATTTCAAAAAAATTTTCGAAAAAAAAAATTTCAAAAAAAAAATTTCCAAAAAAAAAATTAAAAAAAAAAATTTCAAAAAAATTTCGAAAAAAAAAAATTTCGAAAAAAAAATTTAAAAAAAAAATTCGAAAAAATTTTCGAAAAAAAAAATTTAAAAAAAAAATTCTCAAAAATGATTTTCGAAAAAAAAAATTAAAAAAAAAAATTTCAAAAAAAAAATTTTCAAAAAAAATTTAAAAAAAAATTCGAAAAAAAATTTCGAAAAAAAAATTAAAAAAAAAATTTCAAAAATAAATTTCAAAAAATAAATTTTTTTCAAAAAATTTTTAAAAAAATTTAAAAAAAAAATCGAAAAAAAATTTCGAAAAAAAAAAAAAAAAAAAAAATTTTTCAAAAAAAAATTTCGAAAAAAAAATTTAAAAAAAAAATTTTTCAAAAAAAAATTTCGAAAAAAAAATTTCTATAAAAATTTAAAAAAAAATTGAAAAAAAAATTCGAAAAAAAAATTTTTAAAAAAATAAAAAAAAAAATTCGAAAAAAAATTTCGAAAAAAAAATTTTCAAAAAGAAAAATTTCAAAAAAAATTTCAAAAAAATTTTCGAAAAAAAATGTTTCGAAAAAAAAAATTGAAAAAAAAAAATTTTCAAAAAAAAAATTTAAAAAAAATTTCAAAAAAATTTTCGAAAAAAAAATAAAAAAAAAAAAATAAAAAAAAAATTGAAAAAAAATTTCAAAAAAAAAAATTTTCAAAAAAAATTTAAAAAAAAATTTAAAAAAAAATTTTCGAAAAAAAAAATTTCAAAAAAAAAAATTTCAAAAAAAAATTTCAAAAAAATTTTCGAAAAAAAAAGTTTCGAAAAAAAAAATTAAAAAAAAAAATTTTCAAAAAAAAAAATTCATAAAAAAATTTAAAAAAAAATTGAAAAAAAAAATTCGAAAAAAAATTTTTTAAAAAAATAAAAAAAAAATCGAAAAAAAAGTTCGAAAAAAAAATTTTCAAAAAGAAAAATTTCAAAAAAAATTTCAAAAAAAAATTTCGAAAAAAAAAGTTTCGAAAAAAAAAATAAAAAAAAAATTTTCAAAAAAAAAATTTCATAAAAAAATTTTTAAAAAAATTGAAAAAAAAAATTCGAAAAAATTTTTTTTAAAAAAATAAAAAAAAATTCGAAAAAAAATTTCGAAAAAAAAATTTAAAAAAAAAATTTTTCAAAAAAAAATTTCGAAAAAAAAATTTCTATAAAAATTTTAAAAAAAATTGAAAAAAAAAATTCGAAAAAAAAATTTTTAAAAAAATAAAAAAAAAAATTCGAAAAAAAATTTCGAAAAAAAAATTTAAAAAAAAAATTTTTCAAAAGAAAATTTCGAAAAAAAAATTTCTATAAAAATTAAAAAAAAAATTGAAAAAAAAAATTCGAAAAAAAAATTTCTATAAAAATTAAAAAAAAAATTGAAAAAAAAAATTCGAAAAAAAAATTTTTAAAAAAATAAAAAAAAAAATTTCAAAAAAATTTTCGAAAAAAAAATTAAAAAAAAAAAATTAAAAAAAAAATTGAAGAAAAATTTCAAAAAAAAAAATTTTCAAAAAAAATTAAAAAAAAATTTTAAAAAAAATTTTCGAAAAAAAAAATTTCAAAAAAAAAAATTTCAAAAAAAAATTTAAAAAAAAATTTCAAAAAAATTTCGAAAAAAAAAAATTTCAAAAAAAAATTTTAAAAAAAATTTCAAAAAAAAAATAAAAAAAAAATTTCGAAAAAATTTTCGAATTAAAAAATTAAAAAAAAAATTTCAAAAAAAAAATTTTCAAAAAAAATTTAAAAAAAAATTTTAAAAAAATTTTAAAAAAAATTTCAAAAAATTTTCGAAAAAAGAAATTCAAAAAAAAAAATTAAAAAAAAATTCGAAAAAAAAAGTTCGAAAAAAAAATTTCCAAAAAAAAAATTTAAAAAAAAAATTTAAAAAAATTTTCGAAAAAAAAATTTCAAAAAAAAAATTTCCAAAAAAAAAATTAAAAAAAAAAATTTCAAAAAAATTTCGAAAAAAAAAATTTCGAAAAAAAAATTTAAAAAAAAAATTCGAAAAAATTTTCGAAAAAAAAAATTTAAAAAAAAAATTCTCAAAAATGATTTTCGAAAAAAAAAATTAAAAAAAAAAATTTCAAAAAAAAAATTTTCAAAAAAAATTAAAAAAAAAATAAAAAAAAAATTCGAAAAAAAATTTCGAAAAAAAAATTTAAAAAAAAATTTCAAAAATAAATTTCAAAAAATAAATTTTTTTCAAAAAATTTTTAAAAAAATTTTAAAAAAAAATCGAAAAAAAATTTCGAAAAAAAAATTAAAAAAAAAATTTTTCAAAAAAAAATTTCGAAAAAAAAATTTTAAAAAAAAATTTTTCAATAAAAAATTTCGAAAAAAAAATTTCTATAAAAATTTAAAAAAAAATTGAAAAAAAAAATTCGAAAAAAAATTTTTTAAAAAAATAAAAAAAAAAATTCGAAAAAAAATTTCGAAAAAAAAATTTTCAAAAAGAAAAATTTCAAAAAAAATTTCAAAAAAATTTTCGAAAAAAAATGTTTCGAAAAAAAAAATTGAAAAAAAAAAATTTAAAAAAAAATAAAAAAAAAATTTAAAAAAAATTTCAAAAAAATTTTCGAAAAAAAAAATTTCAAAAAAAAAAATTAAAAAAAATTTTCGAAAAAAAAAATTTCAAAAAAAAAAATTTCAAAAAAAAAATTTTTGTAAAAAATTTTAAAAAAAATTTTAAAAAAAATTTCAAAAAAAAATTTAAAAAAAAAATTTCAAAAAAAATTTTAAAAAAATTTAAAAAAAAATTCGAAAAAAAAATTTCGAAAAAAAAATTTTCAAAAAAAAATTTCAAAAAAAAAATTAAAAAAAAATTTAAAAAAATGAAAAAAAAAATTCGAAAAAAAAATTTTCAAAAAGAAAAATTTCAAAAAAAATTTCAAAAAAATTTTCGAAAAAAAAAGTTTAAAAAAAAAATAAAAAAAAAATTAAAAAAAAAAAATTTAAAAAAAATTTCAAAAAAAAAATAAAAAAAAAAAAAATTTCAAAAAAATTTCGAAAAAAAAAATTTCAAAAAAAAATTTAAAAAAAAATTTCGAAAAACTTTTCGAAAAAAAAAATTAAAAAAAAAATTCTCAAAAAAAATTTTCAAAAAAAAAAATAAAAAAAAAAAAATTTTCAAAAAAAAATTTCAAAAAAAAATTTTCAAAAAAAATTAAAAAAAAAATAAAACAAAAAAATTCGAAAAAAAATTTCGAAAAAAAAATTTTCAAAAAAAAATTTAAAAAAAAATTTAAAAAAATTTTCGAAAAAAAAAATTTCAAAAAAAAAATTTCAAAAAAAAAATTTCAAAAAAATTTAAAAAAAAATTTTAAAAAAAATTCGAAAAAAAAATTTCGAAAAAAAAATTTTCAAAAAAAAACATTTAAAAAAAATTTCAAAAAAATTTCAAAAAAATAATTAAAAAAAAAATAAAAAAAAAATGAAAAAAAAATTCGAAAAAAAAATTTTTAAAAAGCAAAATTTCAAAAAAAATTTCAAAAAAATTTTCGAAAAAAAAAATTTCAAAAAAAAAATTTCCAAAAAAAAATAAAAAAAAAAATTTCAAAAAAATTTCGAAAAAAAAAAAATTTCGAAAAAAAAATTTTAAAAAAAAATTCGAAAAAATTTTCGAAAAAAAAATAAAAAAAAAATTCTCAAAAATGATTTTCGAAAAAAAAAATTAAAAAAAAAAATTTTAAAAAAAAATTTCAAAAAAAAAATTTTCAAAAAAAATTTAAAAAAAATTAAAAAAAAATCGAAAAAAAATTTCGAAAAAAAAATTAAAAAAAAAAATTTCAAAAATAAATTTCAAAAAATAAATTTTTTTCAAAAAATTTTAAAAAAAATTAAAAAAAAAATCGAAAAAAAATTTCGAAAAAAAAATTTAAAAAAAAAATTTTTCAAAAAAAAATTTCGAAAAAAAAATTTCATAAAAAAATTTTAAAAAAAATTGAAAAAAAAAATTCGAAAAAAAAAATTTTAAAAAAATAAAAAAAAAAAATTCGAAAAAAAATTTCGAAAAAAAAATTTTCAAAAAGAAAAATTTCAAAAAAACTTTCAAAAAAATTTTCAAAAAAAAAATTTAAAAAAAATTTCAAAAAAATTTTCGAAAAAAAAATAAAAAAAAAAAATTAAAAAAAAATTGAAAAAAAATTTCAAAAAAAAAAATTTTCAAAAAAAATTAAAAAAAAAATTTAAAAAAAAATTTTCGAAAAAAAAAATCTCAAAAAAAAAAAATTTCAAAAAGAAAAATTTCAAAAAAATTTTCGAAAAAAAAAATTTCAAAAAAAATTTTTAAAAAAAATTGAAAAATAAAATTCGAAAAAAATTTCGAAAAAAAATCAAAAAAAAAATTAAAAAAAAAATTTCGAAAAAAAAATTTTCAAAAAAAAAATTTAAAAAAAAAATCAAAAAAAAATTGAAAAAAAAAATTCGAAAGAAAAAATTTTAAAAAAATAAAAAAAAAAATCGAAAAAAAATTACGAAAAAAAAAATTTTCAAAAAAAAATTAAAAAAAAAGTTTCGAAATAATTTTCGAAAAAAAAAATTTAAAAAAAAATTTCAAAAAAATTTTCGAAAAAAAAAATTTCAAAAAAAAAATTTTCAAAAAAAAAATTTTGAAAAAATTAAAAAAAAAATTGAAAAAAAAAATTGAAAAAAAAATTTCAAAAAAAAAATTTTCAAAAAAAATTTAAAAAAAAATTAAAAAAAAAATTAAAGAAAAATTTCAAAAAAATTTTCGAAAAAAAAAATTTCAAAAAAAAAATTAAAAAAAATTTTCGAAAAAAAAAATTTCAAAAAAAAATTTCAAAAAAAAAATTTCAAAAAAAAAATTTTTGTAAAAAATTTTAAAAAAAATTTTAATAAAAATTTCAAAAAAAAATTTCAAAAAAAAAATTTTCAAAAAAAATTTTAATAAAATTTTTAAAAAAATTCGAAAAAAAAATTTCGAAAAAAAAATTTTCAAAAAAAAATTTCAAAAAAAAAATTTTAAAAAAATAAAAAAAAAATGAAAAAAAAAATTCGAAAAAAAAATTTTCAAAAAGAAAAATTTCAAAAAAAATTTCAAAAAAATTTTCGAAAAAAAAAGTTTAAAAAAAAATAAAAAAAAAATTTAAAAAAAAAAATTTTAAAAAAATTTCAAAAAAAAAATTAAAAAAAAAAAAATTTCAAAAAAATTTCGAAAAAAAAAATTTCAAAAAAAAATTTAAAAAAAAATTTCGAAAAACTTTTCGAAAAAAAAAATTAAAAAAAAAATTCTCAAAAAAAATTTTCGAAAAAAAAAATTAAAAAAAAAATTTTTTCAAAAAAAAATTTCAAAAAAAAATTAAAAAAAAAATAAAACAAAAAAATTCGAAAAAAAATTTCGAAAAAAAAATTTTCAAAAAAAAATTAAAAAAAAAAATTAAAAAAAATTTTCGAAAAAAAAAATTTCAAAAAAAAAATTTCAAAAAAAAAATTTCAAAAAAATTTTTAAAAAAATTCGAAAAAAAAATTTCGAAAAAAAAATTTTCAAAAAAAAAAATTTAAAAAAAATTTCAAAAAAATTTCAAAAAAATTTCAAAAAAATTTCAAAAAAATAATTAAAAAAAAAATTTAAAAAAAATGAAAAAAAAAATTCGAAAAAAAAATTTTTAAAAAAATAAAAAAAAATTCGAAAAAAAATTTCGAAAAAAAAATTTTCAAAAAGCAAAATTTCAAAAAAAATTTCAAAAAAATTTTCGAAAAAAAAAATTTCAAAAAAAAAATTTCCAAAAAAAAAATTAAAAAAAAAATTTCAAAAAAATTTCGAAAAAAAAAATTTTCGAAAAAAAAATTTTAAAAAAAAATTCGAAAAAATTTTCGAAAAAAAAAATAAAAAAAAAAATTCTCAAAAATGATTTTCGAAAAAAAAAATTAAAAAAAAAAATTAAAAAAAAAAATTTCAAAAAAAAAATTTTCAAAAAAAATTTAAAAAAAAATAAAAAAAAAATTCGAAAAAAAATTTCGAAAAAAAAATAAAAAAAAAATTTCAAAAATAAATTTCAAAAAATAAATTTTTTTCAAAAAATGTTAAAAAAAATTTAAAAAAAAAATCGAAAAAAAATTTCGAAAAAAAAATTTAAAAAAATTTTTCAAAAAAAAATTTCGAAAAAAAAATTTCATAAAAAAATTTTAAAAAAAATTGAAAAAAAAAATTCGAAAAAAAAATTTTTAAAAAAATAAAAAAAAAATTCGAAAAAAAATTTCGAAAAAAAAATTTTCAAAAAGAAAAATTTCAAAAAAACTTTCAAAAAAATTTTCGAAAAAAAAAGTTTCGAAAAAAAAAAATTCGAAAAAAAAAATTTTCAAAAAAAAAATTTAAAAAAAATTTAAAAAAAATTTTCGAAAAAAAAATTAAAAAAAAAAAATTAAAAAAAAATTGAAAAAAAATTTCAAAAAAAAAAATTTTCAAAAAAAATTAAAAAAAAAATTTAAAAAAAAATTTCGAAAAAAAAAATTTCAAAAAAAAAAATTTCAAAAAAAAATTTCAAAAAAATTTTCGAAAAAAAAAGTTTCGAAAAAAATTTTCAAAAAAAAAATTTCATAAAAAAATTTTTAAAAAAATTGAAAAAAAAAATTCGAAAAAAAATTTTTTAAAAAATTAAAAAAAAAAAATCGAAAAAAAATTTCGAAAAAAAAAAATTTTCAAAAAGAAAAATTTCAAAAAAAATTTCAAAAAAATTTTCGAAAAAAAAAGTTTCGAAAAAAAAAATTCAAAAAAAAAATTTTCAAAAAAAAAATTTAAAAAAAAAATTTTCAAAATAAAAAATTTCAAAAAAATTTTTTTAAAAAAATTGAAAAATAAAATTCGAGAAAAATTTCGAAAAAAAATCAAAAAAAAAATTAAAAAAAAATTTCGAAAAAAAAATTTTCAAAAAAAAAATTTAAAAAAAAATTCAAAAAAAAATTGAAAAAAAAAAATCGAAAAAAAAAATTTAAAAAAATAAAAAAAAAATTCGAAAAAAAATTTCGAAAAAAAAAATTTTCAAAAAAAAAATTTAAAAAAAAAATTCGAAAAAATTTTCGAAAAAAAAAATTTTAAAAAAAATTTCAAAAAAATTTTCGGAAAAAAAAATTTCAAAAAAAAAATTTTCAAAAAAAAAATTTGGAAAAAATTAAAAAAAAAATTGAAAAAAAAAATTCAAAAAAAAATTTCAAAAAAAAAAATTTTCAAAAAATTTAAAAAAAAATTAAAAAAAAAAATTAAAAAAAAATTTCAAAAAAATTTTCGAAAAAAAAAATTTAAAAAAAAAAATTAAAAAAAATTATCGAAAAAAAAAATTTCAAAAAAAAAAATTCAAAAAAAAAAATTAAAAAAAAAATTTCAAAAAAATTTCGAAAAAAAAAAATTTCGAGAAAAAAATTTCATAAAAAAATTTAAAAAAAAATTGAAAAAAAAAATTCGAAAAAAAAATTTTTAAAAAAATTTAAAAAAAAATTCGAAAAAAAATTTCGAAAAAAAAATTTTCAAAAACCAAAATTTAAAAAAAAATTTCAAAAAAATTTTCGAAAAAAAAAATTTCAAAAAAAAAATTTCCAAAAAAAAAATTAAAAAAAAAAATTTCAAAAAAATTTCGAAAAAAAAAAATTTCGAAAAAAAAATTTTAAAAAAAAATTCGAAAAAATTTTCGAAAAAAAAAATTTAAAAAAAAAATTCTCAAAAATGATTTTCGAAAAAAAAAATTAAAAAAAAAAATTTAAAAAAAAAAATTTTCAAAAAAAATTAAAAAAAAAATTCGAAAAAAAATTTCGAAAAAAAAATTTAAAAAAAAATTTCAAAAATAAATTTCAAAAAATAAATTTTTTTCAAAAAATTTTTAAAAAAATTTAAAAAAAAAAATCGAAAAAAAATTTCGAAAAAAAAAAAAAAAAAAAAAATTTTCAAAAAAAATTTCGAAAAAAAAATTTAAAAAAAAAATTTTTCAAAAAAAAATTTCGAAAAAAAAATTTCTATAAAAATTTAAAAAAAAATTGAAAAAAAAAATTCGAAAAAAAAATTTTTAAAAAAATAAAAAAAAAAATTCGAAAAAAAATTTCGAAAAAAAAATTTTCAAAAAGAAAAATTTCAAAAAAAATTTCAAAAAAATTTTCGAAAAAAAATGTTTCGAAAAAAAAAATTGAAAAAAAAAAATTTTCAAAAAAAAAATTTAAAAAAAATTTCAAAAAAATTTTCGAAAAAAAAATAAAAAAAAAAAATAAAAAAAAAATTGAAAAAAAATTTCAAAAAAAAAAAATTTTCAAAAAAAATTTAAAAAAAAATTTAAAAAAAAATTTTCGAAAAAAAAAATTTCAAAAAAAAAAATTTCAAAAAAAAATTTCAAAAAAATTTTCGAAAAAAAAAGTTTCGAAAAAAAAAATTAAAAAAAAAAATTTTCAAAAAAAAAATTTCATAAAAAAATTTAAAAAAAAATTGAAAAAAAAAATTCGAAAAAAATTTTTTTAAAAAAATAAAAAAAAAATCGAAAAAAAAGTTCGAAAAAAAAATTTTCAAAAAGAAAAATTTCAAAAAAAATTTCAAAAAAAAATTTCGAAAAAAAAAGTTTCGAAAAAAAAAATAAAAAAAAAAATTTTCAAAAAAAAAATTCTCAAAAATGATTTTCGAAAAAAAAAATTAAAAAAAAAAATTTCAAAAAAATTTCAAAAAAATAATTAAAAAAAAAATTAAAAAAAAATGAAAAAAAAATTCGAAAAAAAAATTTTTAAAAAAATAAAAAAAAAATTCGAAAAAAAATTTCGAAAAAAAAATTTTCAAAAAGCAAAATTTCAAAAAAAATTTCAAAAAAATTTTCGAAAAAAAAAATTTCAAAAAAAAAATTTCCAAAAAAAAAATTAAAAAAAAAATTTCAAAAAAATTTCGAAAAAAAAAAATTTCGAAAAAAAAATTTTAAAAAAAAATTCGAAAAAATTTTCGAAAAAAAAAATAAAAAAAAAAATTCTCAAAAATGATTTTCGAAAAAAAAAATTAAAAAAAAAAATTTAAAAAAAAAATTTCAAAAAAAAAATTTTCAAAAAAAATTTAAAAAAAAATAAAAAAAAAATTCGAAAAAAATTTCGAAAAAAAAATAAAAAAAAAATTTCAAAAATAAATTTCAAAAAATAAATTTTTTTCAAAAAATGTTAAAAAAAATTTAAAAAAAAAATCGAAAAAAAATTTCGAAAAAAAAATTTAAAAAAATGTTTCAAAAAAAAATTTCGAAAAAAAAATTTCATAAAAAAATTTTAAAAAAAATTGAAAAAAAAAATTCGAAAAAAAAATTTTTAAAAAAATAAAAAAAAAATTCGAAAAAAAATTTCGAAAAAAAAATTTTCAAAAAGAAAAATTTCAAAAAAACTTTCAAAAAAATTTTCGAAAAAAAAAGTTTCGAAAAAAAAAAATTCAAAAAAAAAAATTTTCAAAAAAAAAATTTAAAAAAAATTTCAAAAAAATTTTCGAAAAAAAAATTAAAAAAAAAAATTAAAAAAAAATTGAAAAAAAATTTCAAAAAAAAAAATTTTCAAAAAAAATTAAAAAAAAAATTAAAAAAAAAATTTCGAAAAAAAAAATTTCAAAAAAAAAAATTTCAAAAAAAAATTTCAAAAAAATTTTCGAAAAAAAAAGTTTCGAAAAAAATTTTCAAAAAAAAATTCCATAAAAAAATTTTTTAAAAAATTGAAAAAAAAAATTCGAAAAAAAATTTTTTAAAAAATTAAAAAAAAAAATCGAAAAAAAATTTCGAAAAAAAAAAATTTTCAAAAAGAAAAATTTCAAAAAAAATTTCAAAAAAATTTTCGAAAAAAAAAGTTTCGAAAAAAAAAATTCAAAAAAAAAATTTTCAAAAAAAAAATTAAAAAAAAAAATTTTCAAAATAAAAAATTTCAAAAAATTTTTTTTAAAAAAATTGAAAAATAAAATTCGAGAAAAATTTCGAAAAAAAATCAAAAAAAAAATTAAAAAAAAATTTCGAAAAAAAAATTTTCAAAAAAAAAATTTAAAAAAAAATTCAAAAAAAAATTGAAAAAAAAAATTCGAAAAAAAAAATTTAAAAAAATAAAAAAAAAATTCGAAAAAAAATTTCGAAAAAAAAAATTTAAAAAAAAATTTCAAAAAAATTTTCGGAAAAAAAAATTTCAAAAAAAAAATTTTCAAAAAAAAAATTTGGAAAAAATTAAAAAAAAATTGAAAAAAAAAATTCAAAAAAAAATTTCAAAAAAAAAAATTTTCAAAAAATTTAAAAAAAAATTTTAAAAAAAATTAAAAAAAAATTTCAAAAAAATTTTCGAAAAAAAAAATTTAAAAAAAAAATTAAAAAAAATTATCGAAAAAAAAAAATTTCAAAAAAAAAAATTCAAAAAAAAAAATTAAAAAAAAAATTTCAAAAAAATTTCGAAAAAAAAAAATTTCGAAAAAAAAATTTCATAAAAAAATTTAAAAAAAAATTGAAAAAAAAAATTCGAAAAAAAAATTTTTAAAAAAATTTAAAAAAAAATTCGAAAAAAAATTTCGAAAAAAAAATTTTCGAAAAAAAAAATTTCAAAAAAAAAATTTCCAAAAAAAAAATTTAAAAAAAAAATTTCAAAAAAATTTCGAAAAAAAAAAATTTCGAAAAAAAAATTTAAAAAAAAAATTCGAAAAAATTTTCGAAAAAAAAAATTAAAAAAAAAAATTCTCAAAAATGATTTTCGAAAAAAAAAATTAAAAAAAAAAATTTCAAAAAAAAAATTTTCAAAAAAAATTAAAAAAAAAATTCGAAAAAAAATTTCGAAAAAAAAATTAAAAAAAAAATTTCAAAAATAAATTTCAAAAAATAAATTTTTTTCAAAAAATTTTTAAAAAAATTAAAAAAAAAAATCGAAAAAAAATTTCGAAAAAAAAAAAAAAAAAAAAAATTTTTCAAAAAAAAATTTCGAAAAAAAAATTTAAAAAAAAAATTTTTCAAAAAAAAATTTCGAAAAAAAAATTTCTATAAAAATTTAAAAAAAAATTGAAAAAAAAATTCGAAAAAAAAATTTTTAAAAAAATAAAAAAAAAAATTCGAAAAAAAATTTCGAAAAAAAAATTTTCAAAAAGAAAAATTTCAAAAAAAATTTCAAAAAAATTTTCGAAAAAAAATGTTTCGAAAAAAAAAATTGAAAAAAAAAAATTTTCAAAAAAAAAATTTAAAAAAAATTTCAAAAAAATTTTCGAAAAAAAAATAAAAAAAAAAAAATAAAAAAAAAATTGAAAAAAAATTTCAAAAAAAAAATTTTTCAAAAAAAATTTAAAAAAAAATTTAAAAAAAAATTTTCGAAAAAAAAAATTTCAAAAAAAAAAATTTCAAAAAAAAATTTCAAAAAAATTTTCGAAAAAAAAAGTTTCGAAAAAAAAAATTAAAAAAAAAAATTTTCAAAAAAAAAATTTCATAAAAAAATTTAAAAAAAAATTGAAAAAAAAAATTCGAAAAAAAATTTTTTAAAAAAATAAAAAAAAAATCGAAAAAAAAGTTCGAAAAAAAAATTTTCAAAAAGAAAAATTTCAAAAAAAATTTCAAAAAAAAATTTCGAAAAAAAAAGTTTCGAAAAAAAAAATAAAAAAAAAAATTTTCAAAAAAAAAATTTCATAAAAAAATTTTTAAAAAAATTGAAAAAAAAAATTCGAAAAAATTTTTTTTAAAAAAATAAAAAAAAATTCGAAAAAAAATTTCGAAAAAAAAATTTAAAAAAAAAATTTTTCAAAAAAAAATTTCGAAAAAAAAATTTCTATAAAAATTTTAAAAAAAATTGAAAAAAAAAATTCGAAAAAAAAATTTTTAAAAAAATAAAAAAAAAAAATTCGAAAAAAAATTTCGAAAAAAAAATTTAAAAAAAAAATTTTTCAAAAGAAAATTTCGAAAAAAAAATTTCTATAAAAATTAAAAAAAAAATTGAAAAAAAAAATTCGAAAAAAAAATTTCTATAAAAAATAAAAAAAAATTCGAAAAAAAATTTCGAAAAAAAAATTTAAAAAAAAAATTTCAAAAATAAATTTCAAAAAATAAATTTTTTTCAAAAAATTTTAAAAAAAATTAAAAAAAAAAATCGAAAAAAAATTTCGAAAAAAAAATTTCATAAAAAAATTTTAAAAAAAATTGAAAAAAAAAATTCGAAAAAAAAAATTTTAAAAAAATTTTAAAAAAAATTCGAAAAAAAATTTCGAAATTTTTTTTTTTTTTTTTTTTGAAATTTTTTTTAAAATTTTTTTTTGAAATTTTTTTTTTTCGAAATTTTTTTGAAATTTTTTTTTAAATTTTTTTTTGAAATTTTTTTTTTTGAAATTTTTTTTTTCGAAAATTTTTTTTTAAATTTTTTTTTAATTTTTTTTGAAAATTTTTTTTTTTGAAATTTTTTTTCAATTTTTTTTTTAATTTTTTTTTTTTAATTTTTTTTTCGAAAATTTTTTTGAAATTTTTTTTGAAATTTTTCTTTTTGAAAATTTTTTTTAAATTTTTTTTGAAAATTTTTTTTTTGAATTTTTTTTTTAAATTTTTTAATTCGAAAATTTTTTCGAAATTTTTTTTTTATTTTTTTTTTGAAATTTTTTTTAAAATTTTTTTTTGAAATTTTTTTTTTTCGAAATTTTTTTGAAATTTTTTTTTAAATTTTTTTTTGAAATTTTTTTTTTTGAAATTTTTTTTTTCGAAAATTTTTTTTTAAATTTTTTTTTAATTTTTTTTGAAAATTTTTTTTTTTGAAATTTTTTTTCAATTTTTTTTTTAATTTTTTTTTTTTAATTTTTTTTCGAAAATTTTTTTGAAATTTTTTTTGAAATTTTTCTTTTTGAAAATTTTTTTTTCGAAATTTTTTTTCGAATTTTTTTTTTTTATTTTTTTAAAAATTTTTTTTTCGAATTTTTTTTTTCAATTTTTTTTTTAATTTTTATAGAAATTTTTTTTTCGAAATTTTTTTTTGAAAAATTTTTTTTTAAAATTTTTTTTTCGAAATTTTTTTTCGAATTTTTTTTTTTTATTTTTTTAAAAATTTTTTTTTCGAATTTTTTTTTTCAATTTTTTTTTAAATTTTTATAGAAATTTTTTTTTCGAAATTTTTTTTTGAAAAATTTTTTTTTTAAATTTTTTTTTCGAAATTTTTTTTCGAATTTTTTTTTTATTTTTTTAAAAAAAATTTTTTCGAATTTTTTTTTTCAATTTTTTTTTAAATTTTTTTATGAAATTTTTTTTTTGAAAATTTTTTTTTTTATTTTTTTTTTCGAAACTTTTTTTTTCGAAAATTTTTTTTGAAATTTTTTTTGAAATTTTTCTTTTTGAAAATTTTTTTTTCGAAATTTTTTTTCGATTTTTTTTTTATTTTTTAAAAAAAATTTTTTTCGAATTTTTTTTTTCAATTTTTTTTTAAATTTTTTTATGAAATTTTCATTTTGAAAATTTTTTTTTTTAATTTTTTTTTTCGAAACTTTTTTTTTCGAAAATTTTTTTGAAATTTTTTTTTGAAATTTTTTTTTTTGAAATTTTTTTTTTCGAAAATTTTTTTTAAAATTTTTTTTAAAATTTTTTTTGAAAATTTTTTTTTTTGAAATTTTTTTTCAATTTTTTTTTAATTTTTTTTTTATTTTTTTTTCGAAAATTTTTTTGAAATTTTTTTTAAATTTTTTTTTTGAAAATTTTTTTTTTTCAATTTTTTTTTTCGAAACATTTTTTTTCGAAAATTTTTTTGAAATTTTTTTTGAAATTTTTCTTTTTGAAAATTTTTTTTTCGAAATTTTTTTTCGAATTTTTTTTTTTATTTTTTTAAAAAATTTTTTTTCGAATTTTTTTTTTCAATTTTTTTTTAAATTTTTATAGAAATTTTTTTTTCGAAATTTTTTATTGAAAAATTTTTTTTTTAAATTTTTTTTTCGAAATTTTTTTTTGAAAAATTTTTTTTTTCATTTTTTTTTCGAAATTTTTTTTCGATTTTTTTTTTAAATTTTTTTAAAAATTTTTTGAAAAAAATTTATTTTTTGAAATTTATTTTTGAAATTTTTTTTTAAATTTTTTTTTCGAAATTTTTTTTCGAATTTTTTTTTTATTTTTTTTTTAATTTTTTTTGAAAATTTTTTTTTTGAAATTTTTTTTTTTAATTTTTTTTTTCGAAAATCATTTTTGAGAATTTTTTTTTTTAATTTTTTTTTTCGAAAATTTTTTCGAATTTTTTTTTTAAATTTTTTTTTCGAAATTTTTTTTTTCGAAATTTTTTTTTTTGAAATTTTTTTTTTTATTTTTTTTTTGGAAATTTTTTTTTTGAAATTTTTTTTTCGAAAATTTTTTTAAATTTTTTTTTTTAATTTTTTTTTTGGAAATTTTTTTTTCGAACTTTTTTTTTCGAATTTTTTTTTAATTTTTTTTTTTGAATTTCTTTTTTCGAAAATTTTTTGAAATTTTTTTTAAAATTTTTTTAAATTTTTTTTTAAATTTTTTTTGAAAATTTTTTTTTTGAAATTTTTTTTTAAATTTTTTAATTCGAAAATTTTTTCGAAATTTTTTTTTTATTTTTTTTTTGAATTTTTTTTTAAAATTTTTTTTTGAAATTTTTTTTTTTCGAAATTTTTTTGAAATTTTTTTTTAAATTTTTTTTTGAAATTTTTTTTTTTGAAATTTTTTTTTTCGAAAATTTTTTTTAAAATTTTTTTTAAATTTTTTTTGAAAATTTTTTTTTTTGAAATTTTTTTTCAATTTTTTTTTTAATTTTTTTTTTTTAATTTTTTTTTCGAAAATTTTTTTGAAATTTTTTTTTTAATTTTTTTAAAAATTTTTTTTTCGAATTTTTTTTTTCAATTTTTTTTTTAATTTTTATAGAAATTTTTTTTTCGAATTTTTTTTTTCAATTTTTTTTTTAATTTTTATAGAAATTTTTTTTTCGAAATTTTCTTTTGAAAAATTTTTTTTTTAAATTTTTTTTTCGAAATTTTTTTTCGAATTTTTTTTTTTTATTTTTTTAAAAATTTTTTTTTCGAATTTTTTTTTTCAATTTTTTTTAAAATTTTTATAGAAATTTTTTTTTCGAAATTTTTTTTTGAAAAATTTTTTTTTTAAATTTTTTTTTCGAAATTTTTTTTCGAATTTTTTTTTATTTTTTTAAAAAAAATTTTTTCGAATTTTTTTTTTCAATTTTTTTAAAAATTTTTTTATGAAATTTTTTTTTTGAAAATTTTTTTTTTTATTTTTTTTTTCGAAACTTTTTTTTTCGAAATTTTTTTTTGAAATTTTTTTTGAAATTTTTCTTTTTGAAAATTTTTTTTTCGAACTTTTTTTTCGATTTTTTTTTTATTTTTTTAAAAAATTTTTTTTCGAATTTTTTTTTTCAATTTTTTTTTAAATTTTTTTATGAAATTTTTTTTTTGAAAATTTTTTTTTTTAATTTTTTTTTTCGAAACTTTTTTTTTCGAAAATTTTTTTGAAATTTTTTTTTGAAATTTTTTTTTTTGAAATTTTTTTTTTCGAAAATTTTTTTTTAAATTTTTTTTAAAATTTTTTTTGAAAAATTTTTTTTTTGAAATTTTTTTTCAATTTTTTTTTTATTTTTTTTTTTTTATTTTTTTTTCGAAAATTTTTTTGAAATTTTTTTTAAATTTTTTTTTTGAAAATTTTTTTTTTTCAATTTTTTTTTTCGAAACATTTTTTTTCGAAAATTTTTTTGAAATTTTTTTTGAAATTTTTCTTTTTGAAAATTTTTTTTTCGAAATTTTTTTTCGAATTTTTTTTTTTATTTTTTTAAAAATTTTTTTTTCGAATTTTTTTTTCAATTTTTTTTTAAATTTTTATAGAAATTTTTTTTTCGAAATTTTTTTTTGAAAAATTTTTTTTTTAAATTTTTTTTTCGAAATTTTTTTTTGAAAAATTTTTTTTTTTTTTTTTTTTTTCGAAATTTTTTTTCGATTTTTTTTTTTAATTTTTTTAAAAATTTTTTGAAAAAAATTTATTTTTTGAAATTTATTTTTGAAATTTTTTTTTTAATTTTTTTTTCGAAATTTTTTTTCGAATTTTTTTTTAAATTTTTTTAAAAAAATTTTTTTCGAATTTTTTTTTCATTTTTTTTTAAATTTTTTTGAAATTTTTTTTTGAAATTTTTTTTAAATTTCTTTTTTGATAATTTTTTTTTCGAATTTTTTCTTTGAATTTTTTTTTTGAAACTTTTTTTTTCGAAATTTTTTTTTTAATTTTTTTTTTAATTTTTTTTGAAAATTTTTTTTTTTGAAATTTTTTTTCAATTTTTTTTAATTTTTTTTTTTAATTTTTTTTTCGAAAATTTTTTTGAAATTTTTTTTAAATTTTTTTTTTGAAAATTTTTTTGAAAGTTTTTTTGAAATTTTTCTTTTTGAAAATTTTTTTTTCGAAATTTTTTTTCGAATTTTTTTTAAAATTTTTTTAAAATTTTTTTTTTCGAATTTTTTTTTTCAATTTTTTTTAAAATTTTTTTATGAAATTTTTTTTTCGAAATTTTTTTTCGATTTTTTTTTTTAATTTTTTTTAAAATTTTTTGAAAAAAATTTATTTTTTGAAATTTATTTTTGAAATTTTTTTTTTAAATTTTTTTTTCGAAATTTTTTTTCGAATTTTTTTTTATTTTTTATAGAAATTTTTTTTTCGAATTTTTTTTTTCAATTTTTTTTTTAATTTTTATAGAAATTTTTTTTTCGAAATTTTCTTTTGAAAAATTTTTTTTTTAAATTTTTTTTTCGAAATTTTTTTTCGAATTTTTTTTTTTTATTTTTTTAAAAATTTTTTTTTCGAATTTTTTTTTTCAATTTTTTTTTAAATTTTTATAGAAATTTTTTTTTCGAAATTTTTTTTTGAAAAATTTTTTTTTTAAATTTTTTTTTCGAAATTTTTTTTCGAATTTTTTTTTATTTTTTTAAAAAAAATTTTTTCGAATTTTTTTTTTCAATTTTTTTAAAAATTTTTTTATGAAATTTTTTTTTTGAAAATTTTTTTTTTTATTTTTTTTTTCGAAACTTTTTTTTTCGAAATTTTTTTTTGAAATTTTTTTTGAAATTTTTCTTTTTGAAAATTTTTTTTTCGAACTTTTTTTTCGATTTTTTTTTTATTTTTTTAAAAAATTTTTTTTCGAATTTTTTTTTTCAATTTTTTTTTAAATTTTTTTATGAAATTTTCAAAAAAAAAATTTCATAAAAAAATTTAAAAAAAAATTGAAAAAAAAAATTCGAAAAAAAATTTTTTAAAAAAATAAAAAAAAAATCGAAAAAAAAGTTCGAAAAAAAAATTTTCAAAAAGAAAAATTTCAAAAAAAAATTCAAAAAAAAATTTCGAAAAAAAAAGTTTCGAAAAAAAAAATAAAAAAAAAAATTTTCAAAAAAAAAATTTCATAAAAAAATTTTTAAAAAAATTTTCGAAAAAAAAAGTTTCGAAAAAAAAAATTAAAAAAAAAAAATTTTCAAAATGAAAATTTCATAAAAAAATTTAAAAAAAAATTGAAAAAAAAAATTCGAAAAAAATTTTTTTTAAAAAATAAAAAAAAAATCGAAAAAAAATTTCGAAAAAAAAATTTTCAAAAAGAAAAATTTCAAAAAAAATTTCAAAAAAAATTTTCGAAAAAAAAAGTTTCGAAAAAAAAAATAAAAAAAAAAATTTTCAAAAAAAAAATTTCATAAAAAAATTTAAAAAAAAATTGAAAAAAAAAATTCGAAAAAATTTTTTTTAAAAAAATAAAAAAAAAATTCGAAAAAAAATTTCGAAAAAAAAATTTAAAAAAAAAATTTTTCAAAAAAAAATTTCGAAAAAAAAATTTCTATAAAAATTTAAAAAAAAATTGAAAAAAAAAATTCGAAAAAAAAATTTTTAAAAAAATAAAAAAAAAAAATTCGAAAAAAAATTTCGAAAAAAAAATTTTAAAAAAAAATTTTTCAAAAAAAAATTTCGAAAAAAAAATTTCTATAAAAATTAAAAAAAAAATTGAAAAAAAAAATTCGAAAAAAAAATTTTTAAAAAAATAAAAAAAAAAAATTCGAAAAAAAATTTCGAAAAAAAAATTTTCAAAAAGAAAAATTTCAAAAAAAATTTCAAAAAAATTTTCGAAAAAAAATTAAAAAAAAAAAATTAAAAAAAAAATTGAAAAAAAATTTCAAAAAAAAAAATTTTCAAAAAAAATTAAAAAAAAATTTAAAAAAAAATTTTCGAAAAAAAAAATTTCAAAAAAAAAAATTTAAAAAAAAAATTTAAAAAAAAATTTCAAAAAAATTTCGAAAAAAAAAAATTTCAAAAAAAAATTTTAAAAAAAATTTCAAAAAAAAAATAAAAAAAAAATTTCGAAAAAATTTTCGAATTAAAAAATTAAAAAAAAAAATTCAAAAAAAAAATTTTCAAAAAAAATTAAAAAAAAATTTTCAAAAAGAAAAATTTCAAAAAAAATTTCAAAAAAATTTTCGAAAAAAAAATTAAAAAAAAAAAATTAAAAAAAAAATTGAAAAAAAATTTCAAAAAAAAAAATTTTCAAAAAAAATTAAAAAAAAATTTAAAAAAAAATTTTCGAAAAAAAAAATTTCAAAAAAAAAAATTTCAAAAAAAGATTTAAAAAAAAATTTCAAAAAAATTTCGAAAAAAAAAAATTTCAAAAAAAAATTTTAAAAAAAATTTCAAAAAAAAAAAAAAAAAAAATTTCGAAAAAATTTTCGAATTAAAAAATTAAAAAAAAAATTTCAAAAAAAAAATTTTCAAAAAAAATTTTAAAAAAAATTTTAAAAAAATTTAAAAAAAAATTTCAAAAAAATTTTCGAAAAAAAAGATTCAAAAAAAAAATTTTAAAAAAATTCGAAAAAAAAAGTTCGAAAAAAAAATTTCCAAAAAAAAAATTAAAAAAAAAAATTTAAAAAAATTTTCGAAAAAAAAATTTCAAAAAAAAAATTTCGAAAAAAAAATTTTTTGAAAAAAATTTTTAAAAAAATTTTAAAAAAAATTTCAAAAAAAATTTCAAAAAAAAAATTTCAAAAAAAATTTTTAAAAAAATTTTAAAAAAAATTCGAAAAAAAAATTTCGAAAAAAAAATATTCAAAAAAAAAATTTAAAAAAAAATTCAAAAAAATTTCAAAAAAAAAATTTAAAAAATAATGAAAAAAAATTAAAAAAAAAATTCGAAAAAAAAATTTTTAAAAAAATAAAAAAAAAAATCGAAAAAAAATTTCGAAAAAAAAATTTTCAAAAAGAAAAATTTCAAAAAAATTTTCGAAAAAAAAAATTTCAAAAAAAAAAATTCCTAAACAAAAATTTAAAAAAAAATTTCAAAAAAATTTCGAAAAAAAAAATTTCGAAAAAAAAATTAAAAAAAAAAATTCGAAAAAATTTTCGAAAAAAAAAATTAAAAAAAAAAATTCTCAAAAATGATTTTCGAAAAAAAAAATTAAAAAAAAAATTTCAAAAAAAAATTTCAAAAAAAAAATTTTCAAAAAAAATAAAAAAAAAAATAAAAAAAAAATTCGAAAAAAAATTTCGAAAAAAAATTTAAAAAAAAATTTCAAAAATAAATTTCAAAAAATAAATTTTTTTCAAAAAATTTTTAAAAAAATTTAAAAAAAAAATCGAAAAAAAATTTCGAAAAAAAAATTAAAAAAAAAAAAATTTCAAAAAAAAATTTCGAAAAAAAAATTTTCAAAAAAAAAATTAAAAAAAAAAATTTTCAAAAAAAATTTCAAAAAAAAAATTTTCAAAAAAAATTTTTAAAAAAAATTTAAAAAAAAATCGAAAAAAAATTTGGAAAAAAAAATTTTCAAAAAAAAAATAAAAAAAAAATTTTAAAAAAAAATTTCAGAAAAAAAATTTTCAAAAAAAATTTTAAAAAAATTTTCGAAAAAAAAAATTTCAAAAAAAAATTTCAAAAAAAAAATTTCAAAAAAAAAATAAAAAAAAAATTTCAAAGAAAAAATTCAAAAAAAATTTCGAAAAAAAAAATTTCAAAAAAAAAATTAAAAAAATTTAAAAACAAATTGAAAAAAAAATTCGAAAAAAAATTTCAAAAAAAAAATTTAAAAAAAAATTAAAAAAAAAAAATTTCAAAAAATTTCGAAAAAAAAAATTTCAAAAAAAATTAAAAAAAAAATTTAAAAACAAATTGAAAAAAAAAATCGAAAAAAAAAATTTCGAAAAAAAAATTGAAAAAAAAAAATTTCAAAAAAAAATTTCGAAAAAAAAATTTTCAAAAAAAAAATTTAAAAAAAAAAATTTTCAAAAAAAAATTTCAAAAAAAAAATTTTCAAAAAAATAAAAAAAAAATTAAAAAAAATTCGAAAAAAAAATTAAAAAAAAAAAATTTCAAAAAAAAATTTTTCAAAAAAAATAAAAAAAAAATTTAAAAAAAATTCGAAAAAAAATTTCGAAAAAAAATTTTCAAAAAAAAAATAAAAAAAAAATTTAAAAAAAATTTCAAAAAAAAATTTCAAAAAAAAATTTTCAAAAAAAAAATTTAAAAAAAAATTCAAAAAAAAATTTTAAAAAAAATTTAAAAAAAAAATTCGAAAAAAAAATTTTTAAAAAAATAAAAAAAAATTCGAAAAAAAAATTTAAAAAAAAATTTCAAAAAAATTTTCGAAAAAAAAAATTTAAAAAGATTTCAAAAAAAAATTTAAAAAAAAATTTAAAAAAAAATTCAAAAAAAAAATTTTTTAAAAAATTTGAAAAAAAATTCGAAAAAAAATTTCGAAAAAAAAATTTTCGAAAAAAAAAGTTTCAAAAAAAAAATTCAAAAAAAAATTCGAAAAAAAAATTTTCAAAAAAAAAATTTAAAAAAAATTTCAAAAAAAAATAAAAAAAAATAAAAAAAAAATGAAAAAAAAATTCGAAAAAAAAATTTTTAAAAAATTTTAAAAAAAAAATCAAAAAAAAATTTCGAAAAAAAAATTTTTGAAAAAAAAAGTTTCAAAAAAAAAATTCAAAAAAAAAATTTTAAAAAAAAAATTTAAAAAAAAAATTTTCAAAATAAAAAATTTCAAAAAAAATTTTTAAAAAAAATTGAAAAATAAAATTCGAAAAATATTTCGAAAAAAATTCAAAAAAAAAATTAAAAAAAAATTTCGAAAAAAAAAATTTTCAAAAAAAAAATTTAAAAAAAAATTCAAAAAAAATTTAAAAAAAAATTTAAAAAAAAAATTCGAAAAAAAAATTTTTGAAAAAATGAAAAAAAAAATTCAAAAAAAAATTTCGAAAAAAAAAATTTTCAAAAAAAAAAATTAAAAAAAAAACATTTTCGAAAAAAAAATTTTTAAAAAAAATTCAAAAAATTTTCGAAAAAAAAAATTTAAAAAAAGTTTCAAAAAAAAATTAAAAAAAAAATTGAAAAAAAAATGAAAAAAAAATTTTAAAAAATTTTTTAAAAAAATTTAAAAAAAAATCGAAAAAAAATTTCGAAAAAAAAATTTTCGAAAAAAAAAGTTTCAAAAAAAAAATTTAAAAAAAAAATTCGAAAAAAAAATTATCAAAAAAAAAATTTAAAAAAAATTTCAAAAAAAAATAAAAAAAAAATTAAAAAAAAAATGAAAAAAAAATTCGAAAAAAAATTTTTTAAAAAATTAAAAAAAAAATTCGAAAAAAAAATTCGAAAAAAAAATTTTCGAAAAAAAAGGTTTCAAAAAAAAAATTCAAAAAAAAAATTTTCAAAAAAAAAAAAAAAAATTTTCAAAATAAAAAATTTCAAAAAAAATTTTAAAAAAAAATTGAAAAATAAAATTCGAAAAAAATTTCGAAAAAAAATCAAAAAAAAAATTTAAAAAAAAATTTCGAAAAAAAAATTTTCAAAAAAAAAATTTAAAAAAAAATTCAAAAAAAAATTGAAAAAAAAAATTCGAGAGAAAAAATTTTAAAAAAATAAAAAAAAAATTCGAAAAAAAATTACGAAAAAAAAATTTTCGAAAAAAAAAGTTTCAAAAAAAAAATTCAAAGAAAAAATTCGAAAAAAAAATTATCAAAAAAAAAATTTAAAAAAAATTTCAAAAAAAAATTTCAAAAAAATTAAAAAAAAAATGAAAAAAAAATTCGAAAAAAAATTCGAAAAAAAATCAAAAAAAAAATTAAAAAAAAAATTTCGAAAAAAAAAATAAAAAAAAAATTTTCAAAAAAAAAATAAAAAAAAAAGATTTTCAAAAAAAAATTTCAAAAAAAAAATTTTCAAAAAAAATTAAAAAAAAATCGAAAAAATTTTCGAAAAAAAAAATTAAAAAAAAAATTCTCAACAAAAATTTTCGAAAAAAAAAATAAAAAAAAAATTTTCAAAAAAAAATTTAATCTTGAAAAAAAAATTTTTAAAAAAAATTGAAAAATAAAATTCGAAAAAAATTTCGAAAAAAAATCAAAAAAAAAATTTAAAAAAAAATTTCGAAAAAAAAATTTTCAAAAAAAAAATTTAAAAAAAAATTCAAAAAAAAATTGAAAAAAAAAATTCGAAAGAAAAAATTTTAAAAAAATAAAAAAAAAATTCGAAAAAAAATTACGAAAAAAAAAATTTTCAAAAAAAAAATTTAAAAAAAAGTTTCGAAATAATTTTCGAAAAAAAAAATTTAAAAAAAAATTTCAAAAAAATTTTCGAAAAAAAAAAATTCAAAAAAAAATTTTCAAAAAAAAAATTTTGAAAAAATTAAAAAAAAAATTCAAAAAAATTTTCGAAAAAAAAAATTTCAAAAAAAAAATTAAAAAAAATTTTCGAAAAAAAAAATTTCAAAAAAAAAATTTCAAAAAAAAAATTTCAAAAAAAAAATTTTTGTAAAAAATTTTAAAAAAAATTTTAAAAAAAATTTCAAAAAAAAATTTAAAAAAAAAAATTTTCAAAAAAAATTTTAAAAAAATTTAAAAAAAAATTCGAAAAAAAAATTTCGAAAAAAAAATTTTCAAAAAAAAATTTCAAAAAAAAAATTAAAAAAAAATAAAAAAAAATGAAAAAAAAAATTCGAAAAAAAAATTTTCAAAAAGAAAAATTTCAAAAAAAATTTCAAAAAAATTTTCGAAAAAAAAAGTAAAAAAAAAAATAAAAAAAAATTTAAAAAAAATTTCAAAAAAAAAATAAAAAAAAACAAAATTTCAAAAAAATTTCGAAAAAAAAAATTTCAAAAAAAAATTTAAAAAAAAATTTCGAAAAACTTTTCGAAAAAAAAAATTTAAAAAAAAATTCTCAAAAAAAATTTTCGAAAAAAAAAAATAAAAAAAAAAATTTTTCAAAAAAAAAATTTCAAAAAAAAATTTTCAAAAAAAATTAAAAAAAAAAATAAAACAAAAAAATTCGAAAAAAAATTTCGAAAAAAAAATTTTCAAAAAAAAATTTAAAAAAAAATTAAAAAAAATTTTCGAAAAAAAAAATTTCAAAAAAAAAATTTCAAAAAAAAAATTTCAAAAAAATTTAAAAAAAAATTTTAAAAAAAATTCGAAAAAAAAATTTCGAAAAAAAAATTTTCAAAAAAAAAATTTAAAAAAAATTTCAAAAAAATTTCAAAAAAATAATTAAAAAAAAAAATAAAAAAAAAAATGAAAAAAAAAATTCGAAAAAAAAATTTTTAAAAAAATAAAAAAAAAATCGAAAAAAAATTTCGAAAAAAAAATTTTCAAAAAGCAAAATTTCAAAAAAAATTTCAAAAAAATTTTCGAAAAAAAAAATTTCAAAAAAAAAATTTCCAAAAAAAAAATAAAAAAAAAAATTTCAAAAAAATTTCGAAAAAAAAAAAATTTCGAAAAAAAAATTTAAAAAAAAAATTCGAAAAAATTTTCGAAAAAAAAAATAAAAAAAAAAATTCTCAAAAATGATTTTCGAAAAAAAAATTAAAAAAAAAAAATTTTAAAAAAAAATTTCAAAAAAAAAATTTTCAAAAAAAATTAAAAAAAAATAAAAAAAAATTCGAAAAAAAATTTCGAAAAAAAAATTTAAAAAAAAATTTCAAAAATAAATTTCAAAAAATAAATTTTTTTCAAAAAATTTTAAAAAAAATAAAAAAAAAAAATCGAAAAAGAATTTCGAAAAAAAAATTTAAAAAAAAAATTTTTCAAAAAAAAATTTCGAAAAAAAAATTTCATAAAAAAATTTAAAAAAAAATTGAAAAAAAAAATTCGAAAAAAAAAATTTTGAAAAAATAAAAAAAAAATTCGAAAAAAAATTTCGAAAAAAAAATTTTCAAAAAGAAAAATTTCAAAAAAACTTTCAAAAAAATTTTCAAAAAAAAAATTTAAAAAAAATTTCAAAAAAATTTTCGAAAAAAAAATTAAAAAAAAAAATTAAAAAAAATTGAAAAAAAATTTCAAAAAAAAAAATTTTCAAAAAAAATTAAAAAAAAAATTAAAAAAAAAATTTTCGAAAAAAAAAATTTCAAAAAAAAAAATTTCAAAAAAAAATTTCAAAAAAATTTTCGAAAAAAAAAGTTTCGAAAAAAAAAATTAAAAAAAAAAATTTCAAAAAAAAAATTTCATAAAAAAGAAATTTAAAAAAAATAAAAAAAAAAATAAAAAAAAAATTTAAAAACAAATTGAAAAAATAAATGTCAAAAAAAAAAATTTCCAAAAAAAATTAAAAAAAAAAATTTCAAAAAAATTTCGAAAAAAAAAATTTCAAAAAAAAATTTAAAAAAAAATTTCGAAAAACTTTTCGAAAAAAAAAATTAAAAAAAAAATTCTCAAAAAAAATTTTCGAAAAAAAAAATTTAAAAAAAAAATTTTTCAAAAAAAAATTTCAAAAAAAAAATTTTCAAAAAAAATAAAAAAAAAATAAAACAAAAAAATTCGAAAAAAAAAAAAAAATTCGAAAAAAAAATTTTCAAAAAAAAATTAAAAAAAAAAATTTAAAAAAATTTTCGAAAAAAAAATTTCAAAAAAAAAATTTTTAAAAAAATTTCAAAAAAAAATTTCAAAAAAAAAATTTCAAAAAAAAATTTAAAAAGAAATTTAAAAAAAATTCGAAAAAAAAATTTCGAAAAAAAAATATTCAAAAAAAAAAATTTAAAAAAAATTTCAAAAAAATTTCAAAAAAAAAATTAAAAAAAAAATAAAAAAAAAATGAAAAAAAAAATTCGAAAAAAATTTTTTTAAAAAAATAAAAAAAAAATCGAAAAAAAATTTCGAAAAAAAAATTTTCAAAAAGAAAAATTTCAAAAAAATTTTCGAAAAAAAAAATTTCAAAAAAAATTTTTAAAAAAAATTGAAAAATAAAATTCGAAAAAAATTTCGAAAAAAAATCAAAAAAAAAATTAAAAAAAAAATTTCGAAAAAAAAATTTTCAAAAAAAAAATTTAAAAAAAAAATCAAAAAAAAATTGAAAAAAAAAATTCGAAAAAAAAATTTTCAAAAAAAAATTTAAAAAAAATTTCAAAAAAATTTCAAAAAAATTTCAAAAAAATAATTAAAAAAAAAAATAAAAAAAAAATGAAAAAAAAATTTTTAAAAAAAAAAAAAAAAAAATCGAAAAAAAATTTCGAAAAAAAAATTTTCAAAAAGCAAAATTTCAAAAAAAATTTCGAAAAAAAAAATTTCAAAAAAAAAATTTCCAAAAAAAAAATTAAAAAAAAAATTTCAAAAAAATTTCGAAAAAAAAAAAATTTCGAAAAAAAAATTTAAAAAAAAAATTCGAAAAAATTTTCGAAAAAAAAAATAAAAAAAAAAATTCTCAAAAATGATTTTCGAAAAAAAAAAAAAATTTTAAAAAAAAATTTCAAAAAAAAAATTTTCAAAAAAAATTAAAAAAAAATAAAAAAAAATTCGAAAAAAAATTTCGAAAAAAAAATTTAAAAAAAAAATTTCAAAAATAAATTTCAAAAAATAAATTTTTTTCAAAAAATTTTAAAAAAAATTAAAAAAAAAAATCGAAAAAAAATTTCGAAAAAAAAATTTCATAAAAAAATTTTAAAAAAAATTGAAAAAAAAAATTCGAAAAAAAAAATTTTAAAAAAATTTTAAAAAAAATTCGAAAAAAAATTTCGAAAAAAAAATTTTCAAAAAGAAAAATTTCAAAAAAACTTTCAAAAAAATTTTCAAAAAAAAAATTTAAAAAAAATTTCAAAAAAATTTTCGAAAAAAAAATTAAAAAAAAAAAATTAAAAAAAATTGAAAAAAAATTTCAAAAAAAAAAATTTTCAAAAAAAATTAAAAAAAAAATTAAAAAAAAAATTTCGAAAAAAAAAGTTTCAAAAAAAAAATTCAAAGAAAAAATTCGAAAAAAAAATTATCAAAAAAGAAATTTAAAAAAAATTTCAAAAAAAAATTTCAAAAAAATTTAAAAAAAAATGAAAAAAAAATTCGAAAAAAATTTTTTTAAAAAAATTTAAAAAAAAATTCGAAAAAAAATTTCGAAAAAAAAATTTTCGAAAAAAATTCAAAAAAAAATTTTAAAAAAAATTGAAAAAAAAAATTGAAAAAAAATTTCAAAAAAAAAAATTTTCAAAAAAAATTTAAAAAAAATTTTAAAAAAAATTTTCGAAAAAAAAAATTTCAAAAAAAAAAATTTCAAAAAAAAATTTAAAAAAAAATTTCAAAAAAATTTCGAAAAAAAAAAATTTCAAAAAAAAATTTTAAAAAAAATTTCAAAAAAAAAATAAAAAAAAAATTTCGAAAAAATTTTCGAATTAAAAAATTTAAAAAAAAATTTCAAAAAAAAAATTTTCAAAAAAAATTTAAAAAAAAAATTTAAAAAAATTTTAAAAAAAATTTCAAAAAATTTTCGAAAAAAGAAATTCAAAAAAAAAAATTAAAAAAAAATTCGAAAAAAAAAGTTCGAAAAAAAAATTTCCAAAAAAAAAATTAAAAAAAAAAATTTAAAAAAATTTTCGAAAAAAAAATTTCAAAAAAAAAATTTCCAAAAAAAAAATTAAAAAAAAAATTTCAAAAAAATTTCGAAAAAAAAAATTTCGAAAAAAAAATTTAAAAAAAAAATTCGAAAAAATTTTCGAAAAAAAAATTTAAAAAAAAAATTCTCAAAAATGATTTTCGAAAAAAAAAATTAAAAAAAAAAATTTCAAAAAAAAAATTTTCAAAAAAAATTAAAAAAAAATAAAAAAAAAATTCGAAAAAAAATTTCGAAAAAAAAATTTAAAAAAAAATTTCAAAAATAAATTTCAAAAAATAAATTTTTTTCAAAAAATTTTTAAAAAAATTTAAAAAAAAAATCGAAAAAAAATTTCGAAAAAAAAATGAAAAAAAAAATTTTTCAAAAAAAAATTTCGAAAAAAAAATTTAAAAAAAAAATTTTTCAATAAAAAATTTCGAAAAAAAAATTTCTATAAAAATTTAAAAAAAAATTGAAAAAAAAAATTCGAAAAAAAATTTTTTAAAAAAATAAAAAAAAAAATTCGAAAAAAAATTTCGAAAAAAAAATTTTCAAAAAGAAAAATTTCAAAAAAAATTTCAAAAAAATTTTCGAAAAAAAATGTTTCGAAAAAAAAAATTGAAAAAAAAAAATTTTCAAAAAAAAAATTTAAAAAAAATTTCAAAAAAATTTTCGAAAAAAAAATAAAAAAAAAATTAAAAAAAAATTGAAAAAAAATTTCAAAAAAAAAAATTTTCAAAAAAAATTTTAAAAAAAATTTTAAAAAAAATTTTCGAAAAAAAAAATTTCAAAAAAAAAAATTTCAAAAAAAAATTTCAAAAAAATTTTCGAAAAAAAAAGTTTCGAAAAAAAAAATTAAAAAAAAAAAATTTTCAAAATGAAAATTTCATAAAAAAATTTAAAAAAAAATTGAAAAAAAAAATTCGAAAAAAATTTTTTTTAAAAAATAAAAAAAAAATCGAAAAAAAATTTCGAAAAAAAAATTTTCAAAAAGAAAAATTTCAAAAAAAATTTCAAAAAAAATTTTCGAAAAAAAAAGTTTCGAAAAAAAAAATAAAAAAAAAAATTTTCAAAAAAAAAATTTCATAAAAAAATTTTAAAAAAAATTGAAAAAAAAAATTCGAAAAAATTTTTTTTAAAAAAATAAAAAAAAAATTCGAAAAAAAATTTCGAAAAAAAAATTTAAAAAAAAATTTTTCAAAAAAAAATTTCGAAAAAAAAATTTCTATAAAAATTTAAAAAAAAATTGAAAAAAAAAATTCGAAAAAAAAATTTTTAAAAAAATAAAAAAAAAAAATTCGAAAAAAAATTTCGAAAAAAAAATTTTAAAAAAAAATTTTTCAAAAAAAAATTTCGAAAAAAAAATTTCTATAAAAATTAAAAAAAAAATTGAAAAAAAAAATTCGAAAAAAAAATTTTTAAAAAAATAAAAAAAAAAAATTCGAAAAAAAATTTCGAAAAAAAAATTTTCAAAAAGAAAAATTTCAAAAAAAATTTCAAAAAAATTTTCGAAAAAAAATTAAAAAAAAAAATTAAAAAAAAAATTGAAAAAAAATTTCAAAAAAAAAAATTTTCAAAAAAAATTAAAAAAAAATTTAAAAAAAAATTTTCGAAAAAAAAAATTTCAAAAAAAAAAATTTCAAAAAAAAATTTAAAAAAAAATTTCAAAAAAATTTCGAAAAAAAAAAATTTCAAAAAAAAATTTTAAAAAAAATTTCAAAAAAAAAATAAAAAAAAAATTTCGAAAAAATTTTCGAATTAAAAAATTAAAAAAAAAATTTCAAAAAAAAAATTTTCAAAAAAAATTAAAAAAAAATTTTCAAAAAGAAAAATTTCAAAAAAAATTTCAAAAAAATTTTCGAAAAAAAAATTAAAAAAAAAAAATTAAAAAAAAAATTGAAAAAAAATTTCAAAAAAAAAAATTTTCAAAAAAAATTAAAAAAAAATTTAAAAAAAAATTTTCGAAAAAAAAAATTTCAAAAAAAAAAATTTCAAAAAAAAATTTAAAAAAAAATTTCAAAAAAATTTCGAAAAAAAAAAATTTCAAAAAAAAATTTTAAAAAAAATTTCAAAAAAAAAAAAAAAAAAATTTCGAAAAAATTTTCGAATTAAAAAATTAAAAAAAAAATTTCAAAAAAAAAATTTTCAAAAAAAATTTTAAAAAAAATTTTAAAAAAATTTAAAAAAAAATTTCAAAAAAATTTTCGAAAAAAAAGATTCAAAAAAAAAATTTTAAAAAAATTCGAAAAAAAAAGTTCGAAAAAAAAATTTCCAAAAAAAAAATTTAAAAAAAAAATTTAAAAAAATTTTCGAAAAAAAAATTTCAAAAAAAAAATTTCGAAAAAAAAATTTTTTGAAAAAAATTTTTAAAAAAATTTTAAAAAAAATTTCAAAAAAAATTTCAAAAAAAAAATTTCAAAAAAAATTTTTAAAAAAATTTTAAAAAAAATTCGAAAAAAAAATTTCGAAAAAAAAATATTCAAAAAAAAAATTTAAAAAAAAATTCAAAAAAATTTCAAAAAAAAAATTTAAAAAATAATGAAAAAAAATGAAAAAAAAAATTCGAAAAAAAAATTTTTAAAAAAATAAAAAAAAAAATCGAAAAAAAATTTCGAAAAAAAAATTTTCAAAAAGAAAAATTTCAAAAAAATTTTCGAAAAAAAAAATTTCAAAAAAAAAATTCCTAAACAAAAATTTAAAAAAAAATTTCAAAAAAATTTCGAAAAAAAAAATTTCGAAAAAAAAATTAAAAAAAAAAATTCGAAAAAATTTTCGAAAAAAAAAATTAAAAAAAAAAATTCTCAAAAATGATTTTCGAAAAAAAAAATTAAAAAAAAAATTTCAAAAAAAAATTTCAAAAAAAAAATTTTCAAAAAAAATAAAAAAAAAAATAAAAAAAAAATTCGAAAAAAAATTTCGAAAAAAAATTTAAAAAAAAATTTCAAAAATAAATTTCAAAAAATAAATTTTTTTCAAAAAATTTTTAAAAAAATTTAAAAAAAAAATCGAAAAAAAATTTCGAAAAAAAAATTAAAAAAAAAAAAATTTCAAAAAAAAATTTCGAAAAAAAAATTTTCAAAAAAAAAATTAAAAAAAAAAATTTTCAAAAAAAATTTCAAAAAAAAAATTTTCAAAAAAAATTTTTAAAAAAAATTTAAAAAAAAATCGAAAAAAAATTTCGAAAAAAAAATTTTCAAAAAAAAAATAAAAAAAAAATTTTAAAAAAAAATTTCAGAAAAAAAATTTTCAAAAAAAATTTTAAAAAAATTTTCGAAAAAAAAAATTTCAAAAAAAAATTTCAAAAAAAAAATTTCAAAAAAAAAATAAAAAAAAAATTTCAAAGAAAAAATTCAAAAAAAATTTCGAAAAAAAAAATTTCAAAAAAAAAATTAAAAAAATTTAAAAACAAATTGAAAAAAAAATTCGAAAAAAAATTTCAAAAAAAAAATTTAAAAAAAAATTTAAAAAATTATTTTCGAAAAAAAAAATTTCAAAAAAAAATTTAAAAAAAAAATTTTCAAAAAAAAATTTCAAAAAAAAAATTTTCAAAAAAATAAAAAAAAAATTAAAAAAAATTCGAAAAAAAAATTAAAAAAAAAAAATTTCAAAAAAAAATTCAAAAAAAAATTTTTCAAAAAAAATAAAAAAAAAATTTAAAAAAAATTCGAAAAAAAATTTCGAAAAAAAATTTTCAAAAAAAAAATAAAAAAAAAATTTAAAAAAAATTTCAAAAAAAAATTTCAAAAAAAAATTTTCAAAAAAAAAATTTAAAAAAAAATTCAAAAAAAAATTTTAAAAAAAATTGAAAAAAAAAATTCGAAAAAAAAATTTTTAAAAAAATAAAAAAAAATTCGAAAAAAAAATTTAAAAAAAAATTTCAAAAAAATTTTCGAAAAAAAAAATTTAAAAAGATTTCAAAAAAAAATTTAAAAAAAAATTTAAAAAAAAATTCAAAAAAAAAATTTTTTAAAAAATTTGAAAAAAAATTCGAAAAAAAATTTCGAAAAAAAAATTTTCGAAAAAAAAAGTTTCAAAAAAAAAATTCAAAAAAAAATTCGAAAAAAAAATTTTCAAAAAAAAAATTTAAAAAAAATTTCAAAAAAAAATAAAAAAAAATAAAAAAAAAATGAAAAAAAAATTCGAAAAAAAAATTTTTAAAAAATTTTAAAAAAAAAATCAAAAAAAAATTTCGAAAAAAAAATTTTTGAAAAAAAAAGTTTCAAAAAAAAAATTCAAAAAAAAAATTTTAAAAAAAAAATTTAAAAAAAAAATTTTCAAAATAAAAAATTTCAAAAAAAATTTTTAAAAAAAATTGAAAAATAAAATTCGAAAAATATTTCGAAAAAAATTCAAAAAAAAAATTAAAAAAAAATTTCGAAAAAAAAAAATTTTCAAAAAAAAAATTTAAAAAAAAATTCAAAAAAAATTTAAAAAAAAATTTAAAAAAAAAATTCGAAAAAAAAATTTTTGAAAAAATGAAAAAAAAAATTCAAAAAAAAATTTCGAAAAAAAAAATTTTCAAAAAAAAAAATTAAAAAAAAAACATTTTCGAAAAAAAAATTTTTTAAAAAAATTCAAAAAATTTTCGAAAAAAAAAATTTAAAAAAAGTTTCAAAAAAAAATTAAAAAAAAAATTAAAAAAAAAATGAAAAAAAAATTTTAAAAAATTTTTTAAAAAAATTTTAAAAAAAATCGAAAAAAAATTTCGAAAAAAAAATTTTCGAAAAAAAAAGTTTCAAAAAAAAAATTTAAAAAAAAAATTCGAAAAAAAAATTATCAAAAAAAAAATTTAAAAAAAATTTCAAAAAAAAATAAAAAAAAAATTAAAAAAAAAATGAAAAAAAAATTCGAAAAAAAATTTTTTAAAAAATTAAAAAAAAAATTCGAAAAAAAAATTCGAAAAAAAAATTTTCGAAAAAAAAGGTTTCAAAAAAAAAATTCAAAAAAAAAAATTTTCAAAAAAAAAAAAAAAATTTTTCAAAATAAAAAATTTCAAAAAAAATTTTAAAAAAAAATTGAAAAATAAAATTCGAAAAAAATTTCGAAAAAAAATCAAAAAAAAAATTTAAAAAAAAATTTCGAAAAAAAAATTTTCAAAAAAAAAATTTTAAAAAAAATTCAAAAAAAAATTGAAAAAAAAAATTCGAAAGAAAAAATTTTAAAAAAATAAAAAAAAAATTCGAAAAAAAATTACGAAAAAAAAATTTCCAAAAAAAAAAGTTTCAAAAAAAAAATTCAAAGAAAAAATTCGAAAAAAAAATTATCAAAAAAAAAATTTAAAAAAAATTTCAAAAAAAAATTTCAAAAAAATTAAAAAAAAAATGAAAAAAAAATTCGAAAAAAATTTTTTTAAAAAAATTTAAAAAAAAATTCGAAAAAAAATTTCGAAAAAAAAATTTTCGAAAAAAAAGGTTTCAAAAAAAAAATTCAAAAAAAAAAATTTTCAAAAAAAAAAAAAAAAAATTTCAAAATAAAAAATTTCAAAAAAAATTTTTAAAAAAAATTGAAAAATAAAATTCGAAAAAAATTTCGAAAAAAAATCAAAAAAAAAATTAAAAAAAAAATTTCGAAAAAAAAAATAAAAAAAAAAATTTTCAAAAAAAAAATAAAAAAAAAAGATTTTCAAAAAAAAATTTCAAAAAAAAATTTTCAAAAAAAAATTTCGAAAAAAAAATTTCATAAAAAAATTTAAAAAAAAATTGAAAAAAAAAATTCGAAAAAAAAAATTTTGAAAAAATAAAAAAAAAATTCGAAAAAAAATTTCGAAAAAAAAATTTTCAAAAAGAAAAATTTCAAAAAAACTTTCAAAAAAATTTTCAAAAAAAAAATTTAAAAAAAATTTCAAAAAAATTTTCGAAAAAAAAATTAAAAAAAAAAATTAAAAAAAATTGAAAAAAAATTTCAAAAAAAAAAATTTTCAAAAAAAATTAAAAAAAAAATTAAAAAAAAAATTTTCGAAAAAAAAAATTTCAAAAAAAAAAATTTCAAAAAAAAATTTCAAAAAAATTTTCGAAAAAAAAAGTTTCGAAAAAAAAAATTAAAAAAAAAAATTTCAAAAAAAAAATTTCATAAAAAAGAAATTTAAAAAAAATAAAAAAAAAAATAAAAAAAAAAATTTAAAAACAAATTGAAAAAATAAATGTCAAAAAAAAAATTTCCAAAAAAAATTAAAAAAAAAAAATTTCAAAAAAATTTCGAAAAAAAAAATTTCAAAAAAAAATTTTAAAAAAAATTTCGAAAAACTTTTCGAAAAAAAAAATTAAAAAAAAAATTCTCAAAAAAAATTTTCGAAAAAAAAAATTTAAAAAAAAAATTTTTCAAAAAAAAATTTCAAAAAAAAAATTTTAAAAAAAATTAAAAAAAAAAATCGAAAAAAAATTTCGAAAAAAAAATTTCATAAAAAAATTTTAAAAAAAATTGAAAAAAAAAATTCGAAAAAAAAAATTTTAAAAAAATTTTAAAAAAAATTCGAAAAAAAATTTCGAAAAAAAAATTTTCAAAAAGAAAAATTTCAAAAAAACTTTCAAAAAAATTTTCAAAAAAAAAATTTAAAAAAAATTTCAAAAAAATTTTCGAAAAAAAAATTAAAAAAAAAAATTAAAAAAAATTGAAAAAAAATTTCAAAAAAAAAAATTTTCAAAAAAAATTAAAAAAAAAATTAAAAAAAAAATTTCGAAAAAAAAAGTTTCAAAAAAAAAATTCAAAGAAAAAATTCGAAAAAAAAATTATCAAAAAAGAAATTTAAAAAAAATTTCAAAAAAAAATTTCAAAAAAATTTAAAAAAAAATGAAAAAAAAATTCGAAAAAAATTTTTTTAAAAAAATTTAAAAAAAAATTCGAAAAAAAATTTCGAAAAAAAAATTTTCGAAAAAAATTCAAAAAAAAATTTTAAAAAAAATTGAAAAAAAAAATTTTCAAAAAAAAAATTTAAAAAAAAATTCAAAAAAAAAATTTAAAAAAAATTGAAAAAAAAAATTTTCAAAAAAAAAATTTAAAAAAAATTTCAAAAAAAAATTAAAAAAAAAAAATTTCAAAAAAAAAATTTTCAAAAAAAAAAATTTTCAAAAAAAAAATTTAAAAAAAAAATTTCAAAATAAAAAATTTCAAAAAAAATTTTTAAAAAAAATTGAAAAATAAAATTCGAAAAAAATTTCGAAAAAAATTCAAAAAAAAAATTTAAAAAAAAATTTCGAAAAAAAAATTTTCAAAAAAAAAATTTCAAAAAAAAAATTTTCAAAAAAAAAATTTAAAAAAAAATTCAAAAAAAAATTAAAAAAAAAATTGAAAAAAAAAATTCGAAAAAAATTTTTTTAAAAAAATAAAAAAAAAATTCGAAAAAAAATTTCGAAAAAAAAAATTTTCAAAAAAAAAAATTTTCGAAAAAAAAATTTTCGAAAAAAAAATTTTAAAAAAAATTTCAAAAAAATTTCCAAAAAAAAAAATTTTAAAAAAATTTCAAAAAAAAATTAAAAAAAAAATTAAAAAAAAAATGAAAAAAAAATTCGAAAAAAAATTTTTTTAAAAAATTGAAAAAAAAATTCGAAAAAAAATTTCGAAAAAAAAAATTTTCGAAAAAAAAAGTTTCAAAAAAAAAATTAAAAAAAAAAAATTCGAAAAAAAAAATTTCAAAAAAAAATTTTAAAAAAATTAAAAAAAAAAAAAAAAAAAATGAAAAAAAAATTCGAAAAAAAAATTTTCAAAAAAAAAATTAAAAAAAAAAATTTTCGAAAAAAAAATTTAAAAAAAAATTTCAAAAAAATTTTCGAAAAAAAAAATTTTAAAAAAATTTCAAAAAAAAAATTAAAAAAAAAAATTAAAAAAAAATGAAAAAAAAATTCTAAAAAAAAATTTTTAAAAAAATTAAAAGAAAAATTCGAAAAAAAATTTCGAAAAAAAAATTTCAAAAAAAAAAAATTTTTTTTAAAAATAAAAAAAAAATTAAAAAAAAGTTTCAAAAAAAAAATTCAAAAAAAAAATTTTCAAAAAAAAAATTTAAAAAAAAAAATTTTCAAAAAAAAAATTTAAAAAAAAATTCAAAAAAAAATTTTAAAAAAAATTGAAAAAAAAAATTTAAAAAAAAATTGAAAAATAAAATTCGAAAAAAATTTTTTTTAAAAAATAAAAAAAAAATTCGAAAAAAAATTTCGAAAAAAAAAATTTTCAAAAAAAAAATTAAAAAAAAAAATTTTCGAAAAAAAAATTTAAAAAAAAATTTCAAAAAAATTTTCGAAAAAAAAAATTTTAAAAAAATTTCAAAAAAAAAATTAAAAAAAAAAATTAAAAAAAAATGAAAAAAAAATTCGAAAAAAAAATTTTTAAAAAAATTAAAAGAAAAATTCGAAAAAAAATTTCGAAAAAAAAAATTCAAAAAAAAAAAATTTTTTTTAAAAATAAAAAAAAAATTAAAAAAAAGTTTCAAAAAAAAATTCAAAAAAAAAATTTTCAAAAAAAAAATTTAAAAAAAAAAATTTTCAAAAAAAAAATTTAAAAAAAAATTCAAAAAAAAATTTAAAAAAAAATTGAAAAAAAAAATTCGAAAAAAAATTTTTTAAAAAAATAAAAAAAAAATTCGAAAAAAAATTTCGAAAAAAAAAAATTTTCAAAAAAAAAAATTTTCGAAAAAAAAATTTTCGAAAAAAAAATTTTAAAAAAAATTTCAAAAAAATTTCCAAAAAAAAAATTTTAAAAAAATTTCAAAAAAAA
>OX101811.2:41259420-41276920 GCA_944452925.2 Chrysolina oricalcia
AAAAATAAAAAAAAATGAAAAAAAAATTCGAAAAAAAAATTTTTAAAAAAATTTTAAAAAAAATTCAAAAAAAAATTTCGAAAAAAAAATTTTCGGAAAAAAAATTTTAAAAAAAAATCAAAAAAAAATTGAAAAAAAAAATTCGAAAAAAAAATTTTCAAAAAAAAATTTAAAAAAAATTTCAAAAAAATTTCAAAAAAATTTCAAAAAAATAATTAAAAAAAAAATAAAAAAAAAATGAAAAAAAAATTTTAAAAAAAAAAAAAAAAAAATATCGAAAAAAAATTTCGAAAAAAAAATTTTCAAAAAGCAAAATTTCAAAAAAAATTTCGAAAAAAAAAATTTCAAAAAAAAAATTTCCAAAAAAAAAATTAAAAAAAAAATTTCAAAAAAATTTCGAAAAAAAAAAAATTTCGAAAAAAAAATTAAAAAAAAAAATTCGAAAAAATTTTCGAAAAAAAAAATAAAAAAAAAAATTCTCAAAAATGATTTTCGAAAAAAAAATTAAAAAAAAAAAATTTTAAAAAAAAATTTAAAAAAAAAAATTTTCAAAAAAAATTTAAAAAAAATAAAAAAAAATTCGAAAAAAAATTTCGAAAAAAAAATTTAAAAAAAAAATTTCAAAAATAAATTTCAAAAAATAAATTTTTTTCAAAAAATTTTAAAAAAAATTAAAAAAAAAAATCGAAAAAAAATTTCGAAAAAAAAATTTCATAAAAAAATTTTAAAAAAAATTGAAAAAAAAAATTCGAAAAAAAAAATTTTAAAAAAATTTTAAAAAAAATTCGAAAAAAAATTTCGAAAAAAAAATTTTCAAAAAGAAAAATTTCAAAAAAACTTTCAAAAAAATTTTCAAAAAAAAAATTTAAAAAAAATTTCAAAAAAATTTTCGAAAAAAAAATTAAAAAAAAAAAATTAAAAAAAATTGAAAAAAAATTTCAAAAAAAAAAATTTTCAAAAAAAATTAAAAAAAAAATTAAAAAAAAAATTTCGAAAAAAAAAGTTTCAAAAAAAAAATTCAAAGAAAAAATTCGAAAAAAAAATTATCAAAAAAGAAATTTAAAAAAAATTTCAAAAAAAAATTTCAAAAAAATTTAAAAAAAAATGAAAAAAAAATTCGAAAAAAATTTTTTTAAAAAAATTTAAAAAAAAATTCGAAAAAAAATTTCGAAAAAAAAATTTTCGAAAAAAATTCAAAAAAAAATTTTAAAAAAAATTGAAAAAAAAAATTTCCAAAAAAAAAATTTAAAAAAAAATTCAAAAAAAAAATTTAAAAAAAATTGAAAAAAAAAATTTTCAAAAAAAAAATTTAAAAAAAATTTCAAAAAAAAATTAAAAAAAAAAAATTTCAAAAAAAAAATTTTCAAAAAAAAAAATTTTCAAAAAAAAAATTTAAAAAAAAAATTTCAAAATAAAAAATTTCAAAAAAAATTTTTAAAAAAAATTGAAAAATAAAATTCGAAAAAAATTTCGAAAAAAATTCAAAAAAAAAATTTAAAAAAAAATTTCGAAAAAAAAATTTTCAAAAAAAAAATTTCAAAAAAAAAATTTTCAAAAAAAAAATTTAAAAAAAAATTCAAAAAAAAATTAAAAAAAAAATTGAAAAAAAAAATTCGAAAAAAATTTTTTTAAAAAAATAAAAAAAAAATTCGAAAAAAAATTTCGAAAAAAAAAATTTTCAAAAAAAAAAATTTTCGAAAAAAAAATTTTCGAAAAAAAAATTTTAAAAAAAATTTCAAAAAAATTTCCAAAAAAAAAATTTTAAAAAAATTTCAAAAAAAAATTAAAAAAAAAAATTAAAAAAAAAATGAAAAAAAAATTCGAAAAAAAATTTTTTTAAAAAATTGAAAAAAAAATTCGAAAAAAAATTTCGAAAAAAAAAATTTTCGAAAAAAAAAGTTTCAAAAAAAAAATTAAAAAAAAAAAATTCGAAAAAAAAAATTTCAAAAAAAAATTTTAAAAAAATTAAAAAAAAAAAAAAAAAAAATGAAAAAAAAATTCGAAAAAAAAATTTTCAAAAAAAAAATTAAAAAAAAAAATTTTCGAAAAAAAAATTTAAAAAAAAATTTCAAAAAAATTTTCGAAAAAAAAAATTTTAAAAAAATTTCAAAAAAAAAATTAAAAAAAAAAATTAAAAAAAAATGAAAAAAAAATTCGAAAAAAAAATTTTTAAAAAAATTAAAAGAAAAATTCGAAAAAAAATTTCGAAAAAAAAATTTCAAAAAAAAAAAATTTTTTTTAAAAATAAAAAAAAAATTAAAAAAAAGTTTCAAAAAAAAAATTCAAAAAAAAAATTTTCAAAAAAAAAATTTAAAAAAAAAATTTTCAAAAAAAAAATTTAAAAAAAAATTCAAAAAAAAATTTTAAAAAAAATTGAAAAAAAAAATTTAAAAAAAAATTGAAAAATAAAATTCGAAAAAAAATTTTTTAAAAAAATAAAAAAAAAATTCGAAAAAAAATTTCGAAAAAAAAAATTTTCAAAAAAAAAATTAAAAAAAAAAATTTTCGAAAAAAAAATTTAAAAAAAAATTTCAAAAAAATTTTCGAAAAAAAAAATTTTAAAAAAATTTCAAAAAAAAAATTAAAAAAAAAAATTAAAAAAAAATGAAAAAAAAATTCGAAAAAAAAATTTTTTAAAAAATTAAAAGAAAAATTCGAAAAAAAATTTCGAAAAAAAAATTTCAAAAAAAAAAAATTTTTTTTAAAAATAAAAAAAAAATAAAAAAAAAGTTTCAAAAAAAAAATTCAAAAAAAAAATTTTCAAAAAAAAAATTAAAAAAAAAAAATTTTCAAAAAAAAAATTTAAAAAAAAATTCAAAAAAAAATTTAAAAAAAAATTGAAAAAAAAAATTCGAAAAAAAATTTTTTAAAAAAATAAAAAAAAAATTCGAAAAAAAATTTCGAAAAAAAAAAATTTTCAAAAAAAAAAATTTTCGAAAAAAAAATTTTCGAAAAAAAAATTTTAAAAAAAATTTCAAAAAAATTTCCAAAAAAAAAATTTTAAAAAAATTTCAAAAAAAAATTAAAAAAAAAAATTAAAAAAAAAATGAAAAAAAAATTCGAAAAAAAATTTTTTTAAAAAATTGAAAAAAAAATTCGAAAAAAAATTTCGAAAAAAAAAATTTTCGAAAAAAAAAGTTTCAAAAAAAAAATTAAAAAAAAAAAATTCGAAAAAAAAAATTTCAAAAAAAAATTTTAAAAAAATTAAAAAAAAAAAAAAAAAAAAAATGAAAAAAAAATTCGAAAAAAAAATTTTAGAAAAAATTCGAAAAAAAATTCGAAAAAAAATTTCGAAAAAAAAATTTTCGAAAAAAAAAGTTTCAAAAAAAAAATTCAAAAAAAAAAATTTTCAAAAAAAAAATTAAAAAAAAAAATTTTCAAAAAAAAAATTAAAAAAAAAAATTTTCAAAATAAAAAATTTCAAAAAAAATTTTTAAAAAAAATTGAAAAATAAAATTCGAAAAAAATTTCGAAAAAAATTCAAAAAAAAAATTAAAAAAAAAATTTCGAAAAAAAAATTTTCAAAAAAAAAATTTAAAAAAAAATTCAAAAAAAAATTTAAAAAAAAATTGAAAAATAAAATTCGAAAAAAAATTTTTTAAAAAAATAAAAAAAAATTCGAAAAAAAATTTCGAAAAAAAAAATTTTCAAAAAAAAAATTAAAAAAAAAATTTTCGAAAAAAAAATTTAAAAAAAAATTTCAAAAAAATTTTCGAAAAAAAAAATTTTAAAAAAATTTCAAAAAAAAAATTAAAAAAAAAAATTTAAAAAAAATGAAAAAAAAATTCGAAAAAAAAATTTTTAAAAAAATTAAAAGAAAAATTCGAAAAAAAATTTCGAAAAAAAAATTTCAAAAAAAAAAAATTTTTTTTAAAAATAAAAAAAAAATGAAAAAAAAGTTTCAAAAAAAAAAATTCAAAAAAAAATTTTCAAAAAAAAAAATTTAAAAAAAATAAAAAAAAAAAAATAAAAAAAAAAATTTTTCGAAAAAAAAAATGAAAAAAAAAAATTTTCAAAAAAAATTTCAAAAAAAAAATTTTCAGAAAAAATTTTAAAAAAAATTTTTTAAAAAATTCGAAAAAAAATTTCGAAAAAAAAATGCAAAAAAAAATTTTCAAAAAAAAAATTCATAAAAAAATTTAAAAAAAAATTGAAAAAAAAAATTCGAAAAAAAATTTTTTAAAAAAATAAAAAAAAAATTCGAAAAAAAATTTCGAAAAAAAAATTTTCAAAAAGAAAAATTCCAAAAAAAATTTCAAAAAACTTTTCGAAAAAAAAAGTTTCGAAAAAAAAAATTCAAAAAAAAAAATTTTCAAAAAAAAAAATTTAAAAAAAATTTTTAAAAAAATATTAAAAAAAAAATTTTTCGAAAAAAAAAATAAAAAAAAAATTTAAAAAAAAATTGAAAAAAAAAAATTCGAAAAAAAAATTTTTAAAAAAATTAAAAAAAAAATTCGAAAAAAAATTTCGAAAAAAAAATTTTCAAAAAGAAAAATTTCAAAAAAAATTTCAAAAAAATTTTCGAAAAAAAAAGTTTCGAAAAAAAAAATTCAAAAAAAAAATTTTCAAAAAAAAAATTTAAAAAAAATTTCAAAAAAATTTTCGAAAAAAAAATTTAAAAAAAAAATTAAAAAAAAAATTGAAAAAAAATTTCAAAAAAAAAAATTTTCAAAAAAAATTAAAAAAAAAATTAAAAAAAAAATTTTGGAAAAAAAAAATTTCAAAAAAAAAAATTTCAAAAAAAAATTTAAAAAAAAATTTCAAAAAAATTTCGAAAAAAAAAAATTTCAAAAAAAATTTTAAAAAAAATTTCAAAAAAAAAAAATTCGAAAAAATTTTCGAAAAAAAAAATTAAAAAAAAAAATTCTCAAAAATGATTTTCGAAAAAAAAAATTAAAAAAAAAAATTTCAAAAAAAAATTTCAAAAAAAAAATTTACAAAAAAAATTAAAAAAAAAAAAAAATTTCGAAAAAAAAATAAAAAAAAAAAATTTCAAAAATAAATTTCAAAAAATAAATTTTTTTCAAAAAATTTTAAAAAAAATCGAAAAAAAATTTCGAAAAAAAAATTTAAAAAAAAAATCAAAAAAAAAATTTAAAAAAAATTGAAAAAAAAAATTTTCAAAAAAAAAATTTAAAAAAAATTTCAAAAAAAAATTAAAAAAAAAAATTTCAAAAAAAAAATTTTCAAAAAAAAAAATTTTCAAAAAAAAAATTTAAAAAAAAAATTTCAAAATAAAAAATTTCAAAAAAAATTTTTAAAAAAAATTGAAAAATAAAATTCGAAAAAAATTTCGAAAAAAATTCAAAAAAATAATTTAAAAAAAAATTTCGAAAAAAAAATTTTCAAAAAAAAAATTTCAAAAAAAAAATTTTCAAAAAAAAAATTTAAAAAAAAATTCAAAAAAAAATTAAAAAAAAAATTGAAAAAAAAAATTCGAAAAAAATTTTTTTAAAAAAATAAAAAAAAAATTCGAAAAAAAATTTCGAAAAAAAAAATTTTCAAAAAAAAAAATTTTCGAAAAAAAAATTTTCGAAAAAAAAATTTTAAAAAAAATTTCAAAAAAATTTCCAAAAAAAAAATTTTAAAAAAATTTCAAAAAAAAATTAAAAAAAAAAATTAAAAAAAAAATGAAAAAAAAATTCGAAAAAAAATTTTTTAAAAAAATTGAAAAAAAAATTCGAAAAAAAATTTCGAAAAAAAAAATTTTCGAAAAAAAAAGTTTCAAAAAAAAAATTAAAAAAAAAAAATTCGAAAAAAAAAATTTCAAAAAAAAATTTTAAAAAAATTAAAAAAAAAAAAAAAAAAAATGAAAAAAAAATTCGAAAAAAAAATTTTCAAAAAAAAAATTAAAAAAAAAAATTTTCGAAAAAAAAATTTAAAAAAAAATTTCAAAAAAATTTTCGAAAAAAAAAATTTTAAAAAAATTTCAAAAAAAAAATTAAAAAAAAAAATTAAAAAAAAATGAAAAAAAAATTCGAAAAAAAAATTTTTAAAAAAATTAAAAGAAAAATTCGAAAAAAAATTTCGAAAAAAAAATTTCAAAAAAAAAAAATTTTTTTTAAAAATAAAAAAAAAATTAAAAAAAAGTTTCAAAAAAAAAATTCAAAAAAAAAATTTTCAAAAAAAAAATTTAAAAAAAAAATTTTCAAAAAAAAAATTTAAAAAAAAATTCAAAAAAAAATTTTAAAAAAAATTGAAAAAAAAAATTTAAAAAAAAATTGAAAAATAAAATTCGAAAAAAAATTTTTTAAAAAAATAAAAAAAAAATTCGAAAAAAAATTTCGAAAAAAAAAATTTTCAAAAAAAAAATTAAAAAAAAAAATTTTCGAAAAAAAAATTTAAAAAAAAATTTCAAAAAAATTTTCGAAAAAAAAAATTTTAAAAAAATTTCAAAAAAAAAATTAAAAAAAAAAATTAAAAAAAAATGAAAAAAAAATTCGAAAAAAAAATTTTTAAAAAAATTAAAAGAAAAATTCGAAAAAAAATTTCGAAAAAAAAATTTCAAAAAAAAAAAATTTTTTTTAAAAATAAAAAAAAAATTAAAAAAAAGTTTCAAAAAAAAAATTCAAAAAAAAAATTTTCAAAAAAAAAATTAAAAAAAAAAAATTTTCAAAAAAAAAATTTAAAAAAAAATTCAAAAAAAAATTTAAAAAAAAATTGAAAAAAAAAATTCGAAAAAAAATTTTTTAAAAAAATAAAAAAAAAATTCGAAAAAAAATTTCGAAAAAAAAAAATTTTCAAAAAAAAAAATTTTCGAAAAAAAAATTTTCGAAAAAAAAATTTTAAAAAAAATTTCAAAAAAATTTCCAAAAAAAAAATTTTAAAAAAATTTCAAAAAAAAATTAAAAAAAAAAATTAAAAAAAAAATGAAAAAAAAATTCGAAAAAAAATTTTTTTAAAAAATTGAAAAAAAAATTCGAAAAAAAATTTCGAAAAAAAAAATTTTCGAAAAAAAAAGTTTCAAAAAAAAAATTTAAAAAAAAAAATTCGAAAAAAAAAATTTCAAAAAAAAATTTTAAAAAAATTAAAAAAAAAAAAAAAAAAAAAATGAAAAAAAAATTCGAAAAAAAAATTTTAGAAAAAATTCGAAAAAAAATTCGAAAAAAAATTTCGAAAAAAAAATTTTCGAAAAAAAAAGTTTCAAAAAAAAAATTCAAAAAAAAAAATTTTCAAAAAAAAAATTAAAAAAAAAAATTTTCAAAAAAAAAATTAAAAAAAAAAATTTTCAAAATAAAAAATTTCAAAAAAAATTTTTAAAAAAAATTGAAAAATAAAATTCGAAAAAAATTTCGAAAAAAATTCAAAAAAAAAATTAAAAAAAAAATTTCGAAAAAAAAATTTTCAAAAAAAAAATTTAAAAAAAATTCAAAAAAAAATTTAAAAAAAAATTGAAAAATAAAATTCGAAAAAAAATTTTTTAAAAAAATAAAAAAAAATTCGAAAAAAAATTTCGAAAAAAAAAATTTTCAAAAAAAAAATTAAAAAAAAAATTTTCGAAAAAAAAATTTAAAAAAAAATTTCAAAAAAATTTTCGAAAAAAAAAATTTTAAAAAAATTTCAAAAAAAAAATTAAAAAAAAAATTTAAAAAAAATGAAAAAAAAATTCGAAAAAAAAATTTTTAAAAAAATTAAAAGAAAAATTCGAAAAAAAATTTCGAAAAAAAAATTTCAAAAAAAAAAAATTTTTTTTAAAAATAAAAAAAAAATGAAAAAAAAGTTTCAAAAAAAAAAATTCAAAAAAAAATTTTCAAAAAAAAAAATTTAAAAAAAATAAAAAAAAAAAAATAAAAAAAAAAATTTTTCGAAAAAAAAAATGAAAAAAAAAAATTTTCAAAAAAAATTTCAAAAAAAAAATTTTCAGAAAAAATTTAAAAAAAAATTTTTTAAAAAATTCGAAAAAAAATTTCGAAAAAAAAATGCAAAAAAAAATTTTCAAAAAAAAAATTCATAAAAAAATTTAAAAAAAAATTGAAAAAAAAAATTCGAAAAAAAATTTTTTAAAAAAATAAAAAAAAAATTCGAAAAAAAATTTCGAAAAAAAAATTTTCAAAAAGAAAAATTCCAAAAAAAATTTCAAAAAACTTTTCGAAAAAAAAAGTTTCGAAAAAAAAAATTCAAAAAAAAAAATTTTCAAAAAAAAAAATTTAAAAAAAATTTTTAAAAAAATATTAAAAAAAAAATTTTTCGAAAAAAAAAATAAAAAAAAAATTTAAAAAAAAATTGAAAAAAAAAAATTCGAAAAAAAAATTTTTAAAAAAATTAAAAAAAAAATTCGAAAAAAAATTTCGAAAAAAAAATTTTCAAAAAGAAAAATTTCAAAAAAATTTTCGAAAAAAAAAGTTTCGAAAAAAAAAATTCAAAAAAAAAATTTTCAAAAAAAAAATTTAAAAAAAATTTCAAAAAAATTTTCGAAAAAAAAATTTAAAAAAAAAATTAAAAAAAAAATTGAAAAAAAATTTCAAAAAAAAAAATTTTCAAAAAAAATTAAAAAAAAAATTAAAAAAAAAATTTCGAAAAAAAAATTTTCAAAAAGAAAAATTTCAAAAAAAATTTCAAAAAAATTTTCGAAAAAAAAAGTTTCGAAAAAAAAAATTCAAAAAAAAAATTTCAAAAAAAAATTTAAAAAAAAATTTCAAAAAAATTTCGAAAAAAAAAAATTTCAAAAAAAATTTTAAAAAAAATTTCAAAAAAAAAAAATTCGAAAAAATTTTCGAAAAAAAAAATTAAAAAAAAAAATTCTCAAAAATGATTTTCGAAAAAAAAAATTAAAAAAAAAAATTTCAAAAAAAAATTTCAAAAAAAAAATTTACAAAAAAAATTAAAAAAAAAAAAAAATTTCGAAAAAAAAATAAAAAAAAAAAATTTCAAAAATAAATTTCAAAAAATAAATTTTTTTCAAAAAATTTTAAAAAAAATCGAAAAAAAATTTCGAAAAAAAAATTTAAAAAAAAAATTTTTCAAAAAAAAATTTCGAAAAAAAAATTTTCAAAAAAAAAATTTAAAAAAAAAAATTTTCAAAAAAAAATTTCAAAAAAAAAATTTTCAAAAAAAATTTAAAAAAAAATTTTTAAAAAAAATCGAAAAAAAATTTCGAAAAAAAAATTTAAAAAAAAAATTTTTCAAAAAAAAATTTCAAAAAAAAAATTTTCAAAAAAAATTTTAAAAAAAATTTTAAAAAAATTTTCGAAAAAAAAAATTTCAAAAAAAATTAAAAAAAAAAAAATTCAAAAAAAAATTTCAAAAAAAAAAATAAAAAAAAAAAAATTGAAAAAAAAATTCGAAAAAAAATTTCGAAAAAAAAATTTTCAAAAAAAAATTTTAAAAAAAATTTTAAAAAAAATTTTCGAAAAAAAAAATTTCAAAAAAAAATTAAAAAAAAAAAAATTCAAAAAAAAAATTTCAAAAAAAAAAAAAAAAAAAATTAAAAAAAAATTTCGAAAAAAAAAAATTCAAAAAAAATTTTAAAAAAATTTTAAAATTAAATTGAAAAAAAAAATCGAAAAAAAAAATTTCGAAAAAAAAATTGAAAAAAAAAAAATTTCAAAAAAAAATGTCGAAAAAAAAATTTTCAAAAAAAAAATTAAAAAAAAAAAATTTTCAAAAAAAAATTTCAAAAAAAAAATTTTCAAAAAAATAAAAAAAAAATTTAAAAAAAATTCGAAAAAAAAATTTTAAAAAAAAAATTTCAAAAAAAAATTCAAAAAAAAAATTTTCAAAAAAAATAAAAAAAAAAATTAAAAAAAAATTCGAAAAAAAATTTCGAAAAAAAATTTTCAAAAAAAAAATAAAAAAAAAATTTAAAAAAAATTTCAAAAAAAAAATTTCAAAAAAAAATTTTCAAAAAAAAAATTTTAAAAAAAATTCAAAAAAAAATTTTAAAAAAAATTGAAAAAAAAAAATTCGAAAAAAAAATTTTTAAAAAAATAAAAAAAAAATTCGAAAAAAAATTTCGAAAAAAAAAATTTTCAAAAAAAAAATAAAAAAAAAAAAATTTTCGAAAAAAAAATAAAAAAAAAAATTTCAAAAAAATTTTCGAAAAAAAAAATTTAAAAAGATTTCAAAAAAAAATTTTAAAAAAATTTTAAAAAAATGAAAAAAAAAAATTCGAAAAAAAATTTTTTAAAAAAATTTAAAAAAAAATTCGAAAAAAAATTTCGAAAAAATAATTTTCGAAAAAAAAGTTTCAAAAAAAAAATTCAAAAAAAAAAAATTCGAAAAAAAAATTTTCAAAAAAAAAATTTAAAAAAAATTTAAAAAAAAAATAAAAAAAAAATAAAAAAAAATGAAAAAAAAATTCGAAAAAAAAATTTCGAAAAAATAATTTTCGAAAAAAAAGTTTCAAAAAAAAAATTCAAAAAAAAAAATTCGAAAAAAAAATTTTCAAAAAAAAATTTCAAAAAAAAATTTCAAAAAAAAAATTTACAAAAAAAATTAAAAAAAAAAAAAAAATTTCGAAAAAAAAATTAAAAAAAAAAATTTCAAAAATAAATTTCAAAAAATAAATTTTTTTCAAAAAATTTTAAAAAAAATTTTTAAAAAAATCGAAAAAAAATTTCGAAAAAAAAATTTAAAAAAAAAATTTTTCAAAAAAAAATTTCGAAAAAAAAATTTTCAAAAAAAAATTAAAAAAAAAAAATTTTCAAAAAAAAATTTCAAAAAAAAAATTTTCAAAAAAAATTTTAAAAAAAATTTTTAAAAAAAATCGAAAAAAAATTTCGAAAAAAAAATTTAAAAAAAAAATTTTTCAAAAAAAAATTTCAAAAAAAAAATTTTCAAAAAAAATTTTAAAAAAAATTTTAAAAAAATTTTCGAAAAAAAAAATTTCAAAAAAAAATTAAAAAAAAAAAATTCAAAAAAAAATTTCAAAAAAAAAAATAAAAAAAAAAAAAATTGAAAAAAAAATTCGAAAAAAAATTTCGAAAAAAAAATTTTCAAAAAAAAATTTTAAAAAAAATTTTAAAAAAAATTTTCGAAAAAAAAAATTTCAAAAAAAAATTAAAAAAAAAAAAATTCAAAAAAAAAATTTCAAAAAAAAAAAAAAAATTTTAAAAAAATTTCGAAAAAAAAAAAATTCAAAAAAAATTTTAAAAAAATTTTAAAATTAAATTGAAAAAAAAAATCGAAAAAAAAAATTTCGAAAAAAAAATTGAAAAAAAAAAAATTTCAAAAAAAAATTTCGAAAAAAAAATTTTCAAAAAAAAAATTAAAAAAAAAATTTTCAAAAAAAAATTTCAAAAAAAAAATTTTCAAAAAAATAAAAAAAAAAATTTAAAAAAAATTCGAAAAAAAAATTTAAAAAAAAAAATTTCAAAAAAAAATTCAAAAAAAAAATTTTCAAAAAAAATAAAAAAAAAAATTAAAAAAAAATTCGAAAAAAAATTTCGAAAAAAAATTTTCAAAAAAAAAATAAAAAAAAAATTTAAAAAAAATTTCAAAAAAAAAATTTCAAAAAAAAATTTTCAAAAAAAAAATTTAAAAAAAAATTCAAAAAAAAATTTTAAAAAAAATTGAAAAAAAAAAATTCGAAAAAAAAATTTTTAAAAAAATAAAAAAAAAATTCGAAAAAAAATTTCGAAAAAAAAAATTTTCAAAAAAAAAATAAAAAAAAAAAAAATTTTCGAAAAAAAAATAAAAAAAAAAATTTCAAAAAAATTTTCGAAAAAAAAAATTTAAAAAGATTTCAAAAAAAAATTTAAAAAAAAATTTTAAAAAAATGAAAAAAAAAAATTCGAAAAAAAATTTTTTAAAAAAATTTTAAAAAAAATTCGAAAAAAAATTTCGAAAAAATAATTTTCGAAAAAAAAGTTTCAAAAAAAAAATTCAAAAAAAAAAATTCGAAAAAAAAATTTTCAAAAAAAAAATTTAAAAAAAATTTCAAAAAAAAATAAAAAAAAAATAAAAAAAAATGAAAAAAAAATTCGAAAAAAAAATTTTTAAAAAAATTTTAAAAAAAATTCAAAAAAAAATTTCGAAAAAAAAATTTTCGGAAAAAAAAGTTTCAAAAAAAAAATTCAAAAAAAAAAATTTTCAAAAAAAAAATTAAAAAAAAAAATTTTCAAAATAAAAAATTTCAAAAAAAATTTTTAAAAAAAATTGAAAAATAAAATTCGAAAAAATTTCGAAAAAAATTCAAAAAAAAAATTTCGAAAAAAATTCAAAAAAAAAATTAAAAAAAAAATTTCGAAAAAAAAATTTTCAAAAAAAAAATTTAAAAAAAAATTCAAAAAAAAATTTAAAAAAAAATTTCGAAAAAAATTCGAAAAAAAATTTTTTTAAAAAATGAAAAAAAAAATTCGAAAAAAAATTTCGAAAAAAAAAATTTTCAAAAAAAAAATTTAAAAAAAACATTTTCGAAAAAAAAATTTTAAAAAAAATTTCAAAAAAATTTTCGAAAAAAAAAATTTTAAAAAAATTTCAAAAAAAAATTTTTTAAAAAAAATAAAAAAAAATTTAAAAAAAAATTTTTAAAAAATTTTTAAAAAAATTTTTAAAAAAATTCGAAAAAAAATTTCGAAAAATAAATTTTCGAAAAAAAAAGTTTCAAAAAAAAATTCAAAAAAAAAAATTCGAAAAAAAAATTTTCAAAAAAAAAATTTAAAAAAAATTTCAAAAAAAAATAAAAAAAAAATTTAAAAAAAATGAAAAAAAAATTCGAAAAAAAAATTTTTGAAAAAATTAAAAAAAAATTCGAAAAAAAATTTCGAAAAAAAAATTTTCGAAAAAAAAAGTTTCAAAAAAAAAAATTCAAAAAAAAAAATTTTCAAAAAAAAAATTTAAAAAAAAAAATTTCAAAATAAAAAATTTCAAAAAAAATTTAAAAAAAAAATTGAAAAATAAAATTCGAAAAAAAATTCGAAAAAAATTCAAAAAAAAAATAAAAAAAAAAATTCCGAAAAAAAAATTTTCAAAAAAAAAATTTCAAAAAAAAAATTTTCAAAAAAAAAATTTAAAAAAAAATTCAAAAAAAATTAAAAAAAAAATTGAAAAAAAATAATTCGAAAAAATTTTTTTTAAAAAAATAAAAAAAAAATTCGAAAAAAAATTTCGAAAAAAAAAATTTTCAAAAAAAAAAATTTTCGAAAAAAAAATTTTCGAAAAAAAAATTTTAAAAAAAATTTCAAAAAAATTTTCGAAAAAAAAAATTTTAAAAAAATTTCAAAAAAAAATTTAAAAAAAAAATTAAAAAAAAAATGAAAAAAAAATTCGAAAAAAAAATTTTTTTAAAAATTGAAAAAAAAATTCGAAAAAAAAAATTTTCGAAAAAAAAAGTTTCAAAAAAAAAATTAAAAAAAAAAAATTTGAAAAAAAAAATTTCAAAAAAAAATTTTAAAAAAATTAAAAAAAAAAAAAAAAAAAAATGAAAAAAAAATTCGAAAAAAAAATTTTAGAAAAAATTCGAAAAAAAATTCGAAAAAAAATTTCGAAAAAAAAATTTTCGAAAAAAAAAGTTTCAAAAAAAAAAATTCAAAAAAAAAAATTTTCAAAAAAAAATTTAAAAAAAAAATTTTCAAAATAAAAAATTTCAAAAAAAATTTTTAAAAAAAATTGAAAAATAAAATTCGAAAAAAATTTCGAAAAAAATTCAAAAAAAAAATTAAAAAAAAAATTTCGAAAAAAAAATTTTCAAAAAAAAAATTTAAAAAAAAATTCAAAAAAAATTTTAAAAAAAAATTGAAAAATAAAATTCGAAAAAATTTTTTTTAAAAAAATAAAAAAAAAATTCGAAAAAAAATTTCGAAAAAAAAAATTTTCAAAAAAAAAATTAAAAAAAAAAATTTTCGAAAATAAAATTTTAAAAAAAATTTCAAAAAAATTTTCGAAAAAAAATATTTTAAAAAAATTTCAAAAAAAAAATTAAAAAAAAAATTAAAAAAAAATGAAAAAAAAATTCGAAAAAAAAATTTTTAAAAAAATTAAAAGAAAAATTCGAAAAAAAATTTCGAAAAAAAAATTTCAAAAAAAAAAATTTTTTTTTAAAAATAAAAAAAAAATTAAAAAAAAGTTTCAAAAAAAAAATTCAAAAAAAAAATTTTCAAAAAAAAAATTTAAAAAAAATAAAAAAAAAAATTTAAAAAAAAATTTTTCGAAAAAAAAAATGAAAAAAAAAATTTTCAAAAAAAATTTCAAAAAAAAAATTTTCAGAAAAAATTTTTAAAAAAATTTTTTAAAAAATTCGAAAAAAAATTTCGAAAAAAAAATGCAAAAAAAAATTTTCAAAAAAAAAATTCATAAAAAAATTTAAAAAAAAATTGAAAAAAAAATTCGAAAAAAAATTTTTTAAAAAAATTAAAAAAAAAATTCGAAAAAAAATTTCGAAAAAAAAATTTTCAAAAAGAAAAATACCAAAAAAAATTTCAAAAAACTTTTCGAAAAAAAAAGTTTCGAAAAAAAAAATTCAAAAAAAAAAATTTTCAAAAAAAAAATTTAAAAAAAATTTCAAAAAAATTTTCGAAAAAAAAATTAAAAAAAAAATTTCAAAAAAAAAATTTCAAAAAAAAAATTTTTTTTAAAAAATAAAAAGAAATTAAAAAAAAGTTTCAAAAAAAAATTCAAAAAAAAAAATTTTCAAAAAAAAAAATTTAAAAAAAATTTTTAAAAAAATATTAAAAAAAAAATTTTTCGAAAAAAAAATAAAAAAAAAAAATTTAAAAAAAAATTGAAAAAAAAAAATTCGAAAAAAAAATTTTTAAAAAAATAAAAAAAAAAAATCGAAAAAAAATTTCGAAAAAAAAATTTTCAAAAAGAAAAATTTCAAAAAAAATTTCAAAAAAATTTTCGAAAAAAAAAGTTTCGAAAAAAAAAATTCAAAAAAAAAATTTTCAAAAAAAAAATTTAAAAAAAATTTCAAAAAAATTTTCGAAAAAAAAATTTAAAAAAAAAATTTAAAAAAAAATTGAAAAAAAATTTCAAAAAAAAAATTTTCAAAAAAAATTAAAAAAAAAATTTTAAAAAAAATTTTGGAAAAAAAAAATTTCAAAAAAAAAAATTTCAAAAAAAAATTTAAAAAAAAATTTCAAAAAAATTTCGAAAAAAAAAAATTTCAAAAAAAATTTTAAAAAAAATTTCAAAAAAAAAAATTCGAAAAAATTTTCGAAAAAAAAATTAAAAAAAAAAAATCTCAAAAATGATTTTCGAAAAAAAAAATTAAAAAAAAAAATTTTAAAAAAAAATTTCAAAAAAAAAATTTTCAAAAAAAATTAAAAAAAAAAAAAAAATTTCGAAAAAAAAATTTAAAAAAAAAATTTCAAAAATAAATTTCAAAAAATAAATTTTTTTCAAAAAATTTTAAAAAAAATTTAAAAAAAAATCGAAAAAAAATTTCGAAAAAAAAATTTTAAAAAAAAAATTTTCAAAAAAAAATTTCGAAAAAAAAATTTTCAAAAAAAAAAATTTAAAAAAAAAAATTTTCAAAAAAAAATTTCAAAAAAAAAATTTTCAAAAAAAATTTAAAAAAAAATTTTTAAAAAAAATCGAAAAAAAATTTCGAAAAAAAAATTTTAAAAAAAATTTTTCAAAAAAAAATTTCAAAAAAAAAATAAAAAAAATTTAAAAACAAATTGAAAAAAAAATTCGAAAAGAAATTTCGAAAAAAAAATTTTCAAAAAAAAAATTTTAAAAAAAAATTTTAAAAAAAATTTTCGAAAAAAAAATTTCAAAAAAAAAATTTCAAAAAAAAATTTAAAAAAAAAAATTCAAAAAAAAATTTCAAAAAGAAAATTTAAAAAAAAAAATTTTAAAAAAATTTCGAAAAAAAAATTTCAAAAAAAATTTTAAAAAAATTTTCGAAAAAAAAATTTCAAAAAAAAAAATTCAAAAAAAAAATTAAAAAAAAAAAATTCAAAAAAAAATTTCAAAAAAAAAATTAAAAAAAAAAAATTTTAAAAAAATTTCGAAAAAAAAATTTCAAAAAAAATTTCAAAAAAATTTTCGAAAAAAAAAGTTTCGAAAAAAAAAATTCAAAAAAAAAATTTTCAAAAAAAAAATTTAAAAAAAATTTCAAAAAAATTTTCGAAAAAAAAATTTAAAAAAAAAATTAAAAAAAAAATTGAAAAAAAATTTCAAAAAAAAAAATTTTCAAAAAAAATTAAAAAAAAAATTAAAAAAAAAATTTGGGAAAAAAAAAATTTCAAAAAAAAAAATTTCAAAAAAAAATTTAAAAAAAAATTTCAAAAAAATTTCGAAAAAAAAAAATTTCAAAAAAAATTTTAAAAAAAATTTCAAAAAAAAAAAATTCGAAAAAATTTTCGAAAAAAAAAATTAAAAAAAAAAATTCTCAAAAATGATTTTCGAAAAAAAAAATTAAAAAAAAAAATTTCAAAAAAAAATTTCAAAAAAAAAATTTACAAAAAAAATTAAAAAAAAAAAAAAATTTCGAAAAAAAAATAAAAAAAAAAAATTTCAAAAATAAATTTCAAAAAATAAATTTTTTTCAAAAAATTTTAAAAAAAATTTAAAAAAAAATCGAAAAAAAATTTCGAAAAAAAAATTTAAAAAAAAAATTTTTCAAAAAAAAATTTCGAAAAAAAAATTTTCAAAAAAAAAATTTAAAAAAAAAAATTTTCAAAAAAAAATTTCAAAAAAAAAATTTTCAAAAAAAATTTTAAAAAAAATTTTTAAAAAAAATCGAAAAAAAATTTCAAAAAAAAAATTTTCAAAAAAAATTTTAAAAAAAATTTTAAAAAAATTTTCGAAAAAAAAAATTTCAAAAAAAAATTAAAAAAAAAAAAATTCAAAAAAAAATTTCAAAAAAAAAAATAAAAAAAAAAAAATTGAAAAAAAAATTCGAAAAAAAATTTCGAAAAAAAAATTTTCAAAAAAAAATTTTAAAAAAAATTTTAAAAAAAATTTTCGAAAAAAAAAATTTCAAAAAAAAATTAAAAAAAAAAAAATTCAAAAAAAAAATTTCAAAAAAAAAAAAAAAAAAAAATTAAAAAAAAATTTCGAAAAAAAAAAAATTCAAAAAAAATTTTAAAAAAATTTTAAAATTAAATTGAAAAAAAAAATCGAAAAAAAAAATTTCGAAAAAAAAATTGAAAAAAAAAAAATTTCAAAAAAAAATGTCGAAAAAAAAATTTTCAAAAAAAAAATAAAAAAAAAAAATTTTCAAAAAAAAATTTCAAAAAAAAAATTTTCAAAAAAATAAAAAAAAAATTTAAAAAAAATTCGAAAAAAAAATTTAAAAAAAAAAATTTCAAAAAAAAATTCAAAAAAAAAATTTTCAAAAAAAATAAAAAAAAAAATTAAAAAAAAATTCGAAAAAAAATTTCGAAAAAAAATTTTCAAAAAAAAAATAAAAAAAAAATTTAAAAAAAATTTCAAAAAAAAAATTTCAAAAAAAAATTTTCAAAAAAAAAATTTTAAAAAAAATTCAAAAAAAAATTTTAAAAAAAATTGAAAAAAAAAATTCGAAAAAAAAATTTTTAAAAAAATAAAAAAAAAATTCGAAAAAAAATTTCGAAAAAAAAAATTTTCAAAAAAAAAATAAAAAAAAAAAAAT
>OX101811.2:41281920-41326920 GCA_944452925.2 Chrysolina oricalcia
TAAAAAAAAATTTCAAAAAAATTTCGAAAAAAAAAAATTTCAAAAAAAATTTTAAAAAAAATTTCAAAAAAAAAAATTCGAAAAAATTTTCGAAAAAAAAAATTAAAAAAAAAAAATCTCAAAAATGATTTTCGAAAAAAAAAATTAAAAAAAAAAAATTTTAAAAAAAAATTTCAAAAAAAAAATTTTCAAAAAAAATTAAAAAAAAAAAAAAATTTCGAAAAAAAAATTTAAAAAAAAAATTTCAAAAATAAATTTCAAAAAATAAATTTTTTTCAAAAAATTTTTAAAAAAATTTAAAAAAAAATCGAAAAAAAATTTCGAAAAAAAAATTTAAAAAAAAAAATTTTCAAAAAAAAATTTCGAAAAAAAAATTTTCAAAAAAAAAAATTTAAAAAAAAAAATTTTCAAAAAAAAATTTCAAAAAAAAAATTTTCAAAAAAAATTTTAAAAAAATTTTTTTAAAAAAATCGAAAAAAAATTTCGAAAAAAAAATTTAAAAAAAAATTTTTCAAAAAAAAATTTCAAAAAAAAAATAAAAAAAATTTAAAAACAAATTGAAAAAAAAATTCGAAAAGAAATTTCGAAAAAAAAATTTTCAAAAAAAAAATTTTAAAAAAAAATTTTAAAAAAAATTTTCGAAAAAAAAATTTCAAAAAAAAAATTTCAAAAAAAAAATTAAAAAAAAAAAATTCAAAAAAAAATTTCAAAAAGAAAATTTAAAAAAAAAAATTTTAAAAAAATTTCGAAAAAAAAATTTCAAAAAAAATTTTAAAAAAATTTTCGAAAAAAAAATTTCAAAAAAAAAAATTCAAAAAAAAAATTAAAAAAAAAAAATTCAAAAAAAAATTTCAAAAAAAAAATTAAAAAAAAAAAATTTTAAAAAAATTTCGAAAAAAAAATTTCAAAAAAAATTTAAAAAAAAATTCGAAAAAAAAATTTTTAAAAAAATTTAAAAAAAAATTCGAAAAAAAATTTCGAAAAAAAAAATTTTCGAAAAAAAAAGTTTCAAAAAAAAAATTCAAAAAAAAAAATTTAAAAAAAATTTCAAAAAAAAAAAAAAAAATAAAAAAAAAAATGAAAAAAAAATTCGAAAAAAAAATTTTTAAAAAAATTTTAAAAAAAATTCGAAAAAAAATTTCGAAAAAAAAAATTTCGAAAAAAAAAGTTTCAAAAAAAAAATTCAAAAAAAAAATTTTCAAAAAAAAAATTAAAAAAAAAAATTCGAAAAAAAAAATTTCAAAAAAAAAATTAAAAAAAAATTCAAAAAAAAATTTAAAAAAAAATTGAAAAAAAATTTTCGAAAAAAAAAATTTTAAAAAAATTTCAAAAAAAAAATTAAAAAAAAAATTAAAAAAAAAATAAAAAAAAAATTCAAAAAAAAATTTTAAAAAAAATTCGAAAAAAAATTTCGAAAAAAAAAATTTTCGAAAAAAAAATTTCAAAAAAAAATTCAAAAAAAAAAAATTCGAAAAAAAAATTTTCAAAAAAAAATTTTAAAAAAATTAAAAAAAAAAAAATAAAAATTAAAAAAAAATGAAAAAAAAATTCGAAAAAAAATTTAAAAAAAAAATTCGAAAAAAAATTTCGAAAAAAAAATTTTCGAAAAAAAAAGTTTCAAAAAAAAAATTCAAAAAAAAAAATTTTCAAAAAAAAAATTTAAAAAAAAAATTTCAAAATAAAAAATTTCAAAAAAAATTTTTAAAAAAAATTGAAAAATAAAATTCGAAAAAAATTTCGAAAAAAATTCAAAAAAAAAATTTAAAAAAAAATTTCGAAAAAAAAATTTTCAAAAAAAAAATTTCAAAAAAAAAATTTTCAAAAAAAAAATTTAAAAAAAAATTCAAAAAAAAATTAAAAAAAAAATTGAAAAAAAAAATTCGAAAAAAAATTTTTTAAAAAAATAAAAAAAAAATTCGAAAAAAAATTTCGAAAAAAAAAATTTTCAAAAAAAAAAATTTTCGAAAAAAAAATTTTCGAAAAAAAAATTTTAAAAAAAATTTCAAAAAAATTTCCAAAAAAAAAAATTTTAAAAAAATTTCAAAAAAAAATTAAAAAAAAAAATTAAAAAAAAAATGAAGAAAAAATTCGAAAAAAAATTTTTTTAAAAAATTGAAAAAAAAATTCGAAAAAAAATTTCGAAAAAAAAAATTTTCGAAAAAAAAAGTTTCAAAAAAAAAATTAAAAAAAAAAAATTCGAAAAAAAAAATTTCAAAAAAAAATTTTAAAAAAATTAAAAAAAAAAAAAAAAAAAAAATGAAAAAAAAATTCGAAAAAAAAAATTTAGAAAAAATTCGAAAAAAAATTCGAAAAAAAATTTCGAAAAAAAAATTTTCGAAAAAAAAAGTTTCAAAAAAAAAATTCAAAAAAAAAAATTTTCAAAAAAAAAATAAAAAAAAAAAATTTTCAAAATAAAAAATTTCAAAAAAAATTTTTAAAAAAAATTGAAAAATAAAATTCGAAAAAAATTTCGAAAAAAATTCAAAAAAAAAATTAAAAAAAAAATTTCGAAAAAAAAATTTTCAAAAAAAAAATTTAAAAAAAAATTCAAAAAAAAATTAAAAAAAAAATTGAAAAATAAAATTCGAAAAAAAATTTTTTAAAAAAATAAAAAAAAAATTCGAAAAAAAATTTCGAAAAAAAAAATTTTCAAAAAAAAAATTAAAAAAAAAAATTTTCGAAAAAAAAATTTCAAAAAAAAATTTCAAAAAAATTTTCGAAAAAAAAAATTTTAAAAAAATTTCAAAAAAAAAATTAAAAAAAAAAATTAAAAAAAAATGAAAAAAAAATTCGAAAAAAAAATTTTTAAAAAAATTAAAAGAAAAATTCGAAAAAAAATTTCGAAAAAAAAATTTCAAAAAAAAAAAATTTTTTTTTAAAATAAAAAAAAAATTAAAAAAAAGTTTCAAAAAAAAAAATTCAAAAAAAAAATTTTCAAAAAAAAAATTTAAAAAAAATAAAAAAAAAAAAATAAAAAAAAAAATTTTTCGAAAAAAAAAATGAAAAAAAAAATTTTCAAAAAAAATTTCAAAAAAAAAATTTTCAGAAAAAATTTTAAAAAAAATTTTTTAAAAAATTCGAAAAAAAATTTCGAAAAAAAAATGCAAAAAAAAATTTTCAAAAAAAAATTCATAAAAAAATTTAAAAAAAAATTGAAAAAAAAAATTCGAAAAAAAATTTTTTAAAAAAATAAAAAAAAAAATTCGAAAAAAAATTTCGAAAAAAAAATTTTCAAAAAGAAAAATTCCAAAAAAAATTTCAAAAAACTTTTCGAAAAAAAAAGTTTCGAAAAAAAAAATTCAAAAAAAAAATTTTCAAAAAAAAAAATTAAAAAAAATTTTTAAAAAAATATTAAAAAAAAAATTTTTCGAAAAAAAAAATAAAAAAAAAAAATTTAAAAAAAAATTGAAAAAAAAAAATTCGAAAAAAAAATTTTTAAAAAAATTAAAAAAAAAATTCGAAAAAAAATTTCGAAAAAAAAATTTTCAAAAAGAAAAATTTCAAAAAAAATTTCAAAAAAATTTTCGAAAAAAAAAGTTTCGAAAAAAAAAATTCAAAAAAAAAATTTTCAAAAAAAAAATTTAAAAAAAATTTCAAAAAAATTTTCGAAAAAAAAATTAAAAAAAAAAATTAAAAAAAAAATTGAAAAAAAATTTCAAAAAAAAAAATTTTCTAAAAAAATTAAAAAAAAAATTTAAAAAAAAATTTTGGAAAAAAAAAATTTCAAAAAAAAAAATTTCAAAAAAAAATTTAAAAAAAAATTTCAAAAAAATTTCGAAAAAAAAAAATTTCAAAAAAAATTTTAAAAAAAATTTCAAAAAAAAAAATTCGAAAAAATTTTCGAAAAAAAAAATTCTCAAAAATGATTTTCGAAAAAAAAAATTAAAAAAAAAATTTCAAAAAAAAATTTCAAAAAAAAAATTTTCAAAAAAAATTAAAAAAAAAAAAAAAATTTCGAAAAAAAAATTAAAAAAAAAAATTTCAAAAATAAATTTCAAAAAATAAATTTTTAAAAAAAATCGAAAAAAAATTTCGAAAAAAAAATTTAAAAAAAAATTTTTCAAAAAAAAATTTCAAAAAAAAAATTTTCAAAAAAAATTTTAAAAAAAATTTTAAAAAAATTTTCGAAAAAAAAAATTTCAAAAAAAAATTAAAAAAAAAAAAATTCAAAAAAAAATTTCAAAAAAAAAAATTAAAAAAAAAAAAATTGAAAAAAAAATTGGAAAAAAAATTTCGAAAAAAAAATTTTCAAAAAAAAATTTTAAAAAAAATTTTAAAAAAAATTTTCGAAAAAAAAAATTTCAAAAAAAAATAAAAAAAAAAAAATTCAAAAAAAAAATTTCAAAAAAAAAAAAAAAAAAAATTTTAAAAAAATTTCGAAAAAAAAAAATTCAAAAAAAATTTTAAAAAAATTTTAAAATTAAATTGAAAAAAAAAATCGAAAAAAAAAATTTCGAAAAAAAAATTGAAAAAAAAAAAATTTCAAAAAAAAATTTCGAAAAAAAAATTTTCAAAAAAAAAATTTAAAAAAAAAAATTTTCAAAAAAAAATTTCAAAAAAAAAATTTTCAAAAAAATAAAAAAAAAATTTAAAAAAAATTCGAAAAAAAAATTAAAAAAAAAAAATTTCAAAAAAAAATTCAAAAAAAAAATTTTCAAAAAAAATAAAAAAAAAATTAAAAAAAAATTCGAAAAAAAATTTCGAAAAAAAATTTTCAAAAAAAAAATAAAAAAAAAAATTTTCAAAAAAAAAATTTAAAAAAAAATTCAAAAAAAAATTTTAAAAAAAATTGAAAAAAAAAAATTCGAAAAAAAAATTTTTAAAAAAATAAAAAAAAAATTCGAAAAAAAATTTCGAAAAAAAAAATTTTCAAAAAAAAAATAAAAAAAAAAAAAATTTTCGAAAAAAAAATAAAAAAAAAAATTTCAAAAAAATTTTCGAAAAAAAAAATTTAAAAAGATTTCAAAAAAAAATTTAAAAAAAAATTTAAAAAAAGAGAAAAAAAAAAATTCGAAAAAAAAATTTTTAAAAAAATTAAAAAAAAAATTCGAAAAAAAATTTCGAAAAAATAATTTTCGAAAAAAAAGTTTCAAAAAAAAAATTCAAAAAAAAAAATTCGAAAAAAAAATTTTCAAAAAAAAAATTTAAAAAAAATTTCAAAAAAAAATAAAAAAAAAATAAAAAAAAATGAAAAAAAAATTCGAAAAAAAAATTTTTAAAAAAATTTTAAAAAAAATTCAAAAAAATATTTCGAAAAAAAAATTTTCGGAAAAAAAAGTTTCAAAAAAAAAATTCAAAAAAAAAATTTTCAAAAAAAAAATTAAAAAAAAAAATTTTCAAAATAAAAAATTTCAAAAAAAATTTTTAAAAAAAATTGAAAAATAAAATTCGAAAAAATTTCGAAAAATTTTCAAAAAAAAAATTTAAAAAAAAAAATTTTCAAAAAAAAAATTTAAAAAAAAATTCAAAAAAAAATTAAAAAAAAAATTGAAAAAAAAAATTCGAAAAAAAATTTTTTAAAAAAATAAAAAAAAAATTCGAAAAAAAATTTCGAAAAAAAAAAATTTCAAAAAAAAAAATTTTCGAAAAAAAAATTTTCGAAAAAAAAATTTTAAAAAAAATTTCAAAAAAATTTCCAAAAAAAAAAATTTTAAAAAAATTTCAAAAAAAAATTTTAAAAAAAAATTAAAAAAAAATGAAAAAAAAATTCGAAAAAAAATTTTTTTAAAAAATTGAAAAAAAAATTCGAAAAAAAATTTCGAAAAAAAAAATTTTCGAAAAAAAAAGTTTCAAAAAAAAAATTAAAAAAAAAAATTCGAAAAAAAAAATTTCAAAAAAAAATTTTTAAAAAATTAAAAAAAAAAAAAAAAAAAATGAAAAAAAAATTTTAGAAAAAATTCGAAAAAAAATTCGAAAAAAAATTTCGAAAAAAAAATTTTCGAAAAAAAAAGTTTCAAAAAAAAAAATTCAAAAAAAAAAATTTTCAAAAAAAAAATTAAAAAAAAAAATTTTCAAAATAAAAAATTTCAAAAAAAATTTTTAAAAAAAATTGAAAAATAAAATTCGAAAAAAATTTCGAAAAAAATTCAAAAAAAAAATTTAAAAAAAAATTTCGAAAAAAAAAATTTCAAAAAAAAAATTTAAAAAAAAATTCAAAAAAAAATTTAAAAAAAAATTGAAAAATAAAATTCGAAAAAAAATTTTTTTAAAAAATAAAAAAAAAATTCGAAAAAAAATTTCGAAAAAAAAAATTTTCAAAAAAAAAATTAAAAAAAAAAATTTTCGAAAAAAAAATTTAAAAAAAAATTTCAAAAAAATTTTCGAAAAAAAAAATTTTAAAAAAATTTCAAAAAAAAAATTTAAAAAAAAATTTAAAAAAAATGAAAAAAAAATTCGAAAAAAAAATTTTTTAAAAAATTAAAAGAAAAATTCGAAAAAAAATTTCGAAAAAAAAATTTCAAAAAAAAAAAATTTTTTTTAAAAATGAAAAAAAATTAAAAAAAAGTTTCAAAAAAAAAAATTCAAAAAAAAAATTTTCAAAAAAAAAATTTAAAAAAAAAAATTTTCAAAAAAAAAATTTAAAAAAAAATTCAAAAAAAAATTTAAAAAAAAATTGAAAAAAAAAATTCGAAAAACAATTTTTTAAAAAAATAAAAAAAAAATTCGAAAAAAAATTTCGAAAAAAAAAATTTTCAAAAAAAAAAATTTTCGAAAAAAAAATTTTCGAAAAAAAAATTTTAAAAAAAATTTCAAAAAAATTTCCAAAAAAAAAAATTTTAAAAAAATTTCAAAAAAAAATTAAAAAAAAAATTAAAAAAAAAATGAAAAAAAAATTCGAAAAAAAATTTTTTTAAAAAATTGAAAAAAAAATTCGAAAAAAAATTTCGAAAAAAAAAATTTTCGAAAAAAAAAGTTTCAAAAAAAAAATTAAAAAAAAAAAATTCGAAAAAAAAAATTTCAAAAAAAAATTTTAAAAAAATTAAAAAAAAAAAAAAAAAAATGAAAAAAAAATTCGAAAAAAAAATTTTAGAAAAAATTCGAAAAAAAATTCGAAAAAAAATTTCGAAAAAAAAATTTTCGAAAAAAAAAGTTTCAAAAAAAAAAATTCAAAAAAAAAAAATTTTCAAAAAAAAAATTTAAAAAAAAAATTTTCAAAATAAAAAATTTCAAAAAAAATTTTTAAAAAAAATTGAAAAATAAAATTCGAAAAAAATTTCGAAAAAAATTCAAAAAAAAAATTTAAAAAAAAATTTCGAAAAAAAAATTTTCAAAAAAAAAATTTAAAAAAAAATTCAAAAAAAAATTTAAAAAAAAATTGAAAAATAAAATTCGAAAAAAAATTTTTTAAAAAAATAAAAAAAAAATTCGAAAAAAAATTTCGAAAAAAAAAATTTTCAAAAAAAAAATTAAAAAAAAAAATTTTCGAAAAAAAAATTTAAAAAAAAATTTCAAAAAAATTTTCGAAAAAAAAAATTTTAAAAAAATTTCAAAAAAAAAATTAAAAAAAAAAATTTAAAAAAAATGAAAAAAAAATTCGAAAAAAAAATTTTTAAAAAAATTAAAAGAAAAATTCGAAAAAAAATTTCGAAAAAAAAATTTCAAAAAAAAAAATTTTTTTTAAAAATAAAAAAAAAATTAAAAAAAAGTTTCAAAAAAAAAAATTCAAAAAAAAAATTTTCAAAAAAAAAATTTAAAAAAAATAAAAAAAAAAAAATAAAAAAAAAATTTTTCGAAAAAAAAAATGAAAAAAAAAATTTTCAAAAAAAATTTCAAAAAAAAAATTTTCAGAAAAAATTTTTAAAAAAATTTTTTAAAAAATTCGAAAAAAAATTTCGAAAAAAAAATGCAAAAAAAAATTTTCAAAAAAAAAATTCATAAAAAAATTTAAAAAAAAATTGAAAAAAAAAATTCGAAAAAAAATTTTTTGAAAAAATAAAAAAAAAATTCGAAAAAAAATTTCGAAAAAAAAATTTTCAAAAAGAAAAATTCCAAAAAAAATTTCAAAAAACTTTTCGAAAAAAAAAGTTTCGAAAAAAAAAATTCAAAGAAAAAAATTTTCAAAAAAAAAAATTTAAAAAAAATTTTTAAAAAAATATTAAAAAAAAAATTTTTCGAAAAAAAAAATAAAAAAAAAAAATTTAAAAAAAAATTGAAAAAAAAAAATTCGAAAAAAAAATTTTTAAAAAAATTAAAAAAAAAATTCGAAAAAAAAATTCGAAAAAAAAATTTTCAAAAAGAAAAATTTCAAAAAAAATTTCAAAAAAATTTTCGAAAAAAAAAGTTTCGAAAAAAAAAATTCAAAAAAAAAATTTTCAAAAAAAAAATTAAAATTTCAAAAAAATTTTCGAAAAAAAAATTTAAAAGAAAAATTAAAAAAAAAATTGAAAAAAAATTTCAAAAAAAAAAATTTTCAAAAAAAATTAAAAAAAAAATTTAAAAAAAAATTTTGGAAAAAAAAAATTTCAAAAAAAAAAATTTCAAAAAAAATTTTAAAAAAAATTTCAAAAAAAAAAAATTCGAAAAAATTTTCGAAAAAAAAAATTAAAAAAAAAAATTCTCAAAAATGATTTTCGAAAAAAAAAATTAAAAAAAAAAATTTCAAAAAAAAATTTCAAAAAAAAAATTTACAAAAAAAATTAAAAAAAAAAAAAAAATTTCGAAAAAAAAATTAAAAAAAAAAATTTCAAAAATAAATTTCAAAAAATAAATTTTTTTCAAAAAATTTTAAAAAAAATTTAAAAAAAAATCGAAAAAAAATTTCGAAAAAAAAATTTAAAAAAAAAATTTTTCAAAAAAAAATTTCGAAAAAAAAATTTTCAAAAAAAAAATTTAAAAAAAAAAATTTTCAAAAAAAAATTTCAAAAAAAAAATTTTCAAAAAAAATTTTAAAAAAAATTTTTAAAAAAAATCGAAAAAAAATTTCGAAAAAAAAATTAAAAAAAAAAATTTTTCAAAAAAAAATTTCAAAAAAAAAATTTTCAAAAAAAATTTTAAAAAAAATTTTAAAAAAATTTTCGAAAAAAAAAATTTCAAAAAAAAATTAAAAAAAAAAAAATTCAAAAAAAAATTTCAAAAAAAAAAATTAAAAAAAAAAAATTGAAAAAAAAATTCGAAAAAAAATTTCGAAAAAAAAATTTTCAAAAAAAAATTTTAAAAAAAATTTTAAAAAAAATTTTCGAAAAAAAAAATTTCAAAAAAAAATTTAAAAAAAAAAAATTCAAAAAAAAAATTTCAAAAAAAAAAAAAAAAAAAAAAATTTTAAAAAAATTTCGAAAAAAAAAAATTCAAAAAAAATTTTAAAATTAAATTGAAAAAAAAAATCGAAAAAAAAAATTTCGAAAAAAAAATTGAAAAAAAAAAAATTTCAAAAAAAAATTTCGAAAAAAAAATTTTCAAAAAAAAAATTTAAAAAAAAATTCAAAAAAAATTTTAAAAAAAATTGAAAAAAAAAATTCGAAAAAAAAATTTTTAAAAAAATAAAAAAAAAATTCGAAAAAAAATTTCGAAAAAAAAAATTTTCAAAAAAAAAATAAAAAAAAAAAAATTTTCGAAAAAAAAATAAAAAAAAAAATTTCAAAAAAATTTTCGAAAAAAAAAATTTAAAAAGATTTCAAAAAAAAATTTAAAAAAAAATTTTAAAAAAATGAAAAAAAAAATTCGAAAAAAAATTTTTTAAAAAAATTTAAAAAAAAATTCGAAAAAAAATTTCGAAAAAATAATTTTCGAAAAAAAAGTTTCAAAAAAAAAATTCAAAAAAAAAAATTCGAAAAAAAAATTTTCAAAAAAAAAATTTAAAAAAAATTTCAAAAAAAAATAAAAAAAAAATAAAAAAAAATGAAAAAAAAATTCGAAAAAAAAATTTTTAAAAAAATTTTAAAAAAAATTCAAAAAAAAATTTCGAAAAAAAAATTTTCGGAAAAAAAAGTTTCAAAAAAAAAATTCAAAAAAAAAAATTTTCAAAAAAAAAATAAAAAAAAAAAATTTTCAAAATAAAAAATTTCAAAAAAAATTTTTAAAAAAAATTGAAAAATAAAATTCGAAAAAATTTCGAAAAAAATTCAAAAAAAAAATTTCGAAAAAAATTCAAAAAAAAAATTAAAAAAAAAATTTCGAAAAAAAAATTTTCAAAAAAAAAATTTAAAAAAAAATTCAAAAAAAAATTTAAAAAAAAATTTCGAAAAAAATTCGAAAAAAATTTTTTTTAAAAAATGAAAAAAAAAATTCGAAAAAAAATTTCGAAAAAAAAAATTTTCAAAAAAAAAATTAAAAAAAAACATTTTCGAAAAAAAAATTTTAAAAAAAATTTCAAAAAAATTTTCGAAAAAAAAAATTTTAAAAAAATTTCAAAAAAAAAATTTAAAAAAAAAATTTAAAAAAAAATGAAAAAAAAAATTTTAAAAAAATTTTTAAAAAAATTTTTAAAAAAATTCGAAAAAAAATTTCGAAAAAAAAATTTTCGAAAAAAAAAGTTTAAAAAAAAAAATTCAAAAAAAAAAATTCGAAAAAAAAATTTTCAAAAAAAAAATTTAAAAAAAATTTCAAAAAAAAATAAAAAAAAAATTTAAAAAAAATGAAAAAAAAATTCGAAAAAAAAATTTTTGAAAAAATTAAAAAAAAATTCGAAAAAAAATTTCGAAAAAAAAATTTTCGAAAAAAAAAGTTTCAAAAAAAAAATTCAAAAAAAAAAATTTTCAAAAAAAAAATTTAAAAAAAAAAATTTCAAAATAAAAAATTTCAAAAAAAATTTAAAAAAAAAATTGAAAAATAAAATTCGAAAAAAAATTCGAAAAAAATTCAAAAAAAAAATAAAAAAAAAAATTTCGAAAAAAAAATTTTCAAAAAAAAAATTTCAAAAAAAAAATTTTCAAAAAAAAAATTTAAAAAAAAATTCAAAAAAAATTAAAAAAAAAATTGAAAAAAAAAAATTCGAAAAAAATTTTTTTAAAAAAATAAAAAAAAAATTCGAAAAAAAATTTCGAAAAAAAAAATTTTCAAAAAAAAAAATTTTCGAAAAAAAAATTTTCGAAAAAAAAATTTTAAAAAAAATTTCAAAAAAATTTTCGAAAAAAAAAATTTTAAAAAAATTTCAAAAAAAAATTAAAAAAAAAAATTAAAAAAAAAATGAAAAAAAAATTCGAAAAAAAAATTTTTTAAAAAATTGAAAAAAAAATTCGAAAAAAAAAATTTTCGAAAAAAAAAGTTTCAAAAAAAAAATTAAAAAAAAAAAATTCGAAAAAAAAAATTTCAAAAAAAAATTTTAAAAAAATTAAAAAAAAAAAAAAAAAATGAAAAAAAAATTCGAAAAAAAAATTTTAGAAAAAATTCGAAAAAAAATTCGAAAAAATATTTCGAAAAAAAAATTTTCGAAAAAAAAAGTTTCAAAAAAAAAAATTCAAAAAAAAAAATTTTCAAAAAAAAAATTTAAAAAAAAAATTTTCAAAATAAAAAATTTCAAAAAAAATTTTTAAAAAAAATTGAAAAATAAAATTCGAAAAAAATTTCGAAAAAAATTCAAAAAAAAAATTAAAAAAAAAATTTCGAAAAAAAAATTTTCAAAAAAAAAATTTAAAAAAAAATTCAAAAAAAATTTAAAAAAAAAATTGAAAAATAAAATTCGAAAAAAATTTTTTTAAAAAAATAAAAAAAAAATTCGAAAAAAAATTTCGAAAAAAAAAATTTTCAAAAAAAAAATTAAAAAAAAAAATTTTCGAAAATAAAATTTTAAAAAAAATTTCAAAAAAATTTTCGAAAAAAAATATTTTAAAAAAATTTCAAAAAAAAAATTAAAAAAAAAAATTAAAAAAAAATGAAAAAAAAATTCGAAAAAAAATTTTTTAAAAAAATTAAAAGAAAAATTCGAAAAAAAATTTCGAAAAAAAAATTCAAAAAAAAAAAATTTCAAAAAAAAAATTAAAAAAAAAAATTTTCAAAATAAAAAATTTCAAAAAAAATTTTAAAAAAAAATTGAAAAATAAAATTCGAAAAAAATTTCGAAAAAAATTCAAAAAAAAAATTAAAAAAAAAATTTCGAAAAAAAAATTTTCAAAAAAAAAATTTAAAAAAAAATTCAAAAAAAAATTTAAAAAAAAATTGAAAAATAAAATTCGAAAAAAAATTTTTTAAAAAAATAAAAAAAAAATTCGAAAAAAAATTTCGAAAAAAAAAATTTTCAAAAAAAAAATAAAAAAAAAAAATTTTCGAAAAAAAAATTTAAAAAAAAATTTCAAAAAAATTTTCGAAAAAAAAAATTTTAAAAAAATTTCAAAAAAAAAATTAAAAAAAAAAATTAAAAAAAAATGAAAAAAAAATTCGAAAAAAAAATTTTTAAAAAAATTAAAAGAAAAATTCGAAAAAAAATTTCGAAAAAAAAATTTCGAAAAAAAAAATTTTTTTTTTAAAATAAAAAAAAAATTAAAAAAAAGTTTCAAAAAAAAAAATTCAAAAAAAAAATTTTCAAAAAAAAAATTAAAAAAAAAAAATTTTCAAAAAAAAAATTTAAAAAAAAATTCAAAAAAAAATTTAAAAAAAAATTGAAAAAAAAAATTCGAAAAAAAATTTTTTAAAAAAATAAAAAAAAAATCGAAAAAAAATTTCGAAAAAAAAAATTTTCAAAAAAAAAAATTTTCGAAAAAAAAATTTTCGAAAAAAAAATTTAAAAAAAAATTTCAAAAAAATTTCCAAAAAAAAAAATTTTAAAAAAATTTCAAAAAAAAATTAAAAAAAAAAATTAAAAAAAAAATGAAAAAAAAATTCGAAAAAAAATTTTTTTAAAAAATTGAAAAAAAAATTTTCGAAAAAAAAAGTTTCAAAAAAAAAATTAAAAAAAAAAAATTCGAAAAAAAAAATTTCAAAAAAAAATTTTAAAAAAATTAAAAAAAAAAAAAAAATGAAAAAAAAATTCGAAAAAAAAATTTTAGAAAAAATTCGAAAAAAAATTCGAAAAAAAATTTCGAAAAAAAAATTTTCGAAAAAAAAAGTTTCAAAAAAAAAAATTCAAAAAAAAAAATTTTCAAAAAAAAAATTTAAAAAAAAAATTTTCAAAATAAAAAATTTCAAAAAAAATTTTTAAAAAAAATTGAAAAATAAAATTCGAAAAAAATTTCGAAAAAAATTCAAAAAAAAAATTTTAAAAAAAATTTTCAAAAAAAAAATTTATAAAAAAATTCAAAAAAAAATTTAAAAAAAAATTGAAAAATAAAATTCGAAAAAAAATTTTTTAAAAAAATAAAAAAAAAATTCGAAAAAAAATTTCGAAAAAAAAAATTTTCAAAAAAAAAATTAAAAAAAAAAATTTTCGAAAAAAAAATTTAAAAAAAAATTTCAAAAAAATTTTCGAAAAAAAAAATTTTAAAAAAATTTCAAAAAAAAAATTAAAAAAAAAAATTTAAAAAAAATGAAAAAAAAATTCGAAAAAAAAATTTTTAAAAAAATTAAAAGAAAAATTCGAAAAAAAATTTCGAAAAAAAAATTTCAAAAAAAAAAAATTTTTTTTTAAAATAAAAAAAAAATTAAAAAAAAGTTTCAAAAAAAAAAATTCAAAAAAAAAATTTTCAAAAAAAAAATTTAAAAAAAATAAAAAAAAAAAAATAAAAAAAAAATTTTTCGAAAAAAAAAATGAAAAAAAAAATTTTCAAAAAAAATTTCAAAAAAAAAATTTTCAGAAAAAATTTTTAAAAAAATTTTTTAAAAAATTCGAAAAAAAATTTCGAAAAAAAAATGCAAAAAAAAATTTTCAAAAAAAAAATTCATAAAAAAATTTAAAAAAAAATTGAAAAAAAAAATTCGAAAAAAAATTTTTTAAAAAAAAAATTTAAAAAAAATTTCAAAAAAATTTTCGAAAAAAAAATTAAAAAAAAAAATTAAAAAAAAAATTGAAAAAAAATTTCAAAAAAAAAATTTTCAAAAAGAAAAATTCCAAAAAAAATTTCAAAAAACTTTTCGAAAAAAAAAGTTTCGAAAAAAAAAATTCAAAAAAAAAAATTTTCAAAAAAAAAAATTTTAAAAAAATTTTTAAAAAAATATTAAAAAAAAAATTTTTCGAAAAAAAAAATAAAAAAAAAAAATTTAAAAAAAAATTGAAAAAAAAAAATTCGAAAAAAAAATTTTTAAAAAAATTTAAAAAAAAATTCGAAAAAAAATTTCGAAAAAATTTTCGAAAAAAAAAGTTTCGAAAAAAAAAATTCAAAAAAAAAATTTTCAAAAAAAAAATTTAAAAAAAATTTCAAAAAAATTTTCGAAAAAAAAATTTAAAAAAAAAATTTAAAAAAAATTTTCAAAAAGAAAAATTTCAAAAAAAATTTCAAAAAAATTTTCGAAAAAAAAAGTTTCGAAAAAAAAAATTCAAAAAAAAAATTTTCAAAAAAAAAATTTAAAAAAAATTTCAAAAAAATTTTCGAAAAAAAAATTAAAAAAAAAAATTAAAAAAAAAATTGAAAAAAAATTTCAAAAAAAAAAATTTTCAAAAAAAATTAAAAAAAAAATTTAAAAAAAAATTTTGGAAAAAAAAAATTTCAAAAAAAAAAATTTCAAAAAAAAATTTAAAAAAAAATTTCAAAAAAATTTCGAAAAAAAAAAATTTCAAAAAAAATTTTAAAAAAAATTTCAAAAAAAAAAAATTCGAAAAAATTTTCGAAAAAAAAAATTAAAAAAAAAAATTCTCAAAAATGATTTTCGAAAAAAAAAATTAAAAAAAAAAATTTCAAAAAAAAATTTCAAAAAAAAAATTTACAAAAAAAATTAAAAAAAAAAAAAAAATTTCGAAAAAAAAATTAAAAAAAAAAATTTCAAAAATAAATTTCAAAAAATAAATTTTTTTCAAAAAATTTTAAAAAAAATTTAAAAAAAAATCGAAAAAAAATTTCGAAAAAAAAATTTAAAAAAAAAATTTTTCAAAAAAAAATTTCGAAAAAAAAATTTTCAAAAAAAAAATTTAAAAAAAAAAATTTTCAAAAAAAAATTTCAAAAAAAAAATTTTCAAAAAAAATTTTAAAAAAAATTTTTAAAAAAAATCGAAAAAAAATTTCGAAAAAAAAATTTAAAAAAAAAAATTTTTCAAAAAAAAATTTCAAAAAAAAAATTTTCAAAAAAAATTTTAAAAAAAATTTTAAAAAAATTTTAAAAAAAATTTTAAAAAAATTTTCGAAAAAAAAAATTTCAAAAAAAAATTCAAAAAAAAAAAATTCAAAAAAAAATTTCAAAAAAAAAAATTAAAAAAAAAAAAATTGAAAAAAAAATTCGAAAAAAAATTTCGAAAAAAAAATTTTCAAAAAAAAATTTTAAAAAAAATTTTAAAAAAAATTTTCGAAAAAAAAAATTTCAAAAAAAAATTAAAAAAAAAAAAATTCAAAAAAAAAATTTCAAAAAAAAAAAAAAAAAAAAAATTTTAAAAAAATTTCGAAAAAAAAAAAATTGAAAAAAAATTTTAAAAAAATTTTAAAATTAAATTGAAAAAAAAAATCGAAAAAAAAAATTTCGAAAAAAAAATTGAAAAAAAAAAAATTTCAAAAAAAAATTTCGAAAAAAAAATTTTCAAAAAAAAAATTAAAAAAAAAATTTTTCAAAAAAAAATTTCAAAAAAAAAATTTTCAAAAAAATAAAAAAAAAATTTAAAAAAAATTCGAAAAAAAAATTTAAAAAAAAAAATTTCAAAAAAAAATTCAAAAAAAAAAATTTCAAAAAAAATAAAAAAAAAAATTAAAAAAAAATTCGAAAAAAAATTTCGAAAAAAAATTTTCAAAAAAAAAATAAAAAAAAATTTAAAAAAAATTTCAAAAAAAAAATTTCAAAAAAAAATTTTCAAAAAAAAAATTTAAAAAAAAATTCAAAAAAAAATTTTAAAAAAAATTGAAAAAAAAAAATTCGAAAAAAAAATTTTTAAAAAAATAAAAAAAAAATTCGAAAAAAAATTTCGAAAAAAAAAATTTTCAAAAAAAAAATAAAAAAAAAAAAAATTTTCGAAAAAAAAATAAAAAAAAAAATTTCAAAAAAATTTTCGAAAAAAAAAATTTAAAAAGATTTCAAAAAAAAATTTAAAAAAAAATTTTAAAAAAATGAAAAAAAAAAATTCGAAAAAAAAATTTTTAAAAAAATTAAAAAAAAAATTCGAAAAAAAATTTCGAAAAAATAATTTTCGAAAAAAAAGTTTCAAAAAAAAAATTCAAAAAAAAAAATTCGAAAAAAAAATTTTCAAAAAAAAAATTTAAAAAAAATTTCAAAAAAAATAAAAAAAAATAAAAAAAAATGAAAAAAAAATTCGAAAAAAAAATTTTTAAAAAAATTTAAAAAAAAATTCAAAAAAAAATTTCGAAAAAAAAATTTTCGGAAAAAAAAGTTTCAAAAAAAAAATTCAAAAAAAAAAATTTTCAAAAAAAAAATTAAAAAAAAAAATTTTCAAAATAAAAAATTTCAAAAAAAATTTTTAAAAAAAATTGAAAAATAAAATTCGAAAAAATTTCGAAAAAAATTCAAAAAAAAAATTTCGAAAAAAATTCAAAAAAAAAATTAAAAAAAAAATTTTCAAAAAAAAAATTTAAAAAAAAATTCAAAAAAAAATTTAAAAAAAAATTTCGAAAAAAATTCGAAAAAAAATTTTTTTAAAAAATGAAAAAAAAAATTCGAAAAAAAATTTCGAAAAAAAAAATTTTCAAAAAAAAAATTAAAAAAAAACATTTTCGAAAAAAAAATTTTAAAAAAAATTTCAAAAAAATTTTCGAAAAAAAAAATTTTAAAAAAATTTCAAAAAAAAAATTTAAAAAAAAAATTAAAAAAAAAATGAAAAAAAAAATTTTAAAAAAATTTTTAAAAAAATTTTTAAAAAAATTCGAAAAAAAATTTCGAAAAAAAAATTTTCGAAAAAAAAAGTTTAAAAAAAAAAATTCAAAAAAAAAATTCGAAAAAAAAATTTTCAAAAAAAAAATTTAAAAAAAATTTCAAAAAAAAATAAAAAAAAAATTTAAAAAAAATGAAAAAAAAATTCGAAAAAAAAATTTTTGAAAAAATTAAAAAAAAATTCGAAAAAAAATTTCGAAAAAAAAATTTTCGAAAAAAAAAGTTTCAAAAAAAAAATTCAAAAAAAAAAATTTTCAAAAAAAAAATTTAAAAAAAAAAATTTCAAAATAAAAAATTTCAAAAAAAATTTAAAAAAAAAATTGAAAAATAAAATTCGAAAAAAAATTCGAAAAAAATTCAAAAAAAAAATAAAAAAAAAAATTTCGAAAAAAAAATTTTCAAAAAAAAAATTTCAAAAAAAAAATTTTCAAAAAAAAAAATTTAAAAAAAAATTCAAAAAAAATTAAAAAAAAAATTGAAAAAAAAAAATTCGAAAAAAATTTTTTTAAAAAAATAAAAAAAAAATTCGAAAAAAAATTTCGAAAAAAAAAATTTTCAAAAAAAAAAATTTTCGAAAAAAAAATTTTCGAAAAAAAAATTTTAAAAAAAATTTCAAAAAAATTTTCGAAAAAAAAAATTTTAAAAAAATTTCAAAAAAAAATAAAAAAAAAATTAAAAAAAAAATGAAAAAAAAATTCGAAAAAAAAATTTTTTAAAAAATTGAAAAAAAAATTCGAAAAAAAAAATTTTCGAAAAAAAAAGTTTCAAAAAAAAAATTAAAAAAAAAAAATTCGAAAAAAAAAATTTCAAAAAAAAATTTTAAAAAAATTAAAAAAAAAAAAAAAAAAAAAAAAAAAATGAAAAAAAAAATCGAAAAAAAAATTTTAGAAAAAATTCGAAAAAAAATTTGAAAAAAAATTTCGAAAAAAAAATTTTCGAAAAAAAAAGTTTCAAAAAAAAAAATTCAAAAAAAAAAATTTTCAAAAAAAAAATTTAAAAAAAAAATTTTCAAAATAAAAAATTTCAAAAAAAATTTTTAAAAAAAATTGAAAAATAAAATTCGAAAAAAATTTCGAAAAAAATTCAAAAAAAAAATTGAAAAAAAAATTTCGAAAAAAAAATTTTCAAAAAAAAAATTTAAAAAAAAATTCAAAAAAAATTTAAAAAAAAAATTGAAAAATAAAATTCGAAAAAAATTTTTTTAAAAAAATAAAAAAAAAATTCGAAAAAAAATTTCGAAAAAAAAAATTTTCAAAAAAAAAATTAAAAAAAAAAATTTTCGAAAAAAAATATTTTAAAAAAATTTCAAAAAAAAAATTAAAAAAAAAAATTAAAAAAAAATGAAAAAAAAATTCGAAAAAAAAATTTTTAAAAAAATTAAAAGAAAAATTCGAAAAAAAATTTCGAAAAAAAAATTTCAAAAAAAAAAAATTTTTTTTAAAAATAAAAAAAAAATTCAAAAAAAGTTTCAAAAAAAAAAATTCAAAAAAAAAATTTTCAAAAAAAAAATTTAAAAAAAATAAAAAAAAAAAATTTAAAAAAAAATTTTTCGAAAAAAAAAATGAAAAAAAAAATTTTCAAAAAAAATTTCAAAAAAAAAATTTTCAGAAAAAATTTAAAAAAAAATTTTTAAAAAAATTCGAAAAAAAATTTCGAAAAAAAAATGCAAAAAAAAATTTTCAAAAAAAAAATTCATAAAAAAATTTAAAAAAAAATTGAAAAAAAAATTCGAAAAAAAATTTTTTAAAAAAATAAAAAAAAAAATTCGAAAAAAAATTTCAAAAAGAAAAATACCAAAAAAAATTTCAAAAAACTTTTCGAAAAAAAAAGTTTCGAAAAAAAAAATTCAAAAAAAAAAATTTTTTTAAAAAATAAAAAAAAATTAAAAAAAAAATTTCGAAAAAAAAATTTTCAAAAAAAAAATTTCAAAAAAAAAATTTTCAAAAAAAAAAATTTAAAAAAAAATTCAAAAAAAATTAAAAAAAAAATTGAAAAAAAAAAATTCGAAAAAAATTTTTTTAAAAAAATAAAAAAAAAATTCGAAAAAAAATTTCGAAAAAAAAAATTTTCAAAAAAAAAAATTTTCGAAAAAAAAATTTTCGAAAAAAAAATTTTAAAAAAAATTTCAAAAAAATTTTCGAAAAAAAAAATTTTAAAAAAATTTCAAAAAAAAATAAAAAAAAAATTAAAAAAAAAATGAAAAAAAAATTCGAAAAAAAAATTTTTTAAAAAATTGAAAAAAAAATTCGAAAAAAAAAATTTTCGAAAAAAAAAGTTTCAAAAAAAAAATTAAAAAAAAAAAATTCGAAAAAAAAAATTTCAAAAAAAAATTTTAAAAAAATTAAAAAAAAAAAAAAAAAAAAAAAATGAAAAAAAAAATCGAAAAAAAAATTTTAGAAAAAATTCGAAAAAAAATTTGAAAAAAAATTTCGAAAAAAAAATTTTCGAAAAAAAAAGTTTCAAAAAAAAAAATTCAAAAAAAAAAATTTTCAAAAAAAAAATTTAAAAAAAAAATTTTCAAAATAAAAAATTTCAAAAAAAATTTTTAAAAAAAATTGAAAAATAAAATTCGAAAAAAATTTCGAAAAAAATTCAAAAAAAAAATTGAAAAAAAAATTTCGAAAAAAAAATTTTCAAAAAAAAAATTTAAAAAAAAATTCAAAAAAAATTTAAAAAAAAAATTGAAAAATAAAATTCGAAAAAAATTTTTTTAAAAAAATAAAAAAAAAATTCGAAAAAAAATTTCGAAAAAAAAAATTTTCAAAAAAAAAATTAAAAAAAAAAATTTTCGAAAAAAAATATTTTAAAAAAATTTCAAAAAAAAAATTAAAAAAAAAAATTTAAAAAAAATGAAAAAAAAATTCGAAAAAAAAATTTTTAAAAAAATTAAAAGAAAAATTCGAAAAAAAATTTCGAAAAAAAAATTTCAAAAAAAAAAAATTTTTTTTAAAAATAAAAAAAAAATTCAAAAAAAGTTTCAAAAAAAAAAATTCAAAAAAAAAATTTTCAAAAAAAAAATTTAAAAAAAATAAAAAAAAAAAATTTAAAAAAAAATTTTTCGAAAAAAAAAATGAAAAAAAAAATTTTCAAAAAAAATTTCAAAAAAAAAATTTTCAGAAAAAATTTAAAAAAAAATTTTTAAAAAAATTCGAAAAAAAATTTCGAAAAAAAAATGCAAAAAAAAATTTTCAAAAAAAAAATTCATAAAAAAATTTAAAAAAAAATTGAAAAAAAAATTCGAAAAAAAATTTTTTAAAAAAATAAAAAAAAAATTCGAAAAAAAATTTCAAAAAGAAAAATACCAAAAAAAATTTCAAAAAACTTTTCGAAAAAAAAAGTTTCGAAAAAAAAAATTCAAAAAAAAAAATTTTTTTAAAAAATAAAAAAAAATTAAAAAAAAAGTTTCAAAAAAAAAATTCAAAAAAAAAATTTTCAAAAAAAAAAATTTAAAAAAAATTTTTAAAAAAATATTAAAAAAAAAATTTTTCGAAAAAAAAATAAAAAAAAAAAATTTAAAAAAAAATTGAAAAAAAAAAATTCGAAAAAAAAATTTTTAAAAAAATTAAAAAAAAAAATCGAAAAAAAATTTCGAAAAAAAAATTTTCAAAAAGAAAAATTTCAAAAAAAATTTCAAAAAAATTTTCGAAAAAAAAAGTTTCGAAAAAAAAAATTCAAAAAAAAAATTTTCAAAAAAAAAATTTAAAAAAAATTTCAAAAAAATTTTCGAAAAAAAAATTTAAAAAAAAAATTAAAAAAAAAATTGAAAAAAAATTTCAAAAAAAAAATTTTCAAAAAAAATTTAAAAAAAAATTTTAAAAAAAATTTTGGAAAAAAAAAATTTCAAAAAAAAAAATTTCAAAAAAAAATTTAAAAAAAAATTTCAAAAAAATTTCGAAAAAAAAAAATTTCAAAAAAAATTTTAAAAAAAATTTCAAAAAAAAAAATTCGAAAAAATTTTCGAAAAAAAAAATTAAAAAAAAAAAATCTCAAAAATGATTTTCGAAAAAAAAAATTAAAAAAAAAAAATTTAAAAAAAAAATTTCAAAAAAAAAATTTTCAAAAAAAATAAAAAAAAAAAAAAAAATTTCGAAAAAAAAATTTTAAAAAAATTTCAAAAAAAAAATTAAAAAAAAAAAATTAAAAAAAATGAAAAAAAAATTCGAAAAAAAAATTTTTAAAAAAATTAAAAGAAAAATTCGAAAAAAAATTTCGAAAAAAAAATTTCAAAAAAAAAAAATTTTTTTTAAAAATAAAAAAAAAATTAAAAAAAAGTTTCAAAAAAAAAATTCAAAAAAAAAATTTTCAAAAAAAAAATTAAAAAAAAAATTTTTCAAAAAAAAATTTCAAAAAAAAAATTTTCAAAAAAATAAAAAAAAAAATTTAAAAAAAATTCGAAAAAAAAATTTTAAAAAAAAAATTTCAAAAAAAAATTCAAAAAAAAAAATTTCAAAAAAAATAAAAAAAAAATTAAAAAAAAATTCGAAAAAAAATTTCGAAAAAAAATTTTCAAAAAAAAAATAAAAAAAAATTTAAAAAAAATTTCAAAAAAAAAATTTCAAAAAAAAATTTTCAAAAAAAAAATTTAAAAAAAAATTCAAAAAAAAATTTTAAAAAAAATTGAAAAAAAAAAATTCGAAAAAAAAATTTTTAAAAAAATAAAAAAAAAATTCGAAAAAAAATTTCGAAAAAAAAAATTTTCAAAAAAAAAATAAAAAAAAAAAAAATTTTCGAAAAAAAAATAAAAAAAAAAATTTCAAAAAAATTTTCGAAAAAAAAAATTTAAAAAGATTTCAAAAAAAAATTTTAAAAAAAATTTTAAAAAAATGAAAAAAAAAAATTCGAAAAAAAATTTTTTAAAAAAATTTAAAAAAAAATTCGAAAAAAAATTTCGAAAAAATAATTTTCGAAAAAAAAGTTTCAAAAAAAAAATTCAAAAAAAAAAATTCGAAAAAAAAATTTTCAAAAAAAAAATTTAAAAAAAATTTCAAAAAAAAATAAAAAAAAATAAAAAAAAATGAAAAAAAAATTCGAAAAAAAATTTTTAAAAAAATTTTAAAAAAAATTCAAAAAAAAATTTCGAAAAAAAAATTTTCGGAAAAAAAAGTTTCAAAAAAAAAATTCAAAAAAAAAAATTTTCAAAAAAAAAATTAAAAAAAAAAATTTTCAAAATAAAAAATTTCAAAAAAAATTTTTAAAAAAAATTGAAAAATAAAATTCGAAAAAATTTCGAAAAAAATTCAAAAAAAAAATTTCGAAAAAAATTCAAAAAAAAAATTAAAAAAAAAATTTCGAAAAAAAAATTTTCAAAAAAAAAATTTAAAAAAAAATTCAAAAAAAAATTTAAAAAAAAATTTCGAAAAAAATTCGAAAAAAAATTTTTTTAAAAAATGAAAAAATAAATTCGAAAAAAAATTTCGAAAAAAAAAATTTTCAAAAAAAAAATTAAAAAAAAACATTTTCGAAAAAAAAATTTTAAAAAAAATTTCAAAAAAATTTTCGAAAAAAAAAATTTTAAAAAAATTTCAAAAAAAAAATTTAAAAAAAAAATTTAAAAAAAAATGAAAAAAAAAATTTTAAAAAAATTTTTAAAAAAATTTTTAAAAAAATTCGAAAAAAAATTTCGAAAAAAAAATTTTCGAAAAAAAAAGTTTAAAAAAAAAAATTCAAAAAAAAAAATTCGAAAAAAAAATTTTCAAAAAAAAAATTTAAAAAAAATTTCAAAAAAAAATAAAAAAAAAATTTAAAAAAAATGAAAAAAAAATTCGAAAAAAAAATTTTTGAAAAAATTAAAAAAAAATTCGAAAAAAAATTTCGAAAAAAAAATTTTCGAAAAAAAAAGTTTCAAAAAAAAAAAATCAAAAAAAAAAATTTTCAAAAAAAAAATTTAAAAAAAAAAATTTCAAAATAAAAAATTTCAAAAAAAATTAAAAAAAAAAATTGAAAAATAAAATTCGAAAAAAAATTCGAAAAAAATTCAAAAAAAAAATAAAAAAAAAAATTTCGAAAAAAAAATTTTCAAAAAAAAAATTTCAAAAAAAAAATTTTCAAAAAAAAAAATTTAAAAAAAAATTCAAAAAAAATTAAAAAAAAAATTGAAAAAAAAAAATTCGAAAAAAATTTTTTTAAAAAAATAAAAAAAAAATTCGAAAAAAAATTTCGAAAAAAAAAATTTTCAAAAAAAAAAATTTTCGAAAAAAAAATTTTCGAAAAAAAAATTTTAAAAAAAATTTCAAAAAAATTTTCGAAAAAAAAAATTTTAAAAAAATTTCAAAAAAAAATTTAAAAAAAAAATTAAAAAAAAAAGGAAAAAAAAATTCGAAAAAAAAATTTTTTAAAAAATTGAAAAAAAAATTCGAAAAAAAAAATTTTCGAAAAAAAAAGTTTCAAAAAAAAAATTAAAAAAAAAAAATTCGAAAAAAAAAATTTCAAAAAAAAATTTTAAAAAAATTAAAAAAAAAAAAAAAAAAAAAAATGAAAAAAAAATTCGAAAAAAAAATTTTAGAAAAAATTCGAAAAAAAATTCGAAAAAAAATTTCGAAAAAAAAATTTTCGAAAAAAAAAGTTTCAAAAAAAAAAATTCAAAAAAAAAAATTTTCAAAAAAAAATTTAAAAAAAAAATTTTCAAAATAAAAAATTTCAAAAAAAATTTTTAAAAAAAATTGAAAAATAAAATTCGAAAAAAATTTCGAAAAAAATTCAAAAAAAAAATTGAAAAAAAAATTTCGAAAAAAAAATTTTCAAAAAAAAAATTTAAAAAAAAATTCAAAAAAAATTTAAAAAAAAAATTGAAAAATAAAATTCGAAAAAAATTTTTTTAAAAAAATAAAAAAAAAATTCGAAAAAAAATTTCGAAAAAAAAAATTTTCAAAAAAAAAATTAAAAAAAAAAATTTTCGAAAATAAAATTTTAAAAAAAATTTCAAAAAAATTTTCGAAAAAAAATATTTTAAAAAAATTTCAAAAAAAAAATTAAAAAAAAAAATTAAAAAAAAATGAAAAAAAAATTCGAAAAAAAAATTTTTAAAAAAATTAAAAGAAAAATTCGAAAAAAAATTTCGAAAAAAAAATTTCAAAAAAAAAAAATTTTTTTTTAAAATAAAAAAAAAATTCAAAAAAAGTTTCAAAAAAAAAAATTCAAAAAAAAAATTTTCAAAAAAAAAATTTAAAAAAAATAAAAAAAAAAAATTTAAAAAAAAATTTTTCGAAAAAAAAAATGAAAAAAAAAATTTTCAAAAAAAATTTCAAAAAAAAAATTTTCAGAAAAAATTTTAAAAAAAATTTTTTAAAAAATTCGAAAAAAAATTTCGAAAAAAAAATGCAAAAAAAAATTTTCAAAAAAAAAATTCATAAAAAAATTAAAAAAAAAATTGAAAAAAAAATTCGAAAAAAAATTTTTTAAAAAAATAAAAAAAAAAATTCGAAAAAAAATTTCAAAAAGAAAAATACCAAAAAAAATTTCAAAAAACTTTTCGAAAAAAAAAGTTTCGAAAAAAAAAATTCAAAAAAAAAAATTTTCAAAAAAAAAATTTAAAAAAAATTTCAAAAAAATTTTCGAAAAAAAAATTAAAAAAAAAATTTCAAAAAAAAAATTTCAAAAAAAAAATTTTTTTTAAAAAATAAAAAAAAATTAAAAAAAAGTTTCAAAAAAAAAATTCAAAAAAAAAAATTTTCAAAAAAAAAAATTTAAAAAAAATTTTTAAAAAAATATTAAAAAAAAAATTTTTCGAAAAAAAAATAAAAAAAAAAAATTTAAAAAAAAATTGAAAAAAAAAAATTCGAAAAAAAAATTTTTAAAAAAATTAAAAAAAAAAATCGAAAAAAAATTTCGAAAAATAAATTTTCAAAAAGAAAAATTTCAAAAAAAATTTCAAAAAAATTTTCGAAAAAAAAAGTTTCGAAAAAAAAAATTCAAAAAAAAAATTTTCAAAAAAAAAATTTAAAAAAAATTTCAAAAAAATTTTCGAAAAAAAAATTTAAAAAAAAAATTAAAAAAAAAATTGAAAAAAAATTTCAAAAAAAAAATTTTCAAAAAAAATTTTAAAAAAAATTTTAAAAAAAATTTTGGAAAAAAAAAATTTCAAAAAAAAAAATTTCAAAAAAAAATTTAAAAAAAAATTTCAAAAAAATTTCGAAAAAAAAAAATTTCAAAAAAAATTTTAAAAAAAATTTCAAAAAAAAAAATTCGAAAAAATTTTCGAAAAAAAAAATTTAAAAAAAAAAATCTCAAAAATGATTTTCGAAAAAAAAAATTAAAAAAAAAAAATTTAAAAAAAAAATTTCAAAAAAAAAATTTTCAAAAAAAATAAAAAAAAAAAAAAAATTTCGAAAAAAAAATTTTAAAAAAAAATTTCAAAAATAAATTTCAAAAAATAAATTTTTTTCAAAAAATTTTAAAAAAAATTTTAAAAAAAATCGAAAAAAAATTTCGAAAAAAAAATTTAAAAAAAAAAATTTTCAAAAAAAAATTTCGAAAAAAAAATTTTCAAAAAAAAAAATTTAAAAAAAAAAATTTTCAAAAAAAAATTTCAAAAAAAAAATTTTCAAAAAAAATTTAAAAAAAAATTTTTAAAAAAAATCGAAAAAAAATTTCGAAAAAAAAATTAAAAAAAAAATTTTTCAAAAAAAAATTTCAAAAAAAAAATAAAAAAAATTTAAAAACAAATTGAAAAAAAAATTCGAAAAGAAATTTCGAAAAAAAAATTTTCAAAACAAAAATTTAAAAAAAAAATTTTAAAAAAAATTTTCGAAAAAAAAATTTCAAAAAAAAAATTTCAAAAAAAAAATTTAAAAAAAAAAATTCAAAAAAAAAATTCAAAAAGAAAATTAAAAAAAAAAAATTTTAAAAAAATTTCGAAAAAAAAATTTTAAAAAAATTTTCGAAAAAAAAATTTCAAAAAAAAAAATTCAAAAAAAAAATTTAAAAAAAAAAATTCAAAAAAAAATTTCAAAAAAAAAATTAAAAAAAAAAAATTTTAAAAAAATTTCGAAAAAAAAATTTCAAAAAAAATTTAAAAAAAAATTCGAAAAAAAAATTTTTAAAAAAATTTAAAAAAAATTTCGAAAAAAAAAATTTTCGAAAAAAAAAGTTTCAAAAAAAAAATTCAAAAAAAAAAATTCGAAGAAAAAATTTTCAAAAAAAAATTTAAAAAAAATTTCAAAAAAAAAAAAAAATAAAAAAAAAAATGAAAAAAAAATTCGAAAAAAAAATTTTTAAAAAAATTTTAAAAAAAATTCGAAAAAAAATTTCGAAAAAAAAAATTTCGAAAAAAAAAGTTTCAAAAAAAAAATTCAAAAAAAAAAATTTTCAAAAAAAAAATTAAAAAAAAAAATTCGAAAAAAAAAATTTCAAAAAAAAAATTTAAAAAAAATTTCAAAAAAAATAAAAAAAAATTTAAAAAAAAATGAAAAAAAAATTCGAAAAAAAAATTTTTAAAAAAATTTAAAAAAAAATCGAAAAAAAATTTCGAAAAAAAAATTTTCAAAAAAAAAAGTTTCAAAAAAAAAATTCAAAAAAAAAATTTTCAAAAAAAATTAAAAAAAAAAATTAAAAAAAAATTCGAAAAAAAATTTCGAAAAAAAATTTTCAAAAAAAAAATTAAAAAAAAATTCAAAAAAAAATTTAAAAAAAAATTGAAAAAAAATTTTCGAAAAAAAAAATTTTAAAAAAATTTCAAAAAAAAAATTAAAAAAAAATAAAAAAAAAATAAAAAAAAAAATTCAAAAAAAAATTTAAAAAAAAATTCGAAAAAAAATTTCGAAAAAAAAAATTTTCGAAAAAAAAATTTCAAAAAAAAATTCAAAAAAAAAAAATTCGAAAAAAAAATTTTCAAAAAAAAATTTTAAAAAAATTTAAAAAAAAAAAAATAAAAATTAAAAAAAAATGAAAAAAAAATTCGAAAAAAAATTTAAAAAAAAAATTCGAAAAAAAATTTCGAAAAAAAAATTTTCGAAAAAAAAAGTTTCAAAAAAAAAAATTCAAAAAAAAAAATTTTCAAAAAAAAAATTTAAAAAAAAAATTTCAAAATAAAAAATTTCAAAAAAAATTTTTAAAAAAAATTGAAAAATAAAATTCGAAAAAAATTTCGAAAAAAATTCAAAAAAAAAATTTAAAAAAAAATTTCGAAAAAAAAATTTTCAAAAAAAAAATTTCAAAAAAAAAATTTTCAAAAAAAAAATTTAAAAAAAAATTCAAAAAAAAATTAAAAAAAAAATTGAAAAAAAAAATTCGAAAAAAAATTTTTTAAAAAAATAAAAAAAAAATTCGAAAAAAAATTTCGAAAAAAAAAATTTTCAAAAAAAAAAATTTTCGAAAAAAAAATTTTCGAAAAAAAAATTTTAAAAAAAATTTCCAAAAAAAAAAATTTTAAAAAAATTTCAAAAAAAAATTTAAAAAAAAATTAAAAAAAAAATGAAAAAAAAATTCGAAAAAAAATTTTTTTAAAAAATTGAAAAAAAAATTCGAAAAAAAATTTCGAAAAAAAAAATTTTCGAAAAAAAAAGTTTCAAAAAAAAAATTAAAAAAAAAAATTCGAAAAAAAAAATTTCAAAAAAAAATTTTAAAAAAATTAAAAAAAAAAAAAAAAAAAAAAATGAAAAAAAAATTCGAAAAAAAAATTTTAGAAAAAATTCGAAAAAAAATTCGAAAAAAAATTTCGAAAAAAAAATTTTCGTAAAAAAAAGTTTAAAAAAAAAAATTAAAAAAAAAAAATTTTCAAAAAAAAAATTAAAAAAAAAATTTTCAAAATAAAAAATTTCAAAAAAAATTTTTAAAAAAAATTGAAAAATAAAATTCGAAAAAAATTTCGAAAAAAATTCAAAAAAAAAATTTAAAAAAAAATTTCGAAAAAAAAATTTTCAAAAAAAAAATTTAAAAAAAAATTCAAAAAAAAATTTAAAAAAAAATTGAAAAATAAAATTGGAAAAAAAATTTTTTAAAAAAATAAAAAAAAAATTCGAAAAAAAATTTCGAAAAAAAAAATTTTCAAAAAAAAAATTTAAAAAAAAAATTTTCGAAAAAAAAATTTAAAAAAAAATTTCAAAAAAATTTTCGAAAAAAAAAATTTTAAAAAAATTTCAAAAAAAAAATTAAAAAAAAAATTAAAAAAAAATGAAAAAAAAATTCGAAAAAAAAATTTTTAAAAAAATTAAAAGAAAAATTCGAAAAAAAATTTCGAAAAAAAAATTTCAAAAAAAAAAAATTTTTTTTAAAAATAAAAAAAAATTAAAAAAAAGTTTCAAAAAAAAAAATTCAAAAAAAAAATTTTCAAAAAAAAAATTTAAAAAAAATAAAAAAAAAAAAATAAAAAAAAAAATTTTTCGAAAAAAAAAATGAAAAAAAAAATTTTCAAAAAAAATTTCAAAAAAAAAATTTTCAGAAAAAATTTTTAAAAAAATTTTTTAAAAAATTCGAAAAAAAATTTCGAAAAAAAAATGCAAAAAAAAATTTTCAAAAAAAAAATTCATAAAAAAATTTAAAAAAAAATTGAAAAAAAAAATTCGAAAAAAAATTTTTTAAAAAAATAAAAAAAAAAATTCGAAAAAAAATTTCGAAAAAAAAATTTTCAAAAAGAAAAATTCCAAAAAAAATTTCAAAAAACTTTTCGAAAAAAAAATTTTCAAAAAAAAAAATTTAAAAAAAATTTTTAAAAAAATATTAAAAAAAAAATTTTTCGAAAAAAAAAATAAAAAAAAAAATTTAAAAAAAAATTGAAAAAAAAAATTCGAAAAAAAAATTTTTAAAAAAATTAAAAAAAAAATTCGAAAAAAAATTTCGAAAAAAAAATTTTCAAAAAGAAAAATTTCAAAAAAAATTTCAAAAAAATTTTCGAAAAAAAAAGTTTCGAAAAAAAAAATTCAAAAAAAAATTTTCAAAAAAAAAATTTAAAAAAAATTTCAAAAAAATTTTCGAAAAAAAAATTTTAAAAAAAAAATTTAAAAAAAAATTGAAAAAAAATTTCAAAAAAAAAAATTTAAAAAAAAAATTAAAAAAAAAATTTAAAAAAAAATTTTGGAAAAAAAAATTTCAAAAAAAAAAATTTCAAAAAAAAATTTAAAAAAAAATTTCAAAAAAATTTCGAAAAAAAAAAATTTCAAAAAATTTTAGAAAAAATTCGAAAAAAAATTCGAAAAAAAATTTCGAAAAAAAAATTTTCGAAAAAAAAAGTTTCAAAAAAAAAATTCAAAAAAAAAAATTTTCAAAAAAAAAATTTAAAAAAAAAATTTTCAAAATAAAAAATTTCAAAAAAAATTTTTAAAAAAAATTGAAAAATAAAATTCGAAAAAAATTTCGAAAAAAATTCAAAAAAAAAATTGAAAAAAAAATTTCGAAAAAAAAATTTTCAAAAAAAAAATTTAAAAAAAAATTCAAAAAAAATTTAAAAAAAAAATTGAAAAATAAAATTCGAAAAAAATTTTTTTAAAAAAATAAAAAAAAAATTCGAAAAAAAATTTCGAAAAAAAAAATTTTCAAAAAAAAAATTAAAAAAAAAAATTTTCGAAAATAAAATTTTAAAAAAAATTTCAAAAAAATTTTCGAAAAAAAATATTTTAAAAAAATTTCAAAAAAAAAATTAAAAAAAAATGAAAAAAAAATTCGAAAAAAAAATTTTTAAAAAAATTAAAAGAAAAATTCGAAAAAAAATTTCGAAAAAAAAATTTCAAAAAAAAAAAATTTTTTTTAAAAATAAAAAAAAAATTCAAAAAAAGTTTCAAAAAAAAAATTCAAAAAAAAAATTTTCAAAAAAAAAATTTAAAAAAAATAAAAAAAAAAAATTTAAAAAAAAATTTTTCGAAAAAAAAAATTTTCAAAAAAAATTTTCAAAAAAAATTTCAAAAAAAAAATTTTCAGAAAAAATTTTAAAAAAAATTTTTTAAAAAATTCGAAAAAAAATTTCGAAAAAAAAATGCAAAAAAAAATTTTCAAAAAAAAAATTCATAAAAAAATTTAAAAAAAAATTGAAAAAAAAATTCGAAAAAAAATTTTTTAAAAAAATAAAAAAAAAAATTCGAAAAAAAATTTCGAAAAAAAAATTTTCAAAAAGAAAAATACCAAAAAAAATTTCAAAAAACTTTTCGAAAAAAAAATTTTCGAAAAAAAAAATTCAAAAAAAAAAATTTTCAAAAAAAAAATTTAAAAAAAATTTCAAAAAAATTTTCGAAAAAAAAATTTAAAAAAAAATTTCAAAAAAAAAATTTCAAAAAAAAAATTTTTTTTAAAAAATAAAAAAAAATTAAAAAAAAGTTTCAAAAAAAAAATTCAAAAAAAAAAATTTTCAAAAAAAAAATTTAAAAAAAAAATTTTTCGAAAAAAAAATAAAAAAAAAAAATTTAAAAAAAAATTGGAAAAAAAAAATTCGAAAAAAAAATTTTTAAAAAAATTAAAAAAAAAAATCGAAAAAAAATTTCGAAAAAAAAATTTTCAAAAAGAAAAATTTCAAAAAAAATTTCAAAAAAATTTTCGAAAAAAAAAGTTTCGAAAAAAAAAATTCAAAAAAAAAATTTTCAAAAAAAAAATTTAAAAAAAATTTCAAAAAAATTTTCGAAAAAAAAATTAAAAAAAAAAATTAAAAAAAAAATTGAAAAAAAATTTCAAAAAAAAAATTTTCAAAAAAAATTTAAAAAAAAATTTTAAAAAAAATTTTGGAAAAAAAAAAATTCAAAAAAAAAAATTTCAAAAAAAAATTTAAAAAAAAATTTCAAAAAAATTTCGAAAAAAAAAAATTTCAAAAAAAATTTTAAAAAAAATTTCAAAAAAAAAAATTCGAAAAAATTTTCGAAAAAAAAAATTAAAAAAAAAAAATCTCAAAAATGATTTTCGAAAAAAAAAATTAAAAAAAAAAAATTTAAAAAAAAAATTTCAAAAAAAAAATTTTCAAAAAAAATTAAAAAAAAAAAAAAATTTCGAAAAAAAAATTAAAAAAAAAAATTTCAAAAATAAATTTCAAAAAATAAATTTTTTTCAAAAAATTTTAAAAAAAATTTAAAAAAAAATCGAAAAAAAATTTCGAAAAAAAAATTTAAAAAAAAAAATTTTCAAAAAAAAATTTCGAAAAAAAAATTTTCAAAAAAAAAAATTAAAAAAAAAAAATTTTCAAAAAAAAATTTCAAAAAAAAAATTTTCAAAAAAAATTTTAAAAAAAATTTTTAAAAAAAATCGAAAAAAAATTTCGAAAAAAAAATTTAAAAAAAAATTTTTCAAAAAAAAATTTCAAAAAAAAAATAAAAAAAATTGAAAATTGAAAATTGAAAAAAAAATTCGAAAAGAAATTTCGAAAAAAAAATTTTCAAAACAAAAATTTTAAAAAAAAATTTTAAAAAAAATTTTCGAAAAAAAAATTTCAAAAAAAAAATTTCAAAAAAAAAATTTAAAAAAAAAAATTCAAAAAAAAATTTCAAAAAGAAAATTTAAAAAAAAAAATTTTAAAAAAATTTCGAAAAAAAAATTTCAAAAAAAATTTTAAAAAAATTTTCGAAAAAAAAATTTCAAAAAAAAAAATTCAAAAAAAAAATTTAAAAAAAAAAATTCAAAAAAAAATTTCAAAAAAAAAATTAAAAAAAAAAAATTTTAAAAAAATTTCGAAAAAAAAATTTCAAAAAAAATTTAAAAAAAAATTCGAAAAAAAAATTTTTAAAAAAATTTAAAAAAAAATTCGAAAAAAAAATTCGAAAAAAAAAATTTTCGAAAAAAAAAGTTTCAAAAAAAAAATTCAAAAAAAAAATTCGAAGAAAAAATTTTCAAAAAAAAATTTAAAAAAAATTTCAAAAAAAAAAAAAAATAAAAAAAAAAATGAAAAAAAAATTCGAAAAAAAAATTTTTAAAAAAATTTTTAAAAAAATTCGAAAAAAAATTTCGAAAAAAAAAATTTCGAAAAAAAAAGTTTCAAAAAAAAAATTCAAAAAAAAAAATTTTCAAAAAAAAAATTAAAAAAAAAAATTCGAAAAAAAAAATTTCAAAAAAAAAATTTTAAAAAAATTTCAAAAAAAATAAAAAAAAATTAAAAAAAAAATGAAAAAAAAATTCGAAAAAAAAATTTTTAAAAAAATTAAAAAAAAAATCGAAAAAAAATTTCGAAAAAAAAATTTTCAAAAAAAAAAGTTTCAAAAAAAAAATTCAAAAAAAAAATTTTCAAAAAAAATAAAAAAAAAAAATTAAAAAAAAATTCGAAAAAAAATTTCGAAAAAAAATTTTCAAAAAAAAAATTAAAAAAAAATTCAAAAAAAAATTTAAAAAAAAATTGAAAAAAAATTTTCGAAAAAAAAAATTTTAAAAAAATTTCAAAAAAAAAATTAAAAAAAAAATTAAAAAAAAATAAAAAAAAAAATTCAAAAAAAAATTTAAAAAAAAATTCGAAAAAAAATTTCGAAAAAAAAATTTTCGAAAAAAAAATTTCAAAAAAAAATTCAAAAAAAAAAAATTCGAAAAAAAAATTTTCAAAAAAAAATTTTAAAAAAATTAAAAAAAAAAAAAATAAAAATTAAAAAAAAATGAAAAAAAAATTCGAAAAAAAATTTAAAAAAAAAATTCGAAAAAAAATTTCGAAAAAAAAATTTTCGAAAAAAAAAGTTTCAAAAAAAAAAATTCAAAAAAAAAAATTTTCAAAAAAAAAATTTAAAAAAAAAATTTCAAAATAAAAAATTTCAAAAAAAATTTTTAAAAAAAATTGAAAAATAAAATTCGAAAAAAATTTCGAAAAAAAAAATAAAAAAAAAAAATTTAAAAAAAAATTGAAAAAAAAAATTCGAAAAAAAAATTTTTAAAAAAATTAAAAAAAAAATTCGAAAAAAAATTTCGAAAAAAAAATTTTCAAAAAGAAAAATTTCAAAAAAAATTTCAAAAAAATTTTCGAAAAAAAAAGTTTCGAAAAAAAAAATTCAAAAAAAAAATTTTCAAAAAAAAAATTTAAAAAAAATTTCAAAAAAATTTTCGAAAAAAAAATTTAAAAAAAAAATTAAAAAAAAAATTGAAAAAAAATTTCAAAAAAAAAAATTTTAAAAAAAAATTAAAAAAAAAATTTAAAAAAAAATTTTGGAAAAAAAAAATTTCAAAAAAAAAAATTTCAAAAAAAAATTTAAAAAAAAATTTCAAAAAAATTTCGAAAAAAAAAAATTTCAAAAAAAATTTTAAAAAAAATTTCAAAAAAAAAAAATTCGAAAAAATTTTCGAAAAAAAAAATTCTCAAAAATGATTTTCGAAAAAAAAAATTAAAAAAAAAATTTCAAAAAAAAATTTCAAAAAAAAAATTTTCAAAAAAAATTAAAAAAAAAAAAAAAATTTCGAAAAAAAAATTAAAAAAAAAAATTTCAAAAATAAATTTCAAAAAATAAATTTTTTTCAAAAAATTTTAAAAAAAATTTTAAAAAAAATCGAAAAAAAATTTCGAAAAAAAAATTTAAAAAAAAAAATTTTCAAAAAAAAATTTCGAAAAAAAAATTTTCAAAAAAAAAAATTTAAAAAAAAAAATTTTCAAAAAAAAATTTCAAAAAAAAAATTTTCAAAAAAAATTTAAAAAAAAATTTTTTTAAAAAATCGAAAAAAAATTTCGAAAAAAAAATTTAAAAAAAAAATTTTTCAAAAAAAAATTTCAAAAAAAAAATTTTCAAAAAAAATTTTAAAAAAAATTTTAAAAAAATTTTCGAAAAAAAAAATTTCAAAAAAAAATTTAAAAAAAAAAATTCAAAAAAAAATAAAAAAAAAAAATTCAAAAAAAAATTTCAAAAAAAAAAATTAAAAAAAAAAATTGAAAAAAAAATTCGAAAAAAAATTTCGAAAAAAAAATTTTCAAAAAAAAATTTTAAAAAAAATTTTAAAAAAAATTTTCGAAAAAAAAAATTTCAAAAAAAAATAAAAAAAAAAAAATTCAAAAAAAAAATTTCAAAAAAAAAAAAAAAAATTTTAAAAAAATTTCGAAAAAAAAAAAATTCAAAAAAAATTTTAAAAAAATTTTAAAATTAAATTGAAAAAAAAAATCGAAAAAAAAAATTTCGAAAAAAAAATTGAAAAAAAAAAATTTCAAAAAAAAATTTCGAAAAAAAAATTTTCAAAAAAAAAATTAAAAAAAAAAAATTTTCAAAAAAAAATTTCAAAAAAAAAATTTTCAAAAAAATAAAAAAAAAATTTAAAAAAAATTCGAAAAAAAATTTAAAAAAAAAATTTCAAAAAAAAATTCAAAAAAAAAATTTTCAAAAAAAATAAAAAAAAAATTAAAAAAAAATTCGAAAAAAAATTTCGAAAAAAAATTTTCAAAAAAAAAATAAAAAAAAAAATTTTCAAAAAAAAAATTTAAAAAAAAATTCAAAAAAAAATTTTAAAAAAATTTTTAAAAAAATTTTTAAAAAAATTCGAAAAAAAATTTCGAAAAAAAAATTTTCGAAAAAAAAAGTTTCAAAAAAAAAATTAAAAAAAAAAAATTCGAAAAAAAAATTTTCAAAAAAAAAATTTAAAAAAATTTTCAAAAAAAAATAAAAAAAAAATTTAAAAAAAATGAAAAAAAAATTCGAAAAAAAAATTTTTGAAAAAATTAAAAAAAAATTCGAAAAAAAAATTCGAAAAAAAAATTTTCGAAAAAAAAAGTTTCAAAAAAAAAAATTCAAAAAAAAAAATTTTCAAAAAAAAAATTTAAAAAAAAAAATTTCAAAATAAAAAATTTCAAAAAAAATTTAAAAAAAAAATTGAAAAATAAAATTCGAAAAAAATTTCGAAAAAAATTCAAAAAAAAAATAAAAAAAAAAATTTCGAAAAAAAAATTTTCAAAAAAAAAATTTAAAAAAAAAAATTTTCAAAAAAAAAATTTAAAAAAAAATTCAAAAAAAATTAAAAAAAAAATTGAAAAAAAAAATTCGAAAAAAATTTTTTTAAAAAAATAAAAAAAAAATTCGAAAAAAAATTTCGAAAAAAAAAATTTTCAAAAAAAAAAATTTTCGAAAAAAAAATTTTCGAAAAAAAAATTAAAAAAAAAATTTCAAAAAAATTTTCGAAAAAAAAAATTTTAAAAAAATTTCAAAAAAAAATTAAAAAAAAAAATTAAAAAAAAAATGAAAAAAAAATTCGAAAAAAAATTTTTTTAAAAAATTGAAAAAAAAATTCGAAAAAAAAAATTTTCGAAAAAAAAAGTTTCAAAAAAAAAATTAAAAAAAAAAATTAGAAAAAAAAAATTTCAAAAAAAAATTTTAAAAAAATTAAAAAAAAAAAAAAAAAAAAAAATGAAAAAAAAATTCGAAAAAAAAATTTTAGAAAAAATTCGAAAAAAAATTCGAAAAAAAATTTCGAAAAAAAAATTTTCGAAAAAAAAAGTTTCAAAAAAAAAAATTCAAAAAAAAAAATTTTCAAAAAAAAAATTTAAAAAAAAAATTTTCAAAATAAAAAATTTCAAAAAAAATTTTTAAAAAAAATTGAAAAATAAAATTCGAAAAAAATTTCGAAAAAAATTCAAAAAAAAAATTAAAAAAAAAATTTCGAAAAAAAAATTTTCAAAAAAAAAATTTAAAAAAAAATTCAAAAAAAATTTTAAAAAAAATTGAAAAATAAAATTCGAAAAAAATTTTTTTTAAAAAATAAAAAAAAAATTCGAAAAAAAATTTCGAAAAAAAAAATTTTCAAAAAAAAAATTAAAAAAAAAAAATTTTCGAAAAAAAAATTTTAAAAAAAATTTCGAAAAAATTTTCGAAAAAAAATATTTTAAAAAAATTTCCAAAAATAAATTTAAAAAAAAAATTAAAAAAAAATGAAAAAAAAATTCGAAAAAAAAATTTTTAAAAAAATTAAAAGAAAAATTCGAAAAAAAATTTCGAAAAAAAAATTTCAAAAAAAAAAAATTTTTTTAAAAATAAAAAAAAAATTAAAAAAAAGTTTCAAAAAAAAAAATTCAAAAAAAAAAATTTTCAAAAAAAAAATTTAAAAAAAATAAAAAAAAAAAATTAAAAAAAAATTTTTCGAAAAAAAAAATGAAAAAAAAAATTTTCAAAAAAAATTTCAAAAAAAAAATTTTCAGAAAAAATTTTAAAAAAAATTTTTTAAAAAATTCGAAAAAAAATTTCGAAAAAAAAATGCAAAAAAAAATTTTCAAAAAAAAAATTCATAAAAAAATTAAAAAAAAAATTGAAAAAAAAATTCGAAAAAAAATTTTTTAAAAAAATAAAAAAAAAATTCGAAAAAAAATTTCGAAAAAAAAATTTTCAAAAAGAAAAATACCAAAAAAAATTTCAAAAAACTTTTCGAAAAAAAAAGTTTCGAAAAAAAAAATTCAAAAAAAAAAATTTTCAAAAAAAAAATTTAAAAAAAATTTCAAAAAAATTTTCGAAAAAAAAATTAAAAAAAAAATTTCAAAAAAAAAATTTCAAAAAAAAAATTTTTTTTAAAAAATAAAAAAAAATTAAAAAAAAGTTTCAAAAAAAAAATTCAAAAAAAAAAATTTTCAAAAAAAAAAATTAAAAAAAAATTTTTAAAAAAATATTTAAAAAAAAATTTTTCGAAAAAAAAATAAAAAAAAAAAAATTAAAAAAAAATTGAAAAAAAAAAAATTCGAAAAAAAAATTTTTAAAAAAATTTAAAAAAAAATTCGAAAAAAAATTTCGAAAAAAAAATTTTCAAAAAGAAAAATTTCAAAAAAAATTTCAAAAAAATTTTCGAAAAAAAAAGTTTCGAAAAAAAAAATTCAAAAAAAAAATTTTCAAAAAAAAAATTTAAAAAAAATTTCAAAAAAATTTCGAAAAAAAAATTAAAAAAAAAATTTAAAAAAAAATTCGAAAAAAAATTTCGAAAAAAAAATTTCAAAAAAAAAAAATTTTTTTAAAAATAAAAAAAAAATTAAAAAAAAGTTTCAAAAAAAAAAATTCAAAAAAAAAAAATTTTCAAAAAAAATTTAAAAAAAAATTTTAAAAAAAATTTTGGAAAAAAAAAATTTCAAAAAAAAAAATTTCAAAAAAAAATTTTAAAAAAAATTTCAAAAAAATTTCGAAAAAAAAAAATTTCAAAAAAAATTTTTAAAAAAATTTCAAAAAAAAAAAATTCGAAAAAATTTTCGAAAAAAAAAATTAAAAAAAAAAAATCTCAAAAATGATTTTCGAAAAAAAAAATTAAAAAAAAAAAAATTTTAAAAAAAAATTTCAAAAAAAAAATTTTCAAAAAAAATTAAAAAAAAAAAAAAAATTTTGGAAAAAAAAAATTTCAAAAAAAAAAATTTCAAAAAAAAATTTAAAAAAAAATTTCAAAAAAATTTCGAAAAAAAAAAATTTCAAAAAAAATTTTAAAAAAAATTTCAAAAAAAAAAAATTCGAAAAAATTTTCGAAAAAAAAAATTTAAAAAAAAAAATCTCAAAAATGATTTTCGAAAAAAAAAATTAAAAAAAAAAATTTTAAAAAAAAATTTCAAAAAAAAAATTTTCAAAAAAAATTAAAAAAAAAAAAAAAATTTCGAAAAAAAAATAAAAAAAAAAAAAATTCAAAAAAAAATTTCAAAAAAAAAAATTAAAAAAAAAAAAATTGAAAAAAAAATTCGAAAAAAAATTTCGAAAAAAAAATTTTCAAAAAAAAATTTTAAAAAAAATTTTAAAAAAAATTTTCGAAAAAAAAAATTTCAAAAAAAAAATAAAAAAAAAAAATTCAAAAAAAAAATTTCAAAAAAAAAAAAAAAAAAAAAAAAAATTTTAAAAAAATTTCGAAAAAAAAAAATTCAAAAAAAATTTAAAAAAAAATTTAAAATTAAATTGAAAAAAAAATCGAAAAAAAAAATTTCGAAAAAAAAATTTAAAAAAAAAAATTTCAAAAAAAAATTTCGAAAAAAAAAGTTTCAAAAAAAAAATTCAAAAAAAAAAATTCGAAAAAAAAATTCGAAAAAAAAATTCGAAAAAAAAATTCGAAAAAAAATTTCGAAAAAAAAATTTTCGAAAAAAAAAGTTTCAAAAAAAAATTCAAAAAAAAAATTCGAAAAAAAAATTTTCAAAAAAAAAATTTAAAAAAAATTTCAAAAAAAATAAAAAAAAATTTAAAAAAAAATGAAAAAAAAATTCGAAAAAAAAATTTTTAAAAAAATTAAAAAAAAAATCGAAAAAAAATTTCGAAAAAAAAATTTTCGAAAAAAAAAGTTTCAAAAAAAAAATTCAAAAAAAAAAAATTTCAAAAAAAAAATTTAAAAAAAAAATTTTCAAAATAAAAAATTTCAAAAAAAATTTTTAAAAAAAATTGAAAAATAAAATTCGAAAAAAATTTCGAAAAAAATTCAAAAAAAAATTTTAAAAAAAATTTCGAAAAAAAAAATTTCAAAAAAAAAATTTTAAAAAAAATTCAAAAAAAAAATTTAAAAAAAATTGAAAAAAAAAATTTTCAAAAAAAAAATTTAAAAAAAATTTCAAAAAAAAATTAAAAAAAAAAAATTTCAAAAAAAAAATTTCAAAAAAATTTTCGAAAAAAAAAATTTCAAAAAAAAAATTTCCAAAAAAAAAATTTAAAAAAAAATTTCAAAAAAATTTCGAAAAAAAAATTTAAAAAAAAATTTCGAAAAAATTTTCGAAAAAAAAAATTTAAAAAAAAAATTCTCAAAAATGATTTTCGAAAAAAAAAATAAAAAAAAAAAAAATTTCAAAAAAAAATTTTAAAAAAATTTCAAAAAAAATTTTAAAAAAAATTCGAAAAAAAAATTTTTAAAAAAATAAAAAAAAAAATTCGAAAAAAAATTTCGAAAAAAAAAATTTTCGAAAAAAAAAGTTTCAAAAAAAATAATTCAAAAAAAAAATTCGAAAAAAAAATTTTCAAAAAAAAATTTTAAAAAAATTTCAAAAAAAAAAAAATAAAAAAAAAAATGAAAAAAAAATTCGAAAAAAAAATTTTTAAAAAAATTCGAAAAAAAATTTCGAAAAAAAAATTTTCGAAAAAAAAAGTTTCAAAAAAAAAAATTCAAAAAAAAAATTTCAAAAAAAAAATTTAAAAAAAAATTTTCAAAATAAAAAATTTCAAAAAAAATTTTTAAAAAAAATTTAAAAATAAAATTCGAAAAAAAATTTCGAAAAAAAAATTTTCGAAAAAAAAAGTTTAAAAAAAAAATTCAAAAAAAAAAATTTTCAAAAAAAAAATTAAAAAAAAAAATTTTCAAAATAAAAAATTTCAAAAAAAATTGAAAAATAAAATTCGAAAAAAATTTCGAAAAAAATTCAAAAAAAATTTTAAAAAAAATTTCGAAAAAAAAATTTTCAAAAAAAAAATTTTAAAAAAAATTAAAAAAAAAAAATTTAAAAAAAATTGAAAAAAAAAATTTTCAAAAAAAAAATTTAAAAAAAATTTCAAAAAAAATTAAAAAAAAAAATTTCAAAAAAAAAATTTCAAAAAAATTTTCGAAAAAAAAAATTTCAAAAAAAAAATTTCCAAAAAAAAAATTTCAAAAAAATTTCGAAAAAAAAATTTAAAAAAAAATTTCGAAAAAATTTTAAAAAAAAATTCTCAAAAATGATTTTCGAAAAAAAAAATTAAAAAAAAAAAATTTCAAAAAAAAATTTCAAAAAAATTTCAAAAAAAAAATTAAAAAAAAAATTTAAAAACAAATTGAAAAAAAAAATTTCAAAAAAAAAATTTCCAAAAAAAAAATTTAAAAAAAATTTCAAAAAAATTTTCGAAAAAAAAATTTAAAAAAAAAATTTCAAAAAAAAAATTTTAAAAAAATTAAAAAAAAAATTGAAAAAAAAATTCAAAAAAAAAATTTCAAAAAAAAAATTTTCAAAAAAAATTTAGAAAAAAAATTCAAAAAAAAATTTTTAAAAAAATAAAAAAAAAATCGAAAAATAATTTCGAAAAAAAAATAAAAAAAAAAAAAATTTCAAAAAAAAAATTTAAAAAAAAATTCAAAAAAAAAATTTAAAAAAAAAAATTTCAAAAAAAATTTCAAAAAAATTTCGAAAAAAAAATTTAAAAAAAAATTTCGAAAAAATTTTCGAAAAAAAAAATTTAAAAAAAAAATTCTCAAAAATGATTTTCGAAAAAAAAAATTAAAAAAAAAAAAATTTCAAAAAAAAATTTCAAAAAAATTTCAAAAAAAAAATTAAAAAAAAAATTTAAAAACAAATTGAAGAAAAAAATTTCAAAAAAAAAATTTCCAAAAAAAAAATTTAAAAAAAATTTCAAAAAAATTTTCGAAAAAAAAATTTAAAGAAAAAATTTCAAAAAAAAAATTTTAAAAAAATTTTAAAAAAAATTGAAAAAAAAATTCAAAAAAAAATTTCAAAAAAAAAATTTTCAAAAAAAATTTAAAAAAAAATTCAAAAAAAAATTTTTAAAAAAATAAAAAAAAAAATCGAAAAATAATTTCGAAAAAAAAATAAAAAAAACAAAAATTTCAAAAAAAAAATTTAAAAAAAATTTCAAAAAAATTTTCGAAAAAAAAATTTAAAAAAAAAATTTCAAAAAAAAAATTTTAAAAAAATTTTAAAAAAAATTCAAAAAAAAATTTCAAAAAAAAATTTTCAAAAAAAATTTTAAAAAAAAATTTAAAAAAATTAAAAAAAAAAATTCAAAAAAATTTTCGAAAAAAAAAATTCAAAAAAAAAATTTAAAAAAAAATTCGAAAAAAAAGTTCGAAAAAAAAATTTCCAAAAAAAAAAATTTAAAAAAAATTAAAAAAAAAAAATAAAAAAAAAAATTTAAAAACAAATTGAAAAAAAATGTCAAAAAAAAAATTCCAAAAAAAAAAATTAAAAAAAAAAATTTCAAAAAAATTTCGAAAAAAAAAAATTTCAAAAAAAAATTTAAAAAAAAATTTCGAAAAACTTTTCGAAAAAAAAAATTTAAAAAAAAATTCTCAAAAAAAATTTTCGAAAAAAAAATTAAAAAAAAAAAAATTTCAAAAAAAAATTTCAAAAAAAAAATTTTCAAAAAAATTAAAAAAAAAAAATAAAACAAAAAAAATTCGAAAAAAAATTTCGAAAAAAAAATTTTCAAAAAAATTTAAAAAAAAAATAAAACAAAAAAATTCGAAAAAAAATTTCGAAAAAAAAATTTTCAAAAGAAAATTTAAAAAAAAAATTAAAAAAAATTTTTGAAAAAAAAAATTCCAAAAAAAAAATTTCAAAAAAAAAATTTCAAAAAAAAAATTTTCAAAAAAAATAAAAAAAAAATTTAAAAAAAAATTCGAAAAAAAAATTTCGAAAAAAAAATTTTCAAAAAAAAAAATTTAAAAAAAATTTCAAAAAAAAAATTAAAAAAAAAAATAAAAAAAAAATGAAAAAAAAATTCGAAAAAAAATTTTTTAAAAAAATAAAAAAAAAAATCGAAAAAAAATTTCGAAAAAAAAATTTTCAAAAAGAAAAATTTCAAACAAAATTTCAAAAAAATTTTCGAAAAAAAAAGTTTAAAAAAAAAATAAAAAAAATAATTTTCAAAAAAAAAATTTAAAAAAAATTTCAAAAAAAAAATTTTCAAAAAAATAAAAAAAAAATAAAACAAAAAAATTCGAAAAAAAATTTCGAAAAAAAAATTTTCAAAAGAAAATTTAAAAAAAAAATTAAAAAAAATTTTCGAAAAAAAAAATTCCAAAAAAAAAATTTCAAAAAAAAAATTTCAAAAAAAAAAATTTTTGAAAAAAATTTTTAAAAAAATTTTAAAAAAAATTTCAAAAAAAAATTTAAAAAAAAATTCGAAAAAAAAATTTCGAAAATAAAATTTTCAAAAAAAAAAATTTAAAAAAAATTTCAAAAAAAAAATTAAAAAAAAAATAAAAAAAAAAGGAAAAAAAAATTCGAAAAAAATTTTTTTTAAAAAATGAAAAAAAATCGAAAAAAAATTTCGAAAAAAAAATTTTCAAGAAAAATTTCAAACAAAATTTCAAAAAAATTTTCGAAAAAAAAAGTTTAAAAAAAAAATAAAAAAAATTAATTTTCAAAAAAAAAATTTAAAAAAAATTTCAAAAAAAAAATTAAAAAAAAAAAAATTTCAAAAAAAATTTCAAAAAAATTTTCGAAAAAAAAAAATTCAAAAAAACAATTTCCAAAAAAAAAATTTAAAAAAAAATTTCAAAAAAATTTCGAAAAAAAAAATTCAAAAAAAAAATTGAAAAAAAAAAATTGAAAAAAAAAAATTTCAAAAAAAAAATTTCAAAAAAAAAAATAAAAAAAAAAATTAAAAAAACATTTCGAAAAAAAAAAATTTCAAAAAAAAAATTAAAAAAAATTTAAAAACAAATTGAAAAAAAAATTTCGAAAAAAAAATTGAAAAAAAAAAATTTTCAAAAAAAAATTTCGAAAAAAAAATTTTCAAAAAAAAAATAAAAAAAAAAATTTTTCAAAAAAAAATTTCAAAAAAAAATTCGAAAAAAAAATAAAAAAAAAAAATTTTCAAAAAAAAATTTCAAAAAAAAAATTTTCAAAAAAATTTAAAAAAAATTTTTAAAAAAATTCGAAAAAAAATTTCGAAAAAAAAATTTTCAAAAAAAAAATTTAAAAAAAAATTTAAGAAAAATTTTCGAAAAAAAAAAATTTCAAAAAAAAAATTTTTTGAAAAAAATTTTTAAAATAATTTCAAAAAAAAATTTCAAAAAAAATATTTTCAAAGAAAATTTTAAAAAAAATTAAAAAAAAAAATCGAAAAAAAAATTCGAAAAAAAAATTTCGAAAAAAAAATTTTCAAAAAAAAATTTTTAAAAAAATATCAAAAAAAAATTTAAAAAAAAATAAAAAAAAAATGAAAAAAAAAAATCGAAAAAAAAAATTTTAAAAAAATAAAAAAAAATTCGAAAAAAAATTTCAAAAAAAAAATTTCAAAAAAAAAATTTTTTGAAAAAAATTATAAAAAAAATTTCAAAAATAATTTCAAAAAAAATTTCAAAAAAAAAATTTTCAAAAAATATCAAAAAAAAATTTTAAAAAAATTTTTAAAAAAAATGAAAAAAAAATTCGAAAAAAAAATTTTTGAAAAAATAAAAAAAAAATTCGAAAAAAAATTTCGAAAAAAAAATTAAAAAAAAAAAATTTCAAAAAAAAAATTTAAAAAAAATTTCAAAAAAAAAATTTAAAAAAAAATTTAAAAACAAATTGAAAAAAAAAATTTCAAAAAAAAAATTTCCAAAAAAAAAATTTAAAAAAAATTTCAAAAAAATTTTCGAAAAAAAAATTAAAAAAAAAAATTTCAAAAAAAAATTTTTAAAAAAATTTAAAAAAAAATTGAAAAAAAAATTCAAAAAAAAATTTCAAAAAAAAAAATTTTCAAAAAAAATTAAAAAAAAAATTCAAAAAAAAATTTCAAAAAAAAAAATTTCAAAAAAAATTTTAAAACAAATTTTTAAAAAAATTCGAAAAAAAAATTTCGAAAAAAAAATTTTCAAAAAAAAAATTTTAAAAAAATATCAAAAAAAAATTTAAAAAAAAATTTTAAAAAAAATGAAAAAAAAATTCGAAAAAAAAATTTTTGAAAAAATAAAAAAAAAATTCGAAAAAAAATTTCGAAAAAAAAATTTTCAAAAAAAATTAAAAAAAAAATTCAAAAAAAAATTTCAAAAAAAAAAATTTCAAAAAAAATTTTAAAAAAAATTTTTAAAAAATTTAAAAAAAAAATTCAAAAAAATTTTCGAAAAAAAAATTCAAAAAAAAAATTTAAATAAAAATTCGAAAAAAAAAGTTCGAAAAAAAAATTTCCAAAAAAAAAATTTAAAAAAAATTTAAAAAAAAAATTTTAAAAAAAATTTAAAAACAAATTGAAAAAAAAAAATTAAAAAAAAAATTTCAAAAAAATTTCGAAAAAAAAAAATTTCAAAAAAAAATTTTAAAAAAAATTTCGAAAAACTTTTCGAAAAAAAAAATTTAAAGAAAAATTCTCAAAAAAAATTTTCGAAAAAAAAAATTTAAAAAAAAATTTTCAAAAAAAAATAAAAAAAAAATAAAACAAAAAAATTCGAAAAAAAATTTCGAAAAAAAATTTTCAAAAAAAAAAATTTAAAAAAAATTTCAAAAAAAAAATAAAAAAAAAATAAAAAAAAAAATGAAAAAAAAAATTCGAAAAAAATTTTTTAAAAAAATAAAAAAAAAATTCGAAAAAAAATTTCGAAAAAAAAATTTTCAAAAAGAAAAATTTCAAAAAAAATTTAAAAAAAATTTAAAAAAAAATTCGAAAAAAAAATTTCGAAAAAAAAATTTTCAAAAAAAAAATTTTAAAAAAATTTCAAAAAAAAAATTAAAAAAAAAATAAAAAAAAAATTAAAAAAAAAAATCGAAAAAAAAATTTTTAAAAAAATAAAAAAAAAATTCGAAAAAAAATTTCGAAAAAAAAATTTTCAAAAAGAAAAATTTCAAAAAAAAATTTCAAAAAAATTTTCGAAAAAAAAAGTTTAAAAAAAAAAAAAAAAAAAATTTCAAAAAAAAAATTTAAAAAAAATTTCAAAAAAAAAATTAAAAAAAAAAAAATTTCAAAAAAAAAATTTCAAAAAAATTTTCGAAAAAAAAAATTTCAAAAAAAAAATTTCCAAAAAAAAAATTAAAAAAAAAATTTCAAAAAAATTTCGAAAAAAAAAAATTTCGAAAAAAAAATTTTAAAAAAAATTTCGAAAAAATTTTCGAAAAAAAAAATTAAAAAAAAAATTCTCAAAAATGATTTTCGAAAAAAAAAATTAAAAAAAAAAATTCAAAAAAAAATTTCAAAAAAAAAATTTTCAAAAAAAATAAAAAAAAAATTCGAAAAAAAATTTCGAAAAAAAAATTAAAAAAAAAAAAATTTCAAAAATAAGTTTCAAAAAATAAATTTTTTTCAAAAAATTTTTAAAAAAATTTTCAAAAAAAATCAAAAAAAAATTTCGAAAAAAAAATTTTCAAAAAAAAAAATTTAAAAAAAAAAAATTTCAAAAAAAAATTTCAAAAAAAAAAATTTTCAAAAAAAAATTTTAAAAAAATTACAAAAAAAAATTAAAAATTTTTTTAAAAAAAATGAAATAAAATAAAATAAAAAATTTAAAAAAAAAATTAAAAAAAAAATTTCGAAAAAAAAAATAAAAAAAAAATTAAAAAAAATAAAAAAAAATAAAAAAAAAATTTAAAAAAAAAATTCGAAATTTCGAAAAAAAAAATTTCAAAAAAAAAATTTCGAAAAAAAAAATTTAAAAAAAAATTTCAAAAAAAAAATTCAAAAAAAATTTCAAAAAAAAAATTTCAAAAAAAAAATAAAAAAAATTTAAAAACAAATTGAAAAAAAAATTCGAAAAAAAATTTCGAAAAA
>OX101811.2:41331920-41351920 GCA_944452925.2 Chrysolina oricalcia
AATTGAAAAAAAAAATTCGAAAAAAATTTTTTTAAAAAAATAAAAAAAAAATTCGAAAAAAAATTTCGAAAAAAAAAATTTTCAAAAAAAAAAATTTTCGAAAAAAAAATTTTCGAAAAAAAAATTTTAAAAAAAATTTCAAAAAAATTTTCGAAAAAAAAAATTTTAAAAAAATTTCAAAAAAAAATTAAAAAAAAAAATTAAAAAAAAAATGAAAAAAAAATTCGAAAAATAATTTTTTTAAAAAATTGAAAAAAAAATTCGAAAAAAAAAATTTTCGAAAAAAAAAGTTTCAAAAAAAAAATTAAAAAAAAAAAATTCGAAAAAAAAAATTTCAAAAAAAAATTTTAAAAAAATTAAAAAAAAAAAAAAAAAAATGAAAAAAAAATTCGAAAAAAAAATTTTAGAAAAAATTCGAAAAAAAATTCGAAAAAAAATTTCGAAAAAAAAATTTTCGAAAAAAAAAGTTTCAAAAAAAAAAATTCAAAAAAAAAAATTTTCAAAAAAAAAATTTAAAAAAAAAATTTTCAAAATAAAAAATTTCAAAAAAAATTTTTAAAAAAAATTGAAAAATAAAATTCGAAAAAAATTTCGAAAAAAATTCAAAAAAAAAATTAAAAAAAAAATTTCGAAAAAAAAATTTTCAAAAAAAAAATTTAAAAAAAAATTCAAAAAAAATTTAAAAAAAAATTGAAAAATAAAATTCGAAAAAAAATTTTTTTTAAAAATAAAAAAAAAATTCGAAAAAAAATTTCGAAAAAAAAAATTTTAAAAAAAAAAATTAAAAAAAAAAATTTTCGAAAAAAAAATTTTAAAAAAAATTTCAAAAAAATTTTCGAAAAAAAATATTTTAAAAAAATTTCAAAAAAAAAATTAAAAAAAAAAATTGAAAAAAAATGAAAAAAAAATTCGAAAAAAAAATTTTTAAAAAAATTAAAAGAAAAATTCGAAAAAAAATTTCGAAAAAAAAATTTCAAAAAAAGAAAATTTTTTTTAAAAATAAAAAAAAAATTAAAAAAAAGTTTCAAAAAAAAAAATTCAAAAAAAAAATTTTCAAAAAAAAAATTTAAAAAAAATAAAAAAAAAAAATTTAAAAAAAAATTTTTCGAAAAAAAAAATGAAAAAAAAAATTTTCAAAAAAAATTTCAAAAAAAAAATTTTCAGAAAAAATTTTAAAAAAAAATTTTTAAAAAATTCGAAAAAAAATTTCGAAAAAAAAATGCAAAAAGAAATTTTCAAAAAAAAAATTCATAAAAAAATTAAAAAAAAAATTGAAAAAAAAATTCGAAAAAAAATTTTTTAAAAAAATAAAAAAAAAAATTCGAAAAAAAATTTCGAAAAAAAAATTTTCAAAAAGAAAAATACCAAAAAAAATTTCAAAAAACTTTTCGAAAAAAAAAGTTTCGAAAAAAAAAATTCAAAAAAAAAAATTTTCAAAAAAAAAATTTAAAAAAAATTTCAAAAAAATTTTCGAAAAAAAAATTAAAAAAAAAATTTCAAAAAAAAAATTTCAAAAAAAAAATTTTTTTTAAAAAATAAAAAAAAATTAAAAAAAAGTTTCAAAAAAAAAATTCAAAAAAAAAAATTTTCAAAAAAAAAAATTTAAAAAAAATTTTTAAAAAAATATTTAAAAAAAAATTTTTCGAAAAAAAAATAAAAAAAAAAAATTTAAAAAAAAATTGAAAAAAAAAAATTCGAAAAAAAAATTTTTAAAAAAATTTTAAAAAAAATTCGAAAAAAAATTTCGAAAAAAAAATTTTCAAAAAGAAAAATTTCAAAAAAAATTTCAAAAAAATTTTCGAAAAAAAAAGTTTCGAAAAAAAAAATTCAAAAAAAAAATTTTCAAAAAAAAAATTTAAAAAAAATTTCAAAAAAATTTTCGAAAAAAAAATTTAAAAAAAAAATTTAAAAAAAAATTGAAAAAAAAATTCAAAAAAAAAATTTTCAAAAAAAATTTAAAAAAAAATTTTAAAAAAAATTTTGGAAAAAAAAAATTTCAAAAAAAAAAATTTCAAAAAAAAATTTAAAAAAAAATTTCAAAAAAATTTCGAAAAAAAAAAATTTCAAAAAAAATTTTAAAAAAAATTTCAAAAAAAAAAAATTCGAAAAAATTTTCGAAAAAAAAAATTAAAAAAAAAAAATCTCAAAAATGATTTTCGAAAAAAAAAATTAAAAAAAAAAAATTTTAAAAAAAAATTTCAAAAAAAAAATTTTCAAAAAAAATTTAAAAAAAAAATTTTAAAAAAAATCGAAAAAAAATTTCGAAAAAAAAATTTAAAAAAAAATTTTTCAAAAAAAAATTTCAAAAAAAAAATTTTCAAAAAAAATTTTAAAAAAAATTTTAAAAAAATTTTCGAAAAAAAAAATTTCAAAAAAAAATAAAAAAAAAAAAATTCAAAAAAAAATTTCAAAAAAAAAAATTAAAAAAAAAAAAAATTGAAAAAAAAAATTCGAAAAAAAATTTCGAAAAAAAAATTTTCAAAAAAAAATTTTAAAAAAAATTTTTAAAAAAATTTTCGAAAAAAAAAATTTCAAAAAAAAATTAAAAAAAAAAAATTCAAAAAAAAAATTTCAAAAAAAAAAAAAAAAAAATTTTAAAAAAATTTCGAAAAAAAAAAATTCAAAAAAAATTTTTAAAAAAATTTAAAATTAAATTGAAAAAAAAAATCGAAAAAAAAAATTTCGAAAAAAAAATTAAAAAAAAAAAATTTCAAAAAAAAATTTCGAAAAAAAAAGTTTCAAAAAAAAAATTCAAAAAAAAAAATTCGAAAAAAAAATTCGAAAAAAAAATTCGAAAAAAAAATTCGAAAAAAAATTTCGAAAAAAAAATTTTCGAAAAAAAAAGTTTCAAAAAAAAATTCAAAAAAAAAATTCGAAAAAAATATTTTCAAAAAAAAAATTTAAAAAAAATTTCAAAAAAAATAAAAAAAAATTTTAAAAAAAATGAAAAAAAAATTCGAAAAAAAAATTTTTAAAAAAATTAAAAAAAAATCGAAAAAAAATTTCGAAAAAAAAATTTTCGAAAAAAAAAGTTTCAAAAAAAAAATTCAAAAAAAAAAAATTTCAAAAAAAAAATTAAAAAAAAAAATTTTCAAAATAAAAAATTTCAAAAAAAATTTTTAAAAAAAATTGAAAAATAAAATTCGAAAAAAATTTCGAAAAAAATTCAAAAAAAAATTTTAAAAAAAATTTCGAAAAAAAAAATTTCAAAAAAAAAATTTTAAAAAAAATTCAAAAAAAAAATTTAAAAAAAATTGAAAAAAAAAATTTTCAAAAAAAAAATTTAAAAAAAATTTCAAAAAAAAATTAAAAAAAAAAAATTTCAAAAAAAAAATTTCAAAAAAATTTTCGAAAAAAAAAATTTCAAAAAAAAAATTTCCAAAAAAAAAATTTAAAAAAAAATTTCAAAAAAATTTCGAAAAAAAAATTTTAAAAAAAATTTCGAAAAAATTTTCGAAAAAAAAAATTTAAAAAAAAAATTCTCAAAAATGATTTTCGAAAAAAAAAATAAAAAAAAAAAAAATTTCAAAAAAAAATTCGAAAAAAAATTTTTTAAAAAAATTAAAAAAAAAATTCGAAAAAAAATTTCGAAAAAATAATTTTCGAAAAAAAAGTTTCAAAAAAAAAATTCAAAAAAAAAAATTCGAAAAAAAAATTTTCAAAAAAAAAATTTAAAAAAAATTTCAAAAAAAAATAAAAAAAAATAAAAAAAAATGAAAAAAAAAATTCGAGAAAAAAATTTTTTAAAAAATTTTAAAAAAAATTCAAAAAAAAATTTCGAAAAAAAAATTTTCGGAAAAAAAAGTTTCAAAAAAAAAATTCAAAAAAAAAAATTTTCAAAAAAAAAATTAAAAAAAAAAATTTTCAAAATAAAAAATTTCAAAAAAAATTTTTAAAAAAAATTGAAAAATAAAATTCGAAAAAATTTCGAAAAAAATTCAAAAAAAAAATTTCGAAAAAAATTCAAAAAAAAAATTAAAAAAAAAATTTCGAAAAAAAAATTTTCAAAAAAAAAATTTAAAAAAAAATTCAAAAAAAAATTTTAAAAAAAATTTCGAAAAAAATTCGAAAAAAATTTTTTTTAAAAAATGAAAAAAATAATTCGAAAAAAAATTTCGAAAAAAAAAATTTTCAAAAAAAAAATTAAAAAAAAACATTTTCGAAAAAAAAATTTTAAAAAAAATTTCAAAAAAATTTTCGAAAAAAAAAATTTTAAAAAATTTTCAAAAAAAAAATTTAAAAAAAATTTCAAAAAAATTTTCGAAAAAAAAATTTTAAAAAAAAATTTAAAAAAAAATTGAAAAAAAATTTCAAAAAAAAAATTTTCAAAAAAAATTAAAAAAAAAATTTTAAAAAAAATTTTGGAAAAAAAAAATTTCAAAAAAAAAAATTTCAAAAAAAAATTTAAAAAAAAATTTCAAAAAAATTTCGAAAAAAAAAAATTTCAAAAAAAATTTTAAAAAAAATTTCAAAAAAAAAAAATTCGAAAAAATTTTCGAAAAAAAAAATTTTAAAAAAAAATCTCAAAAATGATTTTCGAAAAAAAAAATTAAAAAAAAAAAATTTTAAAAAAAAATTTCAAAAAAAAAATTTTCAAAAAAAATTTTAAAAAAAATTTTTAAAAAAAATCGAAAAAAAATTTCGAAAAAAAAATTAAAAAAAAAATTTTTCAAAAAAAAATTTCAAAAAAAAAATTTTCAAAAAAAATTTTAAAAAAAATTTTAAAAAAATTTTCGAAAAAAAAAATTTCAAAAAAAAATAAAAAAAAAAAAATTCAAAAAAAAATTTCAAAAAAAAAAATTAAAAAAAAAAAATTGAAAAAAAAATTCGAAAAAAAATTTCGAAAAAAAAATTTTCAAAAAAAAATTTTAAAAAAAATTTTAAAAAAAATTTTCGAAAAAAAAAATTTCAAAAAAAAATTTAAAAAAAAAAAATTCAAAAAAAAAATTTCAAAAAAAAAAAAAAAAAAATTTTAAAAAAATTTCGAAAAAAAAAAATTCAAAAAAAATTTTTAAAAAAATTTAAAATTAAATTGAAAAAAAAAATCGAAAAAAAAAATTTCGAAAAAAAAATTTAAAAAAAAAAATTTCAAAAAAAAATTTCGAAAAAAAAAGTTTCAAAAAAAAAATTCAAAAAAAAAAATTCGAAAAAAAAATTCGAAAAAAAAATTTTCAAAAAAAAAAATTTAAAAAAAATTTCAAAAAAAAAATAAAAAAAAAAAAAAAAAAATGAAAAAAAAAATTCGAAAAAAATTTTTTTAAAAAATAAAAAAAAAATTCGAAAAAAAATTTCGAAAAAAAAATTTTCAAAAAGAAAAATTTCAAAAAAAATTTAAAAAAAATTAAAAAAAAAATTCGAAAAAAAAATTTCGAAAAAAAAATTTTCAAAAAAAAAATTTTAAAAAAATTTCGAAAAAAAAATTAAAAAAAAAAAATTTCAAAAAAAAATTTCGAAAAAAAAAGTTTCAAAAAAAAAATTCAAAAAAAAAAATTCGAAAAAAAATTTCAAAAAAAAAATTTTTTGAAAAAAATTATAAAAAAAATTTCAAAAATAATTTCAAAAAAAATTTCAAAAAAAAAATTTTCAAAAAAAATTTTAAAAAAAATTTTTAAAAAAATTCGAAAAAAAAATTTCGAAAAAAAAATTTTCAAAAAAAAAATTTTAAAAAAATATCAAAAAAAAATTTAAAAAAATTTTTTAAAAAAAATGAAAAAAAAATTCGAAAAAAAAATTTTTGAAAAAATAAAAAAAAAATTCGAAAAAAAATTTCGAAAAAAAAATTTAAAAAAAAAAATTTAAAAAAAAAAATTTAAAAAAAATTTCAAAAAAAAAATTTAAAAAAAAATTTAAAAACAAATTGAAAAAAAAAATTTCAAAAAAAAAATTTCCAAAAAAAAAATTTAAAAAAAATTTCAAAAAAATTTTCGAAAAAAAAATTAAAAAAAAAAATTTCAAAAAAAAATTTTTAAAAAAATTTAAAAAAAAATTGAAAAAAAAATTCAAAAAAAAATTTCAAAAAAAAAAATTTTCAAAAAAAATTAAAAAAAAAATTCAAAAAAAAATTTCAAAAAAAAAAATTTCAAAAAAAATTTTAAAAAAAATTTTTAAAAAAATTCGAAAAAAAAATTTCGAAAAAAAAATTTTCAAAAAAAAAATTTTAAAAAAATATCAAAAAAAAATTTTAAAAAAATTTTTAAAAAAAATGAAAAAAAAATTCGAAAAAAAAATTTTTGAAAAAATAAAACAAAAAAATTCGAAAAAAAATTTCGAAAAAAAATTTTCAAAAAAAAAAATTTAAAAAAAATTTCAAAAAAAAAATAAAAAAAAAAAAAAAAAAAAAATGAAAAAAAAAATTCGAAAAAAATTTTTTAAAAAAATAAAAAAAAAAATTCGAAAAAAAATTTCGAAAAAAAAATTTTCAAAAAGAAAAATTTCAAAAAAAATTTAAAAAAAATTTAAAAAAAAATTCGAAAAAAAAATTTCGAAAAAAAAATTTTCAAAAAAAAAATTTTAAAAAAATTTCAAAAAAAAAATTTAAAAAAAAATAAAAAAAAAATTAAAAAAAAAATCGAAAAAAAAATTTTTAAAAAAATAAAAAAAAAATTCGAAAAAAAATTTCGAAAAAAAAATTTTCAAAAAGAAAAATTTCAAAAAAAAATTTCAAAAAAATTTTCGAAAAAAAAAGTTTAAAAAAAAAAAAAAAAAAAAATTTCAAAAAAAAAATTTAAAAAAAATTTCAAAAAAAAAATTAAAAAAAAAAAAATTTCAAAAAAAAAATTTCAAAAAAATTTTCGAAAAAAAAAATTTCAAAAAAAAAATTTCCAAAAAAAAAATTAAAAAAAAAATTTCAAAAAAATTTCGAAAAAAAAAAATTTCGAAAAAAAAATTTTAAAAAAAATTTCGAAAAAATTTTCGAAAAAAAAAATTAAAAAAAAAATTCTCAAAAATGATTTTCGAAAAAAAAAATTAAAAAAAAAATTCAAAAAAAAATTTCAAAAAAAAAATTTTCAAAAAAAATAAAAAAAAAATTCGAAAAAAAATTTCGAAAAAAAAATTAAAAAAAAAAAAATTTCAAAAATAAGTTTCAAAAAATAAATTTTTTTCAAAAAATTTTTAAAAAAATTTTCAAAAAAAATCAAAAAAAAATTTCGAAAAAAAAATTTTCAAAAAAAAAAATTAAAAAAAAAAAAATTTCAAAAAAAAATTTCAAAAAAAAAAATTCCAAAAAAAAAATTAAAAAAAAAAAATTTAAAAAATAAAAAAAAAATTTTCAAAAAAAAATTTTAAAAAAATTACAAAAAAAAATTAAAAATTTTTTTTAAAAAAATGAAATAAAATAAAATAAAAAATTTAAAAAAAAAATTAAAAAAAAAATTTCGAAAAAAAAAATAAAAAAAAAATTAAAAAAAATAACAAAAAAAAATAAAAAAAAAATTAAAAAAAAAAATTCGAAATTTCGAAAAAAAAAATTTCAAAAAAAAAATTTCGAAAAAAAAAATTTAAAAAAAAATTTCAAAAAAAAAATTCAAAAAAAATTTCAAAAAAAAAATTTCAAAAAAAAAATAAAAAAAATTTAAAAACAAATTGAAAAAAAAATTCGAAAAAAAATTTCGAAAAAAAAATTTTCAAAAAAAAATTTAAAAAAAAATTTTAAAAAAAATTTTCGAAAAAAAAAATTTCAAAAAAAAAATTTCAAAAAAAAAATTAAAAAAAAAAATTCAAAAAAAAATTTCAAAAAAAAAATTAAAAAAAAAAATTTTTAAAAAATTTCAAAAAAAATTTAAAAAAAAATTCGAAAAAAAAATTTTTAAAAAAATTTTTAAAAAAATTCGAAAAAAAATTTCGAAAAAAAAAATTTTCGAAAAAAAAAGTTTCAAAAAAAATAATTCAAAAAAAAAAATTCGAAAAAAAAATTTTCAAAAAAAAATTTAAAAAAAATTTCAAAAAAAAAAAATTAAAAAAAAAATGAAAAAAAAATTCGAAAAAAAAAATTTTAAAAAAATTTTAAAAAAAATTCGAAAAAAAATTTCGAAAAAAAAATTTTCGAAAAAAAAAGTTTCAAAAAAAAAATTCAAAAAAAAAAATTTTCAAAAAAAAAATTTGAAAAAAAAATTTTCAAAATAAAAAATTTCAAAAAAAATTTTTAAAAAAAATTGAAAAATAAAATTCGAAAAAAATTTCGAAAAAAATTCAAAAAAAAAATTTAAAAAAAGATTTCGAAAAAAAAATTTTCAAAAAAAAAATTTAAAAAAAAAAATTTAAAAAAAAATTTCAAAAAAATTTTCGAAAAAAAAAATTTAAAAAAAATTTCAAAAAAAAAATTAAAAAAAAAATTAAAAAAAAAATGAAAAAAAAATTCGAAAAAAAAATTCGAAAAAAAAAATTAAAAAAAAATTCGAAAAAAAATTTCGAAAAAAAAATTTTCGAAAAAAAAAGTTTCAAAAAAAAATTCAAAAAAAAAATTCGAAAAAAAAATTTTTAAAAAAAAAATTTATAAAAAATTTCAAAAAAAATAAAAAAAAATTAAAAAAAAATGAAAAAAAATTCGAAAAAAAAATTTTTAAAAAAATTAAAAAAAAAATTCGAAAAAAAATTTCGAAAAAAAATTTTTCGAAAAATAAAGTTTCAAAAAAAAAATTCAAAAAAAAAATTTTCAAAATAAAAAATTTCAAAAAAAATTAAAAAAAAAAAATTGAAAAATAAAATTCGAAAAAAATTTCGAAAAAAATTCAAAAAAAAATTTAAAAAAAAAATTCGAAAAAAAAATTTTCGAAAAAAAAATTTTCAAAAAAAAAATTTGAAAAAAAATTCAAAAAAAAAATTTAAAAAAAAATTGAAAAAAAAAATTTTCAAAAAAAAAATTTAAAAAAAATTAAAAAAAAAAAATTGAAAAAAAAAAATTTAAAAAAAAAAATTTCAAAAAAATTTTCGAAAAAAAAAATTTCAAAAAAAAAATTTCCAAAAAAAAATTTTAAAAAAAATTTCAAAAAAATTTCGAAAAAAAAATTTTAAAAAAAATTTCGAAAAAATTTTCGAAAAAAAAAATTAAAAAAAAAAATTCTCAAAAATGATTTTCGAAAAAAAAAATTTAAAAAAAAAAAAATTTCAAAAAAAAATTTCAAAAAAAAATTTTCAAAAAAAATTTTAAAAAAATAAAAAAAAAATCGAAAAAAAAATTTCGAAAAAAAAATTTAAAAAAAAAATTTCAAAAATAAATTTCAAAAAATAAATTTTTTTCAAAAAATTTTTAAAAAAATTTCGAAAAAAAAATTTAAAAAAAAATTTTTCAAAAAAAAATTTAAAAAAAAAATTTTCAAAAAAAAATTTAAAAAAAAAAATTTTCAAAAAAAATTTTTAAAAAAAATTTAAAAAAAATCGAAAAAAAATTTCGAATAAAAAATTTTCAAAAAAAATAAAATAAAATTAAAAAAAAAAAATTTCAAAAAAAAAATTTTCAAAAAAAATTTTAAAAAAAATTTTAAAAAAATTTTCGAAAAAAAAAATTTCAAAAAAAAATTTCTAAAAAAAATTTAAAAAAAAAAATTAAAAAAAAAATTTCAAAAAAAAAATTCAAAAAAAATTTCAAAAAAAAAATTTCAAAAAAAAATAAAAAAAATTTAAAAACAAATTGAAAAAAAAAATTCGAAAAGAAATTTCGAAAAAAAAATTTTCAAAAAAAAAATTTAAAAAAAAAATTTTAAAAAAAATTTTCGAAAAAACAATTTCAAAAAAAAAATTTCAAAAAAAAAATTTTTAAAAAAAAAATTCAAAAAAAAATTTCAAAAAAAAAATTTATAAAAAAAAATTTTAAAAAAATTTCGAAAAAAAAATTTCAAAAAAAATTTAAAAAAAAATTCGAAAAAAAAATTTTTAAAAAAATTTAAAAAAAAATTCGAAAAAAAATTTCGAAAAAAAAAATTTTCGAAAAAAAAAGTTTCAAAAAAAAATTCAAAAAAAAAAATTCGAAGAAAAAATTTTCAAAAAAAAATTAAAAAAAAATTTCAAAAAAAAAAAAAAAATTAAAAAAAAAATGAAAAAAAAATTCGAAAAAAAAATTTTTTAAAAAATTTTAAAAAAAATTCGAAAAAAAATTTCAAAAAAAAAATTTTCGAAAAAAAAAGTTTCAAAAAAAAAATTCAAAAAAAAAAATTTTCAAAAAAAAAATTAAAAAAAAAATTCGAAAAAAAAATTTTCAAAAAAAAAATTTAAAAAAAATTTCAAAAAAAATAAAAAAAAAATTTAAAAAAAATGAAAAAAAAATTCGAAAAAAAAATTTTTAAAAAAATTAAAAAAAAAATCGAAAAAAAATTTCGAAAAAAAAATTTTCGAAAAAAAAAGTTTCAAAAAAAAAATTCAAAAAAAAAAATTTTCAAAAAAAATTAAAAAAAAAATTGAAAAAAAATTTTCGAAAAAAAAAATTTCAAAAAAAAAATTTCAAAAAAAAATTTTCAAAAAAAAAATTTAAAAAAAAATTCAAAAAAAAATTTAAAAAAAAATTGAAAAAAAAATTCGAAAAAAAAATTTCAAAAAAAAAATAAAAAAAATTTAAAAACAAATTGAAAAAAAAAATTCGAAAAGAAATTTCGAAAAAAAAATTTTCAAAAAAAAAATTTAAAAAAAAAATTTAAAAAAAAATTTTCGAAAAAAAAATTTCAAAAAAAAAATTTCAAAAAAAAAATAAAAAAAAAAAAATTCAAAAAAAAATTTCAAAAAAAAAATTTAAAAAAAAAAATTTTAAAAAAATTTCGAAAAAAAAATTTCAAAAAAAATTTAAAAAAAATTTTCGAAAAAAAAATTTCAAAAAAAAAATTTTAAAAAAATTTCGAAAAAAAAATTTCAAAAAAAATTTTAAAAAAAATTCGAAAAAAAAATTTTTAAAAAAATTTTTAAAAAAATTCGAAAAAAAATTTCGAAAAAAAAATTTTCGAAAAAAAAAGTTTCAAAAAAAAAATTCAAAAAAAAAAATTTTCAAAAAAAAAATTAAAAAAAAAATTCGAAAAAAAAATTTTCAAAAAAAAAATTTAAAAAAAATTTCAAAAAAAATAAAAAAAAATAAAAAAAAAAAATGAAAAAAAATTCGAAAAAAAAATTTTTAAAAAAATTAAAAAAAAAATCGAAAAAAAATTTCGAAAAAAAAATTTTCGAAAAAAAAAGTTTCAAAAAAAAAATTCAAAAAAAAAAAATTTCAAAAAAAAAATTAAAAAAAAAAATTTTCAAAATAAAAAATTTCAAAAAAAATTTTTAAAAAAAATTGAAAAATAAAATTCGAAAAAAATTTCGAAAAAAATTCAAAAAAAAATTTTAAAAAAAATTTCGAAAAAAAAAATTTCAAAAAAAAAATTTTAAAAAAAATTCAAAAAAAAAATTTAAAAAAAATTGAAAAAAAAAATTTTCAAAAAAAAAATTTAAAAAAAATTTCAAAAAAAAATTAAAAAAAAAAAATTTCAAAAAAAAAATTTCAAAAAAATTTTCGAAAAAAAAAATTTCAAAAAAAAAATTTCCAAAAAAAAAATTTAAAAAAAAATTTCAAAAAAATTTCGAAAAAAAAATTTTAAAAAAAATTTCGAAAAAATTTTCGAAAAAAAAAATTTAAAAAAAAAATTCTCAAAAATGATTTTCGAAAAAAAAAATAAAAAAAAAAAAAATTTCAAAAAAAAATTCGAAAAAAAATTTTTTAAAAAAATTAAAAAAAAAATTCGAAAAAAAATTTCGAAAAAATAATTTTCGAAAAAAAAGTTTCAAAAAAAAAATTCAAAAAAAAAAATTCGAAAAAAAAATTTTCAAAAAAAAAATTTAAAAAAAATTTCAAAAAAAAATAAAAAAAAATAAAAAAAAATGAAAAAAAAAATTCGAAAAAAAAATTTTTTAAAAAATTTTAAAAAAAATTCAAAAAAAAATTTCGAAAAAAAAATTTTCGGAAAAAAAAGTTTCAAAAAAAAAATTCAAAAAAAAAAATTTTCAAAAAAAAAATTAAAAAAAAAAATTTTCAAAATAAAAAATTTCAAAAAAAATTTTTAAAAAAAATTGAAAAATAAAATTCGAAAAAATTTCGAAAAAAATTCAAAAAAAAAATTTCGAAAAAAATTCAAAAAAAAAATTAAAAAAAAAATTTCGAAAAAAAAATTTTCAAAAAAAAAATTTAAAAAAAAATTCAAAAAAAAATTTTAAAAAAAATTTCGAAAAAAATTCGAAAAAAATTTTTTTTAAAAAATGAAAAAAATAATTCGAAAAAAAATTTCGAAAAAAAAAATTTTCAAAAAAAAAATTAAAAAAAAACATTTTCGAAAAAAAAATTTTAAAAAAAATTTCAAAAAAATTTTCGAAAAAAAAAATTTTAAAAAATTTTCAAAAAAAAAATTTAAAAAAAATTTCAAAAAAATTTTCGAAAAAAAAATTTTAAAAAAAAATTTAAAAAAAAATTGAAAAAAAATTTCAAAAAAAAAATTTTCAAAAAAAATTAAAAAAAAAATTTTAAAAAAAATTTTGGAAAAAAAAAATTTCAAAAAAAAAAATTTCAAAAAAAAATTTAAAAAAAAATTTCAAAAAAATTTCGAAAAAAAAAAATTTCAAAAAAAATTTTAAAAAAAATTTCAAAAAAAAAAAATTCGAAAAAATTTTCGAAAAAAAAAATTTAAAAAAAAAATCTCAAAAATGATTTTCGAAAAAAAAAATTAAAAAAAAAAAATTTTAAAAAAAAATTTCAAAAAAAAAATTTTCAAAAAAAATTTTAAAAAAATAAAAAAAAAATCGAAAAAAAAATTTCGAAAAAAAAATTAAAAAAAAAAATTTCAAAAATAAATTTCAAAAAATAAATTTTTTTCAAAAAATTTTTAAAAAAATTTCGAAAAAAAAATTTAAAAAAAAATTTTTCAAAAAAAAATTTAAAAAAAAAATTTTCAAAAAAAAATTTAAAAAAAAAAATTTTCAAAAAAAATTTTTAAAAAAAATTTAAAAAAAATCGAAAAAAAATTTCGAATAAAAAATTTTCAAAAAAAATAAAATAAAATTAAAAAAAAAAAATTTCAAAAAAAAAATTTTCAAAAAAAATTTTAAAAAAAATTTTAAAAAAATTTTCGAAAAAAAAAATTTCAAAAAAAAATTTCTAAAAAAAATTTAAAAAAAAAAATTAAAAAAAAAATTTCAAAAAAAAAATTCAAAAAAAATTTCAAAAAAAAAATTTCAAAAAAAAATAAAAAAAATTTAAAAACAAATTGAAAAAAAAAATTCGAAAAGAAATTTCGAAAAAAAAATTTTCAAAAAAAAAATTTAAAAAAAAAATTTTAAAAAAAATTTTCGAAAAAACAATTTCAAAAAAAAAATTTCAAAAAAAAAATTTTAAAAAAAAAAATTCAAAAAAAAATTTCAAAAAAAAAATTTATAAAAAAAAATTTTAAAAAAATTTCGAAAAAAAAATTTCAAAAAAAATTTAAAAAAAAATTCGAAAAAAAAATTTTTAAAAAAATTTAAAAAAAAATTCGAAAAAAAATTTCGAAAAAAAAAATTTTCGAAAAAAAAAGTTTCAAAAAAAAATTCAAAAAAAAAAATTCGAAGAAAAAATTTTCAAAAAAAAATTTAAAAAAAATTTCAAAAAAAAAAAAAAAATTAAAAAAAAAATGAAAAAAAAATTCGAAAAAAAAATTTTTTAAAAAATTTTAAAAAAAATTCGAAAAAAAATTTCAAAAAAAAATTTTCGAAAAAAAAAGTTTCAAAAAAAAAATTCAAAAAAAAAAATTTTCAAAAAAAAAATTAAAAAAAAAATTCGAAAAAAAAATTTTCAAAAAAAAAATTTAAAAAAAATTTCAAAAAAAATAAAAAAAAAATTTAAAAAAAATGAAAAAAAAATTCGAAAAAAAAATTTTTAAAAAAATTAAAAAAAAAATCGAAAAAAAATTTCGAAAAAAAAATTTTCGAAAAAAAAAGTTTCAAAAAAAAAATTCAAAAAAAAAAATTTTCAAAAAAAATTAAAAAAAAAATTAAAAAAAAATTTTCGAAAAAAAAAATTTCAAAAAAAAAATTTCAAAAAAAAATTTTCAAAAAAAAAATTTAAAAAAAAATTCAAAAAAAAATTTAAAAAAAAATTGAAAAAAAAATTCGAAAAAAAAATTTCAAAAAAAAAATAAAAAAAATTTAAAAACAAATTGAAAAAAAAAATTCGAAAAGAAATTTCGAAAAAAAAATTTTCAAAAAAAAAATTTAAAAAAAAAATTTAAAAAAAAATTTTCGAAAAAAAAATTTCAAAAAAAAAATTTCAAAAAAAAAATAAAAAAAAAAAAATTCAAAAAAAAATTTCAAAAAAAAAATTTAAAAAAAAAAATTTTAAAAAAATTTCGAAAAAAAAATTTCAAAAAAAATTTAAAAAAAATTTTCGAAAAAAAAATTTCAAAAAAAAAATTTTAAAAAAATTTCGAAAAAAAAATTTCAAAAAAAATTTAAAAAAAAATTCGAAAAAAAAATTTTTAAAAAAATTTTTAAAAAAATTCGAAAAAAAATTTCGAAAAAAAAATTTTCGAAAAAAAAAGTTTCAAAAAAAAAATTCAAAAAAAAAAATTTTCAAAAAAAAAATTAAAAAAAAAATTCGAAAAAAAAATTTTCAAAAAAAAAATTTAAAAAAAATTTCAAAAAAAATAAAAAAAAATAAAAAAAAAAAATGAAAAAAAATTCGAAAAAAAAATTTTTAAAAAAATTAAAAAAAAAATCGAAAAAAAATTTCGAAAAAAAAATTTTCGAAAAAAAAAGTTTCAAAAAAAAAATTCAAAAAAAAAAAATTTCAAAAAAAAATTAAAAAAAAAAATTTTCAAAATAAAAAATTTCAAAAAAAAATTTTAAAAAAAATTGAAAAATAAAATTCGAAAAAAATTTCGAAAAAAATTCAAAAAAAAATTTTAAAAAAAATTTCGAAAAAAAAAATTTCAAAAAAAAAATTTTAAAAAAAATTCAAAAAAAAAATTTAAAAAAAATTGAAAAAAAAAATTTTCAAAAAAAAAATTTAAAAAAAATTTCAAAAAAAAATTAAAAAAAAAAAATTTCAAAAAAAAAATTTCAAAAAAATTTTCGAAAAAAAAAATTTCAAAAAAAAAATTTCCAAAAAAAAAATTTAAAAAAAAATTTCAAAAAAATTTCGAAAAAAAAATTTTAAAAAAAATTTCGAAAAAATTTTCGAAAAAAAAAATTTAAAAAAAAAATTCTCAAAAATGATTTTCGAAAAAAAAAATAAAAAAAAAAAAATTTCAAAAAAAAATTCGAAAAAAAATTTTTTAAAAAAATTAAAAAAAAAATTCGAAAAAAAATTTCGAAAAAATAATTTTCGAAAAAAAAGTTTCAAAAAAAAAATTCAAAAAAAAAAATTCGAAAAAAAAATTTTCAAAAAAAAAATTTAAAAAAAATTTCAAAAAAAAATAAAAAAAAATAAAAAAAAATGAAAAAAAAAATTCGAAAAAAAAATTTTTTAAAAAATTTTAAAAAAAATTCAAAAAAAAATTTCGAAAAAAAAATTTTCGGAAAAAAAAGTTTCAAAAAAAAAATTCAAAAAAAAAAATTTTCAAAAAAAAAATTAAAAAAAAAAATTTTCAAAATAAAAAATTTCAAAAAAAATTTTTAAAAAAAATTGAAAAATAAAATTCGAAAAAATTTCGAAAAAAATTCAAAAAAAAAATTTCGAAAAAAATTCAAAAAAAAAATTAAAAAAAAAATTTCGAAAAAAAAATTTTCAAAAAAAAAATTTAAAAAAAAATTCAAAAAAAAATTTTAAAAAAAATTTCGAAAAAAATTCGAAAAAAATTTTTTTTAAAAAATGAAAAAAATAATTCGAAAAAAAATTTCGAAAAAAAAAATTTTCAAAAAAAAAATTAAAAAAAAACATTTTCGAAAAAAAAATTTTAAAAAAAATTTCAAAAAAATTTTCGAAAAAAAAAATTTTAAAAAATTTTCAAAAAAAAAATTTAAAAAAAATTTCAAAAAAATTTTCGAAAAAAAAATTTTAAAAAAAAATTTAAAAAAAAATTGAAAAAAAATTTCAAAAAAAAAATTTTCAAAAAAAATTAAAAAAAAAATTTTAAAAAAAATTTTGGAAAAAAAAAATTTCAAAAAAAAAAATTTCAAAAAAAAATTTAAAAAAAAATTTCAAAAAAATTTCGAAAAAAAAAAATTTCAAAAAAAATTTTAAAAAAAATTTCAAAAAAAAAAAATTCGAAAAAATTTTCGAAAAAAAAAATTTTAAAAAAAAATCTCAAAAATGATTTTCGAAAAAAAAAATTAAAAAAAAAAAATTTAAAAAAAAAATTTCAAAAAAAAAATTTTCAAAAAAAATTTTAAAAAAAATTTTTAAAAAAAATCGAAAAAAAATTTCGAAAAAAAAATTAAAAAAAAAATTTTTCAAAAAAAAATTTCAAAAAAAAAATTTTCAAAAAAAATTTTAAAAAAAATTTTAAAAAAATTTTCGAAAAAAAAAATTTCAAAAAAAAATAAAAAAAAAAAAATTCAAAAAAAAATTTCAAAAAAAAAAATTAAAAAAAAAAAATTGAAAAAAAAATTCGAAAAAAAATTTCGAAAAAAAAATTTTCAAAAAAAAATTTTAAAAAAAATTTTAAAAAAAATTTTCGAAAAAAAAAATTTCAAAAAAAAATTAAAAAAAAAAAAATTCAAAAAAAAAATTTCAAAAAAAAAAAAAAAAAAATTTTAAAAAAATTTCGAAAAAAAAAAATTCAAAAAAAATTTTTAAAAAAATTTAAAATTAAATTGAAAAAAAAAATCGAAAAAAAAAATTTCGAAAAAAAAATTTAAAAAAAAAAATTTCAAAAAAAAATTTCGAAAAAAAAAGTTTCAAAAAAAAAATTAAAAAAAAAAAATTCGAAAAAAAAATTCGAAAAAAAAATTTTCAAAAAAAAAAATTTAAAAAAAATTTCAAAAAAAAAATAAAAAAAAAAAAAAAAAAATGAAAAAAAAAATTCGAAAAAAATTTTTTTAAAAAATAAAAAAAAAATTCGAAAAAAAATTTCGAAAAAAAAATTTTCAAAAAGAAAAATTTCAAAAAAAATTTAAAAAAAATTAAAAAAAAAATTCGAAAAAAAAATTTCGAAAAAAAAATTTTCAAAAAAAAAATTTTAAAAAAATTTCGAAAAAAAAATTAAAAAAAAAAAATTTCAAAAAAAAATTTCGAAAAAAAAAGTTTCAAAAAAAAAATTCAAAAAAAAAAATTCGAAAAAAAATTTCAAAAAAAAAATTTTTTGAAAAAAATTATAAAAAAAATTTCAAAAATAATTTCAAAAAAAATTTCAAAAAAAAAATTTTCAAAAAAAATTTTAAAAAAAATTTTTAAAAAAATTCGAAAAAAAAATTTCGAAAAAAAAATTTTCAAAAAAAAAATTTTAAAAAAATATCAAAAAAAAATTTAAAAAAATTTTTTAAAAAAAATGAAAAAAAAATTCGAAAAAAAAATTTTTGAAAAAATAAAAAAAAAATTCGAAAAAAAATTTCGAAAAAAAAATTTAAAAAAAAAAATTTAAAAAAAAAAATTTAAAAAAAATTTCAAAAAAAAAATTTAAAAAAAAATTTAAAAACAAATTGAAAAAAAAAATTTCAAAAAAAAAATTTCCAAAAAAAAAATTTAAAAAAAATTTCAAAAAAATTTTCGAAAAAAAAATTAAAAAAAAAAATTTCAAAAAAAAATTTTTAAAAAAATTTAAAAAAAAATTGAAAAAAAAATTCAAAAAAAAATTTCAAAAAAAAAAATTTTCAAAAAAAATTAAAAAAAAAATTCAAAAAAAAATTTCAAAAAAAAAAATTTCAAAAAAAATTTAAAAAAAAATTTTTAAAAAAATTCGAAAAAAAAATTTCGAAAAAAAAATTTTCAAAAAAAAAATTTTAAAAAAATATCAAAAAAAAATTTTAAAAAAATTTTTAAAAAAAATGAAAAAAAAATTCGAAAAAAAAATTTTTGAAAAAATAAAACAAAAAAATTCGAAAAAAAATTTCGAAAAAAAATTTTCAAAAAAAAAAATTTAAAAAAAATTTCAAAAAAAAAATAAAAAAAAAAAAAAAAAAAAAATGAAAAAAAAAATTCGAAAAAAATTTTTTAAAAAAATAAAAAAAAAAATTCGAAAAAAAATTTCGAAAAAAAAATTTTCAAAAAGAAAAATTTCAAAAAAAATTTAAAAAAAATTTAAAAAAAAATTCGAAAAAAAAATTTCGAAAAAAAAATTTTCAAAAAAAAAATTTTAAAAAAATTTCAAAAAAAAAATTAAAAAAAAAATAAAAAAAAAATTAAAAAAAAAATCGAAAAAAAAATTTTTAAAAAAATAAAAAAAAAATTCGAAAAAAAATTTCGAAAAAAAAATTTTCAAAAAGAAAAATTTCAAAAAAAAATTTCAAAAAAATTTTCGAAAAAAAAAGTTTAAAAAAAAAAAAAAAAAAAAATTTCAAAAAAAAAATTTAAAAAAAATTTCAAAAAAAAAATTAAAAAAAAAAAAATTTCAAAAAAAAAATTTCAAAAAAATTTTCGAAAAAAAAAATTTCAAAAAAAAAATTTCCAAAAAAAAAATTTAAAAAAAAATTTCAAAAAAATTTCGAAAAAAAAAAATTTCGAAAAAAAAATTTTAAAAAAAATTTCGAAAAAATTTTCGAAAAAAAAAATTAAAAAAAAAATTCTCAAAAATGATTTTCGAAAAAAAAAATTAAAAAAAAAATTCAAAAAAAAATTTCAAAAAAAAAATTTTCAAAAAAAATAAAAAAAAAATTCGAAAAAAAATTTCGAAAAAAAAATTAAAAAAAAAAAAATTTCAAAAATAAGTTTCAAAAAATAAATTTTTTTCAAAAAATTTTTAAAAAAATTTTCAAAAAAAATCAAAAAAAAATTTCGAAAAAAAAATTTTCAAAAAAAAAAATTAAAAAAAAAAAAATTTCAAAAAAAAATTTCAAAAAAAAAAATTCCAAAAAAAAAATTAAAAAAAAAAAATTTAAAAAATAAAAAAAAAAATTTCAAAAAAAAATTTTAAAAAAATTACAAAAAAAAATTAAAAATTTTTTTTAAAAAAATGAAATAAAATAAAATAAAAAATTTAAAAAAAAAATTAAAAAAAAAATTTCGAAAAAAAAAATAAAAAAAAAATTAAAAAAAATAACAAAAAAAAATAAAAAAAAAATTAAAAAAAAAAATTCGAAATTTCGAAAAAAAAAATTTCAAAAAAAAAATTTCGAAAAAAAAAATTTAAAAAAAAATTTCAAAAAAAAAATTCAAAAAAAATTTCAAAAAAAAAATTTCAAAAAAAAAATAAAAAAAATTTAAAAACAAATTGAAAAAAAAATTCGAAAAAAAATTTCGAAAAAAAAATTTTCAAAAAAAAATTTAAAAAAAAATTTTAAAAAAAATTTTCGAAAAAAAAAATTTCAAAAAAAAAATTTCAAAAAAAAAATTAAAAAAAAAAATTCAAAAAAAAATTTCAAAAAAAAAATTAAAAAAAAAAATTTTTAAAAAATTTCAAAAAAAATTTAAAAAAAAATTCGAAAAAAAAATTTTTAAAAAAATTTTTAAAAAAATTCGAAAAAAAATTTCGAAAAAAAAAATTTTCGAAAAAAAAAGTTTCAAAAAAAATAATTCAAAAAAAAAAATTCGAAAAAAAAATTTTCAAAAAAAAATTTAAAAAAAATTTCAAAAAAAAAAAATTAAAAAAAAAATGAAAAAAAAATTCGAAAAAAAAAATTTTAAAAAAATTTTAAAAAAAATTCGAAAAAAAATTTCGAAAAAAAAATTTTCGAAAAAAAAAGTTTCAAAAAAAAAATTCAAAAAAAAAAATTTTCAAAAAAAAAATTTGAAAAAAAAATTTTCAAAATAAAAAATTTCAAAAAAAATTTTTAAAAAAAATTGAAAAATAAAATTCGAAAAAAATTTCGAAAAAAATTCAAAAAAAAAATTTAAAAAAAGATTTCGAAAAAAAAATTTTCAAAAAAAAAATTTTAAAAAAAAAATTTAAAAAAAAATTTCAAAAAAATTTTCGAAAAAAAAAATT
>OX101811.2:41354420-41376920 GCA_944452925.2 Chrysolina oricalcia
CAAAAAAAAAATTTTAAAAAAATTTCGAAAAAAAAATTTCAAAAAAAATTTAAAAAAAAATTCGAAAAAAAAATTTTTAAAAAAATTTTTAAAAAAATTCGAAAAAAAATTTCGAAAAAAAAATTTTCGAAAAAAAAAGTTTCAAAAAAAAAATTCAAAAAAAAAAATTTTCAAAAAAAAAATTAAAAAAAAAATTCGAAAAAAAAATTTTCAAAAAAAAAATTTAAAAAAAATTTCAAAAAAAATAAAAAAAAATAAAAAAAAAAAATGAAAAAAAATTCGAAAAAAAAATTTTTAAAAAAATTAAAAAAAAAATCGAAAAAAAATTTCGAAAAAAAAATTTTCGAAAAAAAAAGTTTCAAAAAAAAAATTCAAAAAAAAAAATTTTCAAAAAAAATTAAAAAAAAAAATTAAAAAAAAATTCAAAAAAAAAAATTCGAAAAAAAAATTTTTAAAAAAAAAAATTTCAAAAATAAATTTCAAAAAATAAATTTTTTTCAAAAAATTTTTAAAAAAATTTAAAAAAAAAATCGAAAAAAAATTTCGAAAAAAAAATTAAAAAAAAAATTTTTCAAAAAAAAATTTCGAAAAAAAAATTTTCAAAAAAAAAATTTAAAAAAAAAATTTTCAAAAAAAAATTTCAAAAAAAAAATTTTCAAAAAAAATTTTTAAAAAAAATTTAAAAAAAATCGAAAAAAAATTTCGAATAAAAAATTTTCAAAAAAAAAAAAATAAAATTAAAAAAAAAAAATTTCAAAAAAAAAATTTTCAAAAAAAATTTTAAAAAAAATTTTAAAAAAATTTTCGAAAAAAAAAATTTCAAAAAAAAATTTCTAAAAAAAATTTAAAAAAAAAAATTAAAAAAAAAATTTCAAAAAAAAAATTCAAAAAAAATTTCAAAAAAAAAATTTCAAAAAAAAAATAAAAAAAATTTAAAAACAAATTGAAAAAAAAAATTCGAAAAGAAATTTCGAAAAAAAAATTTTCAAAAAAAAAATTTAAAAAAAAAATTTTAAAAAAAATTTTCGAAAAAAAAATTTCAAAAAAAAAATTTCAAAAAAAAAATTTAAAAAAAAAAAATTCAAAAAAAAATTTCAAAAAAAAAATTTATAAAAAAAAATTTTAAAAAAATTTCGAAAAAAAAATTTCAAAAAAAATTTAAAAAAAAATTCGAAAAAAAAATTTTTAAAAAAATTTAAAAAAAAATTCGAAAAAAAATTTCGAAAAAAAAAATTTTCGAAAAAAAAAGTTTCAAAAAAAAATTCAAAAAAAAAAATTCGAAGAAAAAATTTTCAAAAAAAAATTTAAAAAAAATTTAAAAAAAATGAAAAAAAAAATTCGAAAAAAAATTTTTTAAAAAAATTAAAAAAAAAATTCGAAAAAAAATTTCGAAAAAATAATTTTCGAAAAAAAAGTTTCAAAAAAAAAATTCAAAAAAAAAATTCGAAAAAAAAATTTTCAAAAAAAAAATTTAAAAAAAATTTCAAAAAAAAATAAAAAAAAATAAAAAAAAATGAAAAAAAAATTCGAAAAAAAAATTTTTAAAAAAATTTTAAAAAAAATTCAAAAAAAAATTTCGAAAAAAAAATTTTCGGAAAAAAAAGTTTCAAAAAAAAAATTCAAAAAAAAAAATTTTCAAAAAAAAAATTAAAAAAAAAAATTTTCAAAATAAAAAATTTCAAAAAAAATTTTTAAAAAAAATTGAAAAATAAAATTCGAAAAAATTTCGAAAAAAATTCAAAAAAAAAATTTCGAAAAAAATTCAAAAAAAAAATTAAAAAAAAAATTTCGAAAAAAAAATTTTCAAAAAAAAAATTTAAAAAAAAATTCAAAAAAAAATTTTAAAAAAAATTTCGAGAAAAATTCGAAAAAAAATTTTTTTAAAAAATGAAAAAAAAAATTCGAAGAAAAATTTCGAAAAAAAAAATTTTCAAAAAAAAAATTAAAAAAAAACATTTTCGAAAAAAAAATTTTAAAAAAAATTTCAAAAAAATTTTCGAAAAAAAAAATTTTAAAAAAATTTCAAAAAAAAAATTTAAAAAAAAAATTTAAAAAAAAATGAAAAAAAAAATTTAAAAAAAATTTTTAAAAAAATTTTTAAAAAAATTCGAAAAAAAATTTCGAAAAAAAAATTTTCGAAAAAAAAAGTTTCAAAAAAAAAATTAAAAAAAAAAATTCGAAAAAAAAATTTTCAAAAAAAAAATTTAAAAAATTTCAAAAAAATTTCGAAAAAAAAAAATTCGAAAAAAAAATTTTAAAAAAAATTTCGAAAAAATTTTCGAAAAAAAAAATTAAAAAAAAAAATTCTCAAAAATGATTTTCGAAAAAAAAAATTAAAAAAAAAAAATTTCAAAAAAAAATTTCAAAAAAAAATTTTCAAAAAAAATTTAAAAAAAATAAAAAAAAAATCGAAAAAAAAATTTCGAAAAAAAAATTAAAAAAAAAAATTTCAAAAATAAATTTCAAAAAATAAATTTTTTTCAAAAAATTTTTAAAAAAATTTAAAAAAAAAATCGAAAAAAAATTTCGAAAAAAAAATTAAAAAAAAAATTTTTCAAAAAAAAATTTCGAAAAAAAAATTTTCAAAAAAAAAATTTAAAAAAAAAATTTTCAAAAAAAAATTTCAAAAAAAAAATTTTCAAAAAAAATTTTTAAAAAAAATTTAAAAAAAATCGAAAAAAAATTTCGAATAAAAAATTTTCAAAAAAAAAAAATAAAATTAAAAAAAAAAAATTTCAAAAAAAAAAATTTCAAAAAAAATTTTTAAAAAAATTTTCGAAAAAAAAAATTTCAAAAAAAAATTTCTAAAAAAAATTTAAAAAAAAAAATTAAAAAAAAAATTTCAAAAAAAAAATTCAAAAAAAATTTCAAAAAAAAAATTTCAAAAAAAAAATAAAAAAAATTTAAAAACAAATTGAAAAAAAAAATTCGAAAAGAAATTTCGAAAAAAAAATTTTCAAAAAAAAAATTTAAAAAAAAAATTTTAAAAAAAATTTTCGAAAAAAAAATTTCAAAAAAAAAATTTCAAAAAAAAAATTTAAAAAAAAAAAATTCAAAAAAAAATTTCAAAAAAAATTTAAAAAAAAATTCGAAAAAAAAATTTTTAAAAAAATTAAAAAAAAAATTCGAAAAAAAATTTCGAAAAAAAAAATTTTCGAAAAAAAAAGTTTCAAAAAAAAATTCAAAAAAAAAAATTCGAAGAAAAAATTTTCAAAAAAAAATTTAAAAAAAATTTAAAAAAAATGAAAAAAAAAAATTCGAAAAAAAATTTTTTAAAAAAATTAAAAAAAAAATTCGAAAAAAAATTTCGAAAAAATAATTTTCGAAAAAAAAGTTTCAAAATAAAAATTCAAAAAAAAAATTCGAAAAAAAAATTTTCAAAAAAAAAATTTAAAAAAAATTTCAAAAAAAAATAAAAAAAAATAAAAAAAAATGAAAAAAAAATTCGAAAAAAAAATTTTTAAAAAAATTTTAAAAAAAATTCAAAAAAAAATTTCGAAAAAAAAATTTTCGGAAAAAAAAGTTTCAAAAAAAAAATTCAAAAAAAAAAATTTTCAAAAAAAAAATTAAAAAAAAAAATTTTCAAAATAAAAAATTTCAAAAAAAATTTTTAAAAAAAATTGAAAAATAAAATTCGAAAAAATTTCGAAAAAAATTCAAAAAAAAAATTTCGAAAAAAATTCAAAAAAAAAATTGAAAAAAAAATTTCGAAAAAAAAATTTTCAAAAAAAAAATTTAAAAAAAAATTCAAAAAAAAATTTTAAAAAAAATTTCGAAAAAAATTCGAAAAAAAATTTTTTTAAAAAATGAAAAAAAAAATTCGAAGAAAAATTTCGAAAAAAAAAATTTTCAAAAAAAAAATTAAAAAAAAACATTTTCGAAAAAAAAATTTTAAAAAAAATTTCAAAAAAATTTTCGAAAAAAAAAATTTTAAAAAAATTTCAAAAAAAAAATTTAAAAAAAAAATTTAAAAAAAAATGAAAAAAAAAATTTAAAAAAAATTTTTAAAAAAATTTTTAAAAAAATTCGAAAAAAAATTTCGAAAAAAAAATTTTCGAAAAAAAAAGTTTCAAAAAAAAAATTAAAAAAAAAAATTCGAAAAAAAAATTTTCAAAAAAAAAATTTAAAAAAAATTTCAAAAAAAAATAAAAAAAAAATTAAAAAAAAATGAAAAAAAAATTCGAAAAAAAAATTTTTGAAAAAATTAAAAAAAAATTCGAAAAAAAATTTCGAAAAAAAAATTTTCGAAAAAAAAAGTTTCAAAAAAAAAAATTCAAAAAAAAAAATTTTCAAAAAAAAAATTTAAAAAAAAAAATTTCAAAATAAAAAATTTCAAAAAAAATTTAAAAAAAAAATTGAAAAATAAAATTCGAAAAAAATTTCGAAAAAAATTCAAAAAAAAAATAAAAAAAAAAATTTCGAAAAAAAAATTTTCAAAAAAAAAATTTCAAAAAAAAAATTTTCAAAAAAAAAATTTAAAAAAAAATTCAAAAAAAATTAAAAAAAAAATTGAAAAAAAAAATTCGAAAAAAATTTTTTTAAAAAAATAAAAAAAAAATTCGAAAAAAAATTTCGAAAAAAAAAAATTTTCAAAAAAAAAAATTTTCGAAAAAAAAATTTTCGAAAAAAAAATTTTAAAAAAAATTTCAAAAAAATTTTCGAAAAAAAAAATTTTAAAAAAATTTCAAAAAAAAATTTAAAAAAAAAATTAAAAAAAAAATGAAAAAAAAATTCGAAAAAAAATTTTTTTAAAAAATTGAAAAAAAAATTCGAAAAAAAAAATTTCGAAAAAAAAAGTTTCAAAAAAAAAATTAAAAAAAAAAATTCGAAAAAAAAAATTTCAAAAAAAAATTTTAAAAAAATTAAAAAAAAAAAAAAAAAATGAAAAAAAAATTCGAAAAAAAAATTTTAGAAAAAATTCGAAAAAAAATTCGAAAAAAAATTTCGAAAAAAAAATTTTCGAAAAAAAAAGTTTCAAAAAAAAAAATTCAAAAAAAAAAATTTTCAAAAAAAAAATTTAAAAAAAAAATTTTCAAAATAAAAAATTTCAAAAAAAATTTTTAAAAAAAATTGAAAAATAAAATTCGAAAAAAATTTCGAAAAAAATTCAAAAAAAAAATTTAAAAAAAAATTTCGAAAAAAAAATTTTCAAAAAAAAAATTTAAAAAAAAATTCAAAAAAAATTTAAAAAAAAATTGAAAAATAAAATTCGAAAAAAAATTTTTTTAAAAAATAAAAAAAAAATTCGAAAAAAAATTTCGAAAAAAAAAATTTTCAAAAAAAAAATTAAAAAAAAAAATTTTCGAAAAAAAAATTTTAAAAAAAATTTCAAAAAAATTTTCGAAAAAAAATATTTTAAAAAAATTTCAAAAAAAAAATTAAAAAAAAAAATTGAAAAAAAATGAAAAAAAAATTCGAAAAAAAAATTTTTAAAAAAATTAAAAGAAAAATTCGAAAAAAAATTTCGAAAAAAAAATTTCAAAAAAAGAAATTTTTTTTTAAAAATAAAAAAAAAATTAAAAAAAAGTTTCAAAAAAAAAAATTCAAAAAAAAAATTTTCAAAAAAAAAATTTAAAAATAATAAAAAAAAAAAATTTAAAAAAAAATTTTTCGAAAAAAAAAATTAAAAACAAAATTTTCAAAAAAAATTTCAAAAAAAAAATTTTCAGAAAAAATTTTTAAAAAAAATTTTTAAAAAATTCGAAAAAAAATTTCGAAAAAAAAATGCAAAAAGAAATTTTCAAAAAAAAAATTCATAAAAAAATTTAAAAAAAAATTGAAAAAAAAATTCGAAAAAAAATTTTTTAAAAAAATAAAAAAAAAAATTCGAAAAAAAATTTCGAAAAAAAAATTTTCAAAAAGAAAAATACCAAAAAAAATTTCAAAAAACTTTTCGAAAAAAAAAGTTTCGAAAAAAAAAATTCAAAAAAAAAAATTTTCAAAAAAAAAATTTAAAAAAAATTTCAAAAAAATTTTCGAAAAAAAAATTAAAAAAAAAATTTCAAAAAAAAAATTTCAAAAAAAAAATTTTTTTTAAAAAATAAAAAAAAATTAAAAAAAAGTTTCAAAAAAAAAATTCAAAAAAAAAAATTTTCAAAAAAAAAAATTTAAAAAAAATTTTTAAAAAAATATTTAAAAAAAAATTTTTCGAAAAAAAAATAAAAAAAAAAAATTTAAAAAAAAATTGAAAAAAAAAAATTCGAAAAAAAAATTTTTAAAAAAATTTAAAAAAAAATTCGAAAAAAAATTTCGAAAAAAAAATTTTCAAAAAGAAAAATTTCAAAAAAAATTTCAAAAAAATTTTCGAAAAAAAAAGTTTCGAAAAAAAAAATTCAAAAAAAAAATTTTCAAAAAAAAAATTTAAAAAAAATTTCAAAAAAATTTTCGAAAAAAAAATTTAAAAAAAAAATTTAAAAAAAAATTGAAAAAAATTTTCAAAAAAAATTAAAAAAAAAATTTTAAAAAAAATTTTGGAAAAAAAAAATTTCAAAAAAAAAAATTTCAAAAAAAAATTTAAAAAAAAATTTCAAAAAAATTTCGAAAAAAAAAATTTCAAAAAAAATTTTAAAAAAAATTTCAAAAAAAAAAAATTCGAAAAAATTTTCGAAAAAAAAAATTAAAAAAAAAAATCTCAAAAATGATTTTCGAAAAAAAAAATTAAAAAAAAAAAATTTTAAAAAAAAATTTCAAAAAAAAAATTTTCAAAAAAAATTTAAAAAAAAATTTTTAAAAAAAATCGAAAAAAAATTTCGAAAAAAAAATTTTAAAAAAAATTTTTCAAAAAAAAATTTCAAAAAAAAAATTTTCAAAAAAAATTTTAAAAAAAATTTTAAAAAAATTTTCGAAAAAAAAAATTTCAAAAAAAAATAAAAAAAAAAAAATTCAAAAAAAAATTTCAAAAAAAAAAATTAAAAAAAAAAAAAATTGAAAAAAAAATTCGAAAAAAAATTTCGAAAAAAAAATTTTCAAAAAAAAATTTTAAAAAAAATTTTTAAAAAAATTTTCGAAAAAAAAAATTTCAAAAAAAAATTAAAAAAAAAAAAATTCAAAAAAAAAATTTCAAAAAAAAAAAAAAAAAAAAAAATTTTAAAAAAATTTCGAAAAAAAAAAATTCAAAAAAAATTTTTAAAAAAATTTAAAATTAAATTGAAAAAAAAAATCGAAAAAAAAAATTTCGAAAAAAAAATTAAAAAAAAAAATTTCAAAAAAAAATTTCGAAAAAAAAAGTTTCAAAAAAAAAATTCAAAAAAAAAAATTCGAAAAAAAAATTCGAAAAAAAAATTCGAAAAAAAAATTCGAAAAAAAATTTCGAAAAAAAAATTTTCGAAAAAAAAAGTTTCAAAAAAAAATTCAAAAAAAAAATTCGAAAAAAAAATTTTCAAAAAAAAAATTTAAAAAAAATTTCAAAAAAAAAATTAAAAAAAAAAAATTTCAAAAAAAAAATTTCAAAAAAATTTTCGAAAAAAAAAATTTCAAAAAAAAAATTTCCAAAAAAAAAATTTAAAAAAAAATTTCAAAAAAATTTCGAAAAAAAAATTTTAAAAAAAATTTCGAAAAAATTTTCGAAAAAAAAAATTTAAAAAAAAAATTCTCAAAAATGATTTTCGAAAAAAAAAATAAAAAAAAAAAAAATTTCAAAAAAAAATTCGAAAAAAAATTTTTTAAAAAAATAAAAAAAAAAATTCGAAAAAAAATTTCGAAAAAATAATTTTCGAAAAAAAAGTTTCAAAAAAAAAATTCAAAAAAAAAAATTCGAAAAAAAAATTTTCAAAAAAAAAATTTAAAAAAAATTTCAAAAAAAAATAAAAAAAAAATAAAAAAAAATGAAAAAAAAATTCGAAAAAAAAATTTTTAAAAAAATTTTAAAAAAAATTCAAAAAAAAATTTCGAAAAAAAAATTTTCGGAAAAAAAAGTTTCAAAAAAAAAATTCAAAAAAAAAAATTTTCAAAAAAAAAATTAAAAAAAAAAATTTTCAAAATAAAAAATTTCAAAAAAAATTTTTAAAAAAAATTGAAAAATAAAATTCGAAAAAATTTCGAAAAAAATTCAAAAAAAAAATTTCGAAAAAAATTCAAAAAAAAAATTAAAAAAAAAATTTCGAAAAAAAAATTTTCAAAAAAAAAATTTAAAAAAAAATTCAAAAAAAAATTTTAAAAAAAATTTCGAAAAAAATTCGAAAAAAAATTTTTTTAAAAAATGAAAAAAATAATTCGAAAAAAAATTTCGAAAAAAAAAATTTTCAAAAAAAAAATTAAAAAAAAACATTTTCGAAAAAAAAATTTTTAAAAAAATTTCAAAAAAATTTTCGAAAAAAAAAATTTTAAAAAATTTTCAAAAAAAAAATTTAAAAAAAATTTCAAAAAAATTTTCGAAAAAAAAATTTAAAAAAAAAATTTAAAAAAAAATTGAAAAAAAATTTCAAAAAAAAAATTTTCAAAAAAAATTAAAAAAAAAATTTTAAAAAAAATTTTGGAAAAAAAAAATTTCAAAAAAAAAAATTTCAAAAAAAAATTTAAAAAAAAATTTCAAAAAAATTTCGAAAAAAAAAAATTTCAAAAAAAATTTTAAAAAAAATTTCAAAAAAAAAAAATTCGAAAAAATTTTCGAAAAAAAAAATTTAAAAAAAAAAATCTCAAAAATGATTTTCGAAAAAAAAAATTAAAAAAAAAAAATTTTAAAAAAAAATTTCAAAAAAAAAATTTTCAAAAAAAATTTTAAAAAAAATTTTTAAAAAAAATCGAAAAAAAATTTCGAAAAAAAAATTAAAAAAAAAATTTTTCAAAAAAAAATTTCAAAAAAAAAATTTTCAAAAAAAATTTTAAAAAAAATTTTAAAAAAATTTTCGAAAAAAAAAATTTCAAAAAAAAATAAAAAAAAAAAAATTCAAAAAAAAATTTCAAAAAAAAAAATTAAAAAAAAAAAAATTGAAAAAAAAATTCGAAAAAAAATTTCGAAAAAAAAATTTCAAAAAAAATTTTAAAAAAAATTTCAAAAAAAAAAAATTCGAAAAAATTTTCGAAAAAAAAAATTTAAAAAAAAAAATCTCAAAAATGATTTTCGAAAAAAAAAATTAAAAAAAAAAAATTTTAAAAAAAAATTTCAAAAAAAAAATTTTCAAAAAAAATTTTAAAAAAAATTTTTAAAAAAAATCGAAAAAAAATTTCGAAAAAAAAATTAAAAAAAAAATTTTTCAAAAAAAAATTTCAAAAAAAAAATTTTCAAAAAAAATTTTAAAAAAAATTTTAAAAAAATTTTCGAAAAAAAAAATTTCAAAAAAAAATAAAAAAAAAAAAATTCAAAAAAAAATTTCAAAAAAAAAAATTAAAAAAAAAAAAAATTGAAAAAAAAATTCGAAAAAAAATTTCGAAAAAAAAATTTTCAAAAAAAAATTTTAAAAAAAATTTTTAAAAAAATTTTCGAAAAAAAAAATTTCAAAAAAAAATTAAAAAAAAAAAAATTCAAAAAAAAAATTTCAAAAAAAAAAAAAAAAAAATTTTAAAAAAATTTCGAAAAAAAAAAATTCAAAAAAAATTTTTAAAAAAATTTAAAATTAAATTGAAAAAAAAAATCGAAAAAAAAAATTTCGAAAAAAAAATTAAAAAAAAAAAATTTCAAAAAAAAATTTCGAAAAAAAAAGTTTCAAAAAAAAAAATTCAAAAAAAAAAATTCGAAAAAAAAATTCGAAAAAAAAATTCGAAAAAAAAATTCGAAAAAAAATTTCGAAAAAAAAATTTTCGAAAAAAAAAGTTTCAAAAAAAAATTCAAAAAAAAAATTCGAAAAAAAAATTTTCAAAAAAAAAATTTAAAAAAAATTTCAAAAAAAATAAAAAAAAATTTTAAAAAAAATGAAAAAAAAATTCGAAAAAAAAATTTTTAAAAAAATTAAAAAAAAAATCGAAAAAAAATTTCGAAAAAAAAATTTTCGAAAAAAAAAGTTTCAAAAAAAAAATTCAAAAAAAAAAAATTTCAAAAAAAAAATTCAAAAAAAAATTTCAAAAAAAAAAATTAAAAAAAAAAAAAATTGAAAAAAAAATTCGAAAAAAAATTTCGAAAAAAAAATTTTCAAAAAAAAATTTTAAAAAAAATTTTAAAAAAAATTTTCGAAAAAAAAAATTTCAAAAAAAAATTAAAAAAAAAAAAATTCAAAAAAAAAATTTCAAAAAAAAAAAAAAAAAAAATTTAAAAAAATTTCGAAAAAAAAAAATTCAAAAAAAATTTTTAAAAAAATTTAAAATTAAATTGAAAAAAAAAATCGAAAAAAAAAATTTCGAAAAAAAAATTAAAAAAAAAAAATTTCAAAAAAAAATTTCGAAAAAAAAAGTTTCAAAAAAAAAATTCAAAAAAAAAAATTCGAAAAAAAAATTCGAAAAAAAAATTCGAAAAAAAAATTCGAAAAAAAATTTCGAAAAAAAAATTTTCGAAAAAAAAAGTTTCAAAAAAAAATTCAAAAAAAAAATTCGAAAAAAAAATTTTCAAAAAAAAAATTTAAAAAAAATTTCAAAAAAAATAAAAAAAAATTTTAAAAAAAATGAAAAAAAAATTCGAAAAAAAAATTTTTAAAAAAATTAAAAAAAAAATCGAAAAAAAATTTCGAAAAAAAAATTTTCGAAAAAAAAAGTTTCAAAAAAAAAATTCAAAAAAAAAAAATTTCAAAAAAAAAATTTAAAAAAAAAATTTTCAAAATAAAAAATTTCAAAAAAAATTTTTAAAAAAAATTGAAAAATAAAATTCGAAAAAAATTTCGAAAAAAATTCAAAAAAAAATTTTAAAAAAAATTTCGAAAAAAAAATTTCAAAAAAAAAATTTTAAAAAAAATTCAAAAAAAAAATTTAAAAAAAATTGAAAAAAAAAATTTTCAAAAAAAAAAATTTAAAAAAAATTTCAAAAAAAAATTAAAAAAAAAAAATTTCAAAAAAAAAATTTCAAAAAAATTTTCGAAAAAAAAAATTTCAAAAAAAAAATTTCCAAAAAAAAAATTTAAAAAAAAATTTCAAAAAAATTTCGAAAAAAAAATTTAAAAAAAAATTTCGAAAAAATTTTCGAAAAAAAAAATTAAAAAAAAAAAATTCTCAAAAATGATTTTCGAAAAAAAAAATAAAAAAAAAAAAATTTCAAAAAAAAATTCGAAAAAAAATTTTTTAAAAAAATTAAAAAAAAAATTCGAAAAAAAATTTCGAAAAAATAATTTTCGAAAAAAAAGTTTCAAAAAAAAAATTCAAAAAAAAAAATTCGAAAAAAAAATTTTCAAAAAAAAAATTTAAAAGAAATTTCAAAAAAAAATAAAAAAAAAATAAAAAAAAATGAAAAAAAAAATCGAAAAAAAAATTTTTAAAAAAATTTTAAAAAAAATTCAAAAAAAAATTTCGAAAAAAAAATTTTCGGAAAAAAAAGTTTCAAAAAAAAAATTCAAAAAAAAAAATTTTCAAAAAAAAAATTAAAAAAAAAATTTTCAAAATAAAAAATTTCAAAAAAAATTTTTAAAAAAAATTGAAAAATAAAATTCGAAAAAATTTCGAAAAAAATTCAAAAAAAAAATTTCGAAAAAAATTCAAAAAAAAAAATTAAAAAAAAAATTTCGAAAAAAAAATTTTCAAAAAAAAAATTTAAAAAAAAATTCAAAAAAAATAAAAAATGAAAAAAATAATTCGAAAAAAAATTTCGAAAAAAAAAATTTTCAAAAAAAAAATTAAAAAAAAACATTTTCGAAAAAAAAATTTTAAAAAAAATTTCAAAAAAATTTTCGAAAAAAAAAATTTTAAAAAAATTTCAAAAAAAAAATTTAAAAAAAAAATTTAAAAAAAAATGAAAAAAAAAATTTTAAAAAAATTTTTAAAAAAATTTTTAAAAAAATTCGAAAAAAAATTTCGAAAAAAAAATTTTCGAAAAAAAAAGTTTAAAAAAAAAATTAAAAAAAAAAAATTCGAAAAAAAAATTTTCAAAAAAAAAATTTAAAAAAAATTTCAAAAAAAAATAAAAAAAAAATTTAAAAAAAATGAAAAAAAAATTCGAAAAAAAAATTTTTGAAAAAATTAAAAAAAAATTCGAAAAAAAAATTCGAAAAAAAAATTTTCGAAAAAAAAAGTTTCAAAAAAAAAAATTCAAAAAAAAAAATTTTCAAAAAAAAAATTTAAAAAAAAAAATTTCAAAATAAAAAATTTCAAAAAAAATTTAAAAAAAAAATTGAAAAATAAAATTCGAAAAAAATTTCGAAAAAAATTCAAAAAAAAAATAAAAAAAAAAATTTCGAAAAAAAAATTTTCAAAAAAAAAATTTCAAAAAAAAAATTTTCAAAAAAAAAATTTAAAAAAAAATTCAAAAAAAATTAAAAAAAAAATTGAAAAAAAAAATTCGAAAAAAATTTTTTTAAAAAAATAAAAAAAAAATTCGAAAAAAAATTTCGAAAAAAAAAATTTTCAAAAAAAAAAATTTTCGAAAAAAAAATTTTCGAAAAAAAAATTTAAAAAAAAATTTCAAAAAAATTTTCGAAAAAAAAAATTTTAAAAAAATTTCAAAAAAAAATTAAAAAAAAAATGAAAAAAAAATTCGAAAAAAAATTTTTTTAAAAAATTGAAAAAAAAATTCGAAAAAAAAAATTTTCGAAAAAAAAAGTTTCAAAAAAAAAATTAAAAAAAAAAAATTAGAAAAAAAAAATTTCAAAAAAAAATTTTAAAAAAATTAAAAAAAAAAAAAAAAAAAAAAAAATGAAAAAAAAATTCGAAAAAAAAATTTTAGAAAAAATTCGAAAAAAAATTCGAAAAAAAATTTCGAAAAAAAAATTTTCGAAAAAAAAAGTTTCAAAAAAAAAAATTCAAAAAAAAAAATTTTCAAAAAAAAAATTAAAAAAAAAATTTTTCAAAATAAAAAATTTCAAAAAAAATTTTTAAAAAAAATTGAAAAATAAAATTCGAAAAAAATTTCGAAAAAAATTCAAAAAAAAAATTAAAAAAAAAATTTCGAAAAAAAAATTTTCAAAAAAAAAATTTAAAAAAAAATTCAAAAAAAATTTTAAAAAAAATTGAAAAATAAAATTCGAAAAAAAATTTTTTAAAAAAATAAAAAAAAAATTCGAAAAAAAATTTCGAAAAAAAAAATTTTCAAAAAAAAAATTAAAAAAAAAAAATTTTCGAAAAAAAAATTTTAAAAAAAATTTCAAAAAAATTTTCGAAAAAAAATATTTTAAAAAAATTTCAAAAAAAAAATTTAAAAAAAAATTAAAAAAAAATGAAAAAAAAATTCGAAAAAAAATTTTTTAAAAAAATTAAAAGAAAAATTCGAAAAAAAATTTCGAAAAAAAAATTTCAAAAAAAAAAAATTTTTTTTAAAAATAAAAAAAAAATTAAAAAAAAGTTTCAAAAAAAAAAATTCAAAAAAAAAATTTTCAAAAAAAAAATTTAAAAAAAATAAAAAAAAAAAATTAAAAAAAAAATTTTTCGAAAAAAAAATGAAAAAAAAAATTTTCAAAAAAAATTTCAAAAAAAAAATTTTCAGAAAAAATTTTAAAAAAAATTTTTTAAAAAATTCGAAAAAAAATTTCGAAAAAAAAATGCAAAAAAAAATTTTCAAAAAAAAAATTCATAAAAAAATTTAAAAAAAAATTGAAAAAAAAATTCGAAAAAAAATTTTTTAAAAAAATAAAAAAAAAAATTCGAAAAAAAATTTCGAAAAAAAAATTTTCAAAAAGAAAAATACCAAAAAAAATTTCAAAAAACTTTTCGAAAAAAAAAGTTTCGAAAAAAAAAATTCGAAAAAAAAAATTTTCAAAAAAAAAATTTAAAAAAAATTTCAAAAAAATTTTCGAAAAAAAAATTAAAAAAAAAATTTCAAAAAAAAAATTTCAAAAAAAAAATTTTTTTTAAAAAATATAAAAAAATTAAAAAAAAGTTTCAAAAAAAAAATTCAAAAAAAAAAATTTTCAAAAAAAAAAATTTAAAAAAAATTTTTAAAAAAATATTAAAAAAAAAATTTTTCGAAAAAAAAATAAAAAAAAAAAATTTAAAAAAAAATTGAAAAAAAAAAAATTCGAAAAAAAAATTTTTAAAAAAATTTAAAAAAAAATTCGAAAAAAAATTTCGAAAAAAAAATTTTCAAAAAGAAAAATTTCAAAAAAAAATTCAAAAAAATTTTCGAAAAAAAAAGTTTCGAAAAAAAAAATTCAAAAAAAAATTGAAAAAAAATTTCAAAAAAAAAATTTTCAAAAAAAATTTTAAAAAAAATTTTAAAAAAAATTTTGGAAAAAAAAAATTTCAAAAAAAAAAATTTCAAAAAAAAATTTTAAAAAAAATTTCAAAAAAATTTCGAAAAAAAAAAATTTCAAAAAAAATTTTAAAAAAAATTTCAAAAAAAAAAAATTCGAAAAAATTTTCGAAAAAAAAAATTTAAAAAAAAAAATCTCAAAAATGATTTTCGAAAAAAAAAATTAAAAAAAAAAAATTTTAAAAAAAAATTTCAAAAAAAAAATTTTCAAAAAAAATAAAAAAAAAAAAAAAAATTTTGGAAAAAAAAAATTTCAAAAAAAAAAATTTCAAAAAAAAATTTCAAAAAAAATTTCAAAAAAATTTCGAAAAAAAAAAATTTCAAAAAAAATTTTAAAAAAAATTTCAAAAAAAAAAAATTCGAAAAAATTTTCGAAAAAAAAAATTTAAAAAAAAAAATCTCAAAAATGATTTTCGAAAAAAAAAATTAAAAAAAAAAAATTTTAAAAAAAAATTTCAAAAAAAAAATTTTCAAAAAAAATTAAAAAAAAAAAAAAATTTCGAAAAAAAAATAAAAAAAAAAAAATTCAAAAAAAAATTTCAAAAAAAAAATTAAAAAAAAAAAAATTGAAAAAAAAATTCGAAAAAAAATTTCGAAAAAAAAATTTTCAAAAAAAAATTTTAAAAAAAATTTTAAAAAAAATTTTCGAAAAAAAAAATTTCAAAAAAAAATTAAAAAAAAAAAAATTCAAAAAAAAAATTTCAAAAAAAAAAAAAAAAAAAAAAATTTTAAAAAAATTTCGAAAAAAAAAAATTCAAAAAAAATTTTAAAAAAAATTTAAAATTAAATTGAAAAAAAAATCGAAAAAAAAAATTTCGAAAAAAAAATTTTAAAAAAAAAATTTCAAAAAAAAATTTCGAAAAAAAAGTTTCAAAAAAAAAATTCAAAAAAAAAAATTCGAAAAAAAAATTCGAAAAAAAAATTCGAAAAAAAAATTCGAAAAAAAATTTCGAAAAAAAAATTTTCGAAAAAAAAAGTTTCAAAAACAAATTCAAAAAAAAAATTCGAAAAAAAAATTTTCAAAAAAAAAATTTAAAAAAAATTTCAAAAAAAATAAAAAAAAATTTAAAAAAAAATTAAAAAAAAATTCGAAAAAAAAATTTTTAAAAAAATTTAAAAAAAAATCGAAAAAAAATTTCGAAAAAAAAATTTTCGAAAAAAAAAGTTTCAAAAAAAAAATTCAAAAAAAAAAAATTTCAAAAAAAAAATTTAAAAAAAAAATTTTCAAAATAAAAAATTTCAAAAAAAATTTTTAAAAAAAATTGAAAAATAAAATTCGAAAAAAATTTCGAAAAAAATTCAAAAAAAAATTTTAAAAAAAATTTCGAAAAAAAAAATTTCAAAAAAAAAATTTTAAAAAAAATTGAAAAAAAAAATTTAAAAAAAATTGAAAAAAAAAATTTTCAAAAAAAAAATTTAAAAAAAATTTCAAAAAAAAATTAAAAAAAAAAAATTTCAAAAAAAAAATTTCAAAAAAATTTTCGAAAAAAAAAATTTAAAAAAAAAAATTTCCAAAAAAAAAATTTAAAAAAAAATTTCAAAAAAATTTCGAAAAAAAAATTTAAAAAAAAATTTCGAAAAAATTTTCGAAAAAAAAAATTTAAAAAAAAAATTCTCAAAAATGATTTTCGAAAAAAAAAATAAAAAAAAAAAAAAATTTCAAAAAAAAATTTCAAAAAAATTTCAAAAAAAAAATAAAAAAAAAATAAAAAAAAAATTTTAAAAAAATTTCAAAAAAAATTTTAAAAAAAATTCGAAAAAAAAAATTTTAAAAAAATAAAAAAAAAAATTCGAAAAAAAATTTCGAAAAAAAAAATTTTCGAAAAAAAAAGTTTCAAAAAAAATAATTCAAAAAAAAAATTCGAAAAAAAAATTTTCAAAAAAAAATTTTAAAAAAATTTCAAAAAAAAAAAATAAAAAAAAAATGAAAAAAAAATTCGAAAAAAAAATTTTTAAAAAAATTCGAAAAAAAATTTCGAAAAAAAAATTTTCGAAAAAAAAAGTTTCAAAAAAAAAAATTCAAAAAAAAAAATTTCAAAAAAAAAATTTAAAAAAAAATTTTCAAAATAAAAAATTTCAAAAAAAATTTTTAAAAAAAATTTAAAAATAAAATTCGAAAAAAAATTTCGAAAAAAAAATTTTCGAAAAAAAAAGTTTAAAAAAAAAAATTCAAAAAAAAAAATTTTCAAAAAAAAAATTAAAAAAAAAAATTTTCAAAATAAAAAATTTCAAAAAAAATTTTTAAAAAAAATTGAAAAATAAAATTCGAAAAAAATTTCGAAAAAAATTCAAAAAAAATTTTAAAAAAAATTTCGAAAAAAAAATTTTCAAAAAAAAAATTTTAAAAAAAATTAAAAAAAAAAAATTTAAAAAAAATTGAAAAAAAAAATTTTCAAAAAAAAAATTTAAAAAAAATTTCAAAAAAAATTAAAAAAAAAAATTTCAAAAAAAAAATTTCAAAAAAATTTTCGAAAAAAAAAATTTCAAAAAAAAAATTTCCAAAAAAAAAATTTCAAAAAAATTTCGAAAAAAAAATTTAAAAAAAAATTTCGAAAAAATTTTCGAAAAAAAAAATTTTAAAAAAAAATTCTCAAAAATGATTTTCGAAAAAAAAAATTAAAAAAAAAAAAATTTCAAAAAAAAATTTCAAAAAAATTTCAAAAAAAAAATTAAAAAAAAAATTTAAAAACAAATTGAAAAAAAAAATTTCAAAAAAAAAATTTCCAAAAAAAAAATTTAAAAAAAATTTCAAAAAAATTTTCGAAAAAAAAATTTAAAAAAAAAATTTCAAAAAAAAAATTTTAAAAAAATTTAAAAAAAAATTGAAAAAAAAATTCAAAAAAAAAATTTCAAAAAAAAAATTTTCAAAAAAAATTTAGAAAAAAAATTCAAAAAAAAATTTTTAAAAAAATAAAAAAAAAATCGAAAAATAATTTCGAAAAAAAAATAAAAAAAAAAAAATTTCAAAAAAAAAATTTAAAAAAAATTTCAAAAAAAAAATTTAAAAAAAAAAATTTCAAAAAAAATTTCAAAAAAATTTCGAAAAAAAAATTTTAAAAAAAATTTCGAAAAAATTTTCGAAAAAAAAAATTTAAAAAAAAAAATCTCAAAAATGATTTTCGAAAAAAAAAATTAAAAAAAAAAAAATTTCAAAAAAAAATTTCAAAAAAATTTCAAAAAAAAAATTAAAAAAAAAATTTAAAAACAAATTGAAGAAAAAAATTTCAAAAAAAAAATTTCCAAAAAAAAAATTTAAAAAAAATTTCAAAAAAATTTTCGAAAAAAAAATTTAAAGAAAAAATTTCAAAAAAAAAATTTTAAAAAAATTTTAAAAAAAATTGAAAAAAAAATTCAAAAAAAAATTTCAAAAAAAAAATTTTCAAAAAAAATTTAAAAAAAAATTCAAAAAAAAATTTTTAAAAAAATAAAAAAAAAATCGAAAAATAATTTCGAAAAAAAAATAAAAAAAAAAAAAATTTCAAAAAAAAAATTTAAAAAAAATTTCAAAAAAATTTTCGAAAAAAAAATTTAAAAAAAAAATTTCAAAAAAAAAATTTTAAAAAAATTTTAAAAAAAATTGAAAAAAAAATTCAAAAAAAAATTTCAAAAAAAAAAATTTTCAAAAAAAATTAAAAAAAAAATTTCAAAAAAAAATTTTCAAAAAAAATTTTAAAAAAAATTTTAAAAAAATTAAAAAAAAAAATTCAAAAAAATTTTCGAAAAAAAAAATTCAAAAAAAAAATTTAAAAAAAAATTCGAAAAAAAAAGTTCGAAAAAAAAATTTCCAAAAAAAAAAATTTTAAAAAAATTTAAAAAAAAAATAAAAAAAAAAATTTAAAAACAAATTGAAAAAAAATGTCAAAAAAAAAAATTCCAAAAAAAAAAATTAAAAAAAAAAATTTCAAAAAAATTTCGAAAAAAAAAATTTCAAAAAAAAATTAAAAAAAAAATTTCGAAAAACTTTTCGAAAAAAAAAATTTAAAAAAAAATTCTCAAAAAAAATTTTCGAAAAAAAAATTAAAAAAAAAAAAAATTTCAAAAAAAAATTTCAAAAAAAAAATTTTCAAAAAAATTTAAAAAAAAAAATAAAACAAAAAAAATTCGAAAAAAAATTTCGAAAAAAAAATTTTCAAAAAAATTTAAAAAAAAAATAAAACAAAAAAATTCGAAAAAAAATTTCGAAAAAAAAATTTTCAAAAGAAAATTAAAAAAAAAAATTAAAAAAAATTTTCGAAAAAAAAAATTCCAAAAAAAAAATTTCAAAAAAAAAATTTCAAAAAAAAAATTTTCAAAAAAAATAAAAAAAAAATTTAAAAAAAAATTCGAAAAAAAAATTTCGAAAAAAAAATTTTCAAAAAAAAAAATTTAAAAAAAATTTCAAAAAAAAAATAAAAAAAAAAATAAAAAAAAAATGAAAAAAAAATTCGAAAAAAAATTTTTTAGAAAAATAAAAAAAAAAATCGAAAAAAAATTTCGAAAAAAAAATTTTCAAAAAGAAAAATTTCAAACAAAATTTCAAAAAAATTTTCGAAAAAAAAAGTTTAAAAAAAAAATAAAAAAAATAATTTTCAAAAAAAAAATTTAAAAAAAATTTCAAAAAAAAAATTTTCAAAAAAATAAAAAAAAAAATAAAACAAAAAAATTCGAAAAAAAATTTCGAAAAAAAAATTTTCAAAAGAAAATTAAAAAAAAAAATTAAAAAAAATTTTCGAAAAAAAAAATTCCAAAAAAAAATTTCAAAAAAAAAATTTCAAAAAAAAAAATTTTTGAAAAAAATTTTAAAAAAAATTTTAAAAAAAATTTCAAAAAAAAATTTAAAAAAAAATTCGAAAAAAAAATTTCGAAAATAAAATTTTCAAAAAAAAAAATTTAAAAAAAATTTCAAAAAAAAAATTTAAAAAAAAATAAAAAAAAAAGGAAAAAAAAATTCGAAAAAAATTTTTTTAAAAAAATGAAAAAAAATCGAAAAAAAATTTCGAAAAAAAAATATTTTCAAAGAAAATTTTAAAAAAAATTTAAAAAAAAATTCGAAAAAAAAATTCGAAAAAAAAATTTCGAAAAAAAAATTTTCAAAAAAAAAATTTTAAAAAAATATCAAAAAAAAATAAAAAAAAAATGAAAAAAAAAATTCGAAAAAAAAAATTTTAAAAAAATAAAAAAAAATTCGAAAAAAAATTTCAAAAAAAAAATTTCAAAAAAAAATTTTTTGAAAAAAATTATAAAAAAAATTTCAAAAATAATTTCAAAAAAAATTTCAAAAAAAAAATTTTCAAAAAAAATTTTAAAAAAAATTTTTAAAAAAATTCGAAAAAAAAATTTCGAAAAAAAAATTTTCAAAAAAAAAATTTTAAAAAAATATCAAAAAAAAATTTTAAAAAAAATTTTAAAAAAAATGAAAAAAAAATTCGAAAAAAAAATTTTTGAAAAAATAAAAAAAAAATTCGAAAAAAAATTTCGAAAAAAAAATTTTAAAAAAAAAATTTCAAAAAAAAAATTTAAAAAAAATTTCAAAAAAAAAATTTAAAAAAAAATTTAAAAACAAATTGAAAAAAAAAATTTCAAAAAAAAAATTTCCAAAAAAAAAATTTAAAAAAAATTTCAAAAAAATTTTCGAAAAAAAAATTAAAAAAAAAAATTTCAAAAAAAAATTTTTAAAAAAATTAAAAAAAAAATTCAAAAAAAAATTCAAAAAAAAATTTCAAAAAAAAAAATTTTCAAAAAAAATTAAAAAAAAAATTCAAAAAAAAATTTCAAAAAAAAAAATTTCAAAAAAAATTTTAAAAAAAATTTTTAAAAAATTTAAAAAAAAAATTCAAAAAAATTTTCGAAAAAAAAATTCAAAAAAAAAATTTAAATAAAAATTCGAAAAAAAAAGTTCGAAAAAAAAATTTCCAAAAAAAAAATTTAAAAAAAATTTAAAAAAAAAATTTTAAAAAAAATTTAAAAACAAATTGAAAAAAAAAATTAAAAAAAAAATTTCAAAAAAATTTCGAAAAAAAAAAATTTCAAAAAAAAATTTTAAAAAAAATTTCGAAAAACTTTTCGAAAAAAAAAATTTAAAAAAAAATTCTCAAAAAAAATTTTCGAAAAAAAAAATTAAAAAAAAAAATTTTCAAAAAAAAATTTCAAAAAAAAAATTTTCAAAAAAAATTAAAAAAAAAATAAAACAAAAAAATTCGAAAAAAAATTTCGAAAAAAAATTTTCAAAAAAAAAAATTTAAAAAAAATTTCAAAAAAAAAATAAAAAAAAAAAAAAAAAAATGAAAAAAAAAATTCGAAAAAAATTTTTTAAAAAAATAAAAAAAAAAATTCGAAAAAAAATTTCGAAAAAAAAATTTTCAAAAAGAAAAATTTCAAAAAAAATTTAAAAAAAATTTAAAAAAAAATTCGAAAAAAAAATTTCGAAAAAAAAATTTTCAAAAAAAAAATTTTAAAAAAATTTCAAAAAAAAAATTAAAAAAAAAAATAAAAAAAAAATTAAAAAAAAAAATCGAAAAAAAAATTTTTAAAAAAATAAAAAAAAAAATTTAAAAAAAAAAATTTAAAAAAAATTTCAAAAAAAAAATTAAAAAAAAAAAAATTTCAAAAAAAAAATTTCAAAAAAATTTTCGAAAAAAAAAATTTCAAAAAAAAAATTTCCAAAAAAAAAATTAAAAAAAAAATTTCAAAAAAATTTCGAAAAAAAAAAATTTCGAAAAAAAAATTTTAAAAAAAATTTCGAAAAAATTTTCGAAAAAAAAAATTAAAAAAAAAATTCTCAAAAATGATTTTCGAAAAAAAAAATTAAAAAAAAAAATTCAAAAAAAAATTTCAAAAAAAAAATTTTCAAAAAAAATAAAAAAAAAATTCGAAAAAAAATTTCGAAAAAAAAATTAAAAAAAAAAAAATTTCAAAAATAAGTTTCAAAAAATAAATTTTTTTCAAAAAATTTTTAAAAAAATTTTCAAAAAAAATCAAAAAAAAATTTCGAAAAAAAAATTTTCAAAATAAAAATTTAAAAAAAAAAAATTTCAAAAAAAAATTTCAAAAAAAAAAATTCCAAAAAAAAAATTAAAAAAAAAAATTTTAAAAAATAAAAAAAAAATTTTCAAAAAAAAATTTTAAAAAAATTACAAAAAAAATTAAAAAATTTTTTTAAAAAAATGAAATAAAATAAAATAAAAAATTTAAAAAAAAAATTAAAAAAAAAATTTCGAAAAAAAAAATAAAAAAAAAATTAAAAAAAATAACAAAAAAAAATAAAAAAAAAAATTTAAAAAAAAAATTCGAAATTTCGAAAAAAAAAATTTCAAAAAAAAAATTTCGAAAAAAAAAATTTAAAAAAAAATTTCAAAAAAAAAATTCAAAAAAAATTTCAAAAAAAAAATTTCAAAAAAAAAATAAAGAAAATTTAAAAACAAATTGAAAAAAAAATTCGAAAAAAAATTTCGAAAAAAAAATTTTCAAAAAAAAATTTAAAAAAAAATTTTTAAAAAAAATTTTCGAAAAAAAAAATTTCAAAAAAAAAATTTCAAAAAAAAAATTAATAAAAAAAATTCAAAAAAAAATTTCAAAAAAAAAATTAAAAAAAAAATTTTTAAAAAATTTCAAAAAAAATTTTAAAAAAAATTCGAAAAAAAAATTTTTAAAAAAAATTTTAAAAAAATTCGAAAAAAAAATTCGAAAAAAAAAATTTTCGAAAAAAAAAGTTTCAAAAAAAATAATTCAAAAAAAAAAATTCGAAAAAAAAATTTTCAAAAAAAAATTTAAAAAAAATTTCAAAAAAAAAAAAATTAAAAAAAAAATGAAAAAAAAATTCGAAAAAAAAAATTTTAAAAAAATTTTTAAAAAAATTCGAAAAAAAATTTCGAAAAAAAAATTTTCGAAAAAAAAAGTTTCAAAAAAAAAATTCAAAAAAAAAAATTTTCAAAAAAAAAATTTAAAAAAAAAATTTTCAAAATAAAAAATTTCAAAAAAAATTTTTAAAAAAAATTGAAAAATAAAATTCGAAAAAAATTTCGAAAAAAATTCAAAAAAAAAATTTAAAAAAAAATTTCGAAAAAAAAATTTTCAAAAAAAAAATTTAAAAAAAAAAATTTTCGTAAAAAAAATTTAAAAAAAAATTTCAAAAAAATTTTCGAAAAAAAAAATTTAAAAAAAATTTCAAAAAAAAAATAAAAAAAAAAAATTAAAAAAAAAATGAAAAAAAAATTCGAAAAAAAAATTCGAAAAAAAAAATTAAAAAAAAATTCGAAAAAAAATTTCGA
>OX101811.2:41381920-41386920 GCA_944452925.2 Chrysolina oricalcia
AGAAAAATTTCGAAAAAAAAAATTTTCAAAAAAAAAATTAAAAAAAAACATTTTCGAAAAAAAAATTTTAAAAAAAATTTCAAAAAAATTTTCGAAAAAAAAAATTTTAAAAAAATTTCAAAAAAAAAATTTAAAAAAAAAATTTAAAAAAAAATGAAAAAAAAAATTTAAAAAAAATTTTTAAAAAAATTTTTAAAAAAATTCGAAAAAAAATTTCGAAAAAAAAATTTTCGAAAAAAAAAGTTTCAAAAAAAAAATTAAAAAAAAAAAATTCGAAAAAAAAATTTTCAAAAAAAAAATTTAAAAAAAATTTCAAAAAAAAATAAAAAAAAAATTAAAAAAAAATGAAAAAAAAATTCGAAAAAAAAATTTTTGAAAAAATTAAAAAAAAATTCGAAAAAAAATTTCGAAAAAAAAATTTTCGAAAAAAAAAGTTTCAAAAAAAAAAATTCAAGAAAAAAAATTTTCAAAAAAAAAATTTAAAAAAAAAAATTTCAAAATAAAAAATTTCAAAAAAAATTTAAAAAAAAAATTGAAAAATAAAATTCGAAAAAAATTTCGAAAAAAATTCAAAAAAAAAATAAAAAAAAAAAATTCGAAAAAAAAATTTTCAAAAAAAAATTTCAAAAAAAAAATTTTCAAAAAAAAAATTTTAAAAAAAATTCAAAAAAAATTAAAAAAAAAATTGAAAAAAAAAATTCGAAAAAAATTTTTTTAAAAAAATAAAAAAAAAATTCGAAAAAAAATTTCGAAAAAAAAAATTTTCAAAAAAAAAAATTTTCGAAAAAAAAATTTTCGAAAAAAAAATTTTAAAAAAAATTTCAAAAAAATTTTCGAAAAAAAAAATTTTAAAAAAATTTCAAAAAAAAATTAAAAAAAAAAATTAAAAAAAAAATGAAAAAAAAATTCGAAAAAAAATTTTTTTAAAAAATTGAAAAAAAAATTCGAAAAAAAAAATTTTCGAAAAAAAAAGTTTCAAAAAAAAAATGAAAAAAAAAAAATTCGAAAAAAAAAATTTCAAAAAAAAATTTTAAAAAAATTAAAAAAAAAAAAAAAAATGAAAAAAAAATTCGAAAAAAAAATTTTAGAAAAAATTCGAAAAAAAATTCGAAAAAAAATTTCGAAAAAAAAATTTTCGAAAAAAAAAGTTTCAAAAAAAAAAATTCAAAAAAAAAAATTTTCAAAAAAAAAATTTAAAAAAAAAATTTTCAAAATAAAAAATTTCAAAAAAAATTTTTAAAAAAAATTGAAAAATAAAATTCGAAAAAAATTTCGAAAAAAATTCAAAAAAAAAATTAAAAAAAAAATTTCGAAAAAAAAATTTTCAAAAAAAAAATTTAAAAAAAAATTCAAAAAAAATTTAAAAAAAAATTGAAAAATAAAATTCGAAAAAAAATTTTTTTAAAAAATAAAAAAAAAATTCGAAAAAAAATTTCGAAAAAAAAAATTTTCAAAAAAAAAATTAAAAAAAAAAATTTTCGAAAAAAAAATTTTAAAAAAAATTTCAAAAAAATTTTCGAAAAAAAATATTTTAAAAAAATTTCAAAAAAAAAATTAAAAAAAAAAATTGAAAAAAAATGAAAAAAAAATTCGAAAAAAAAATTTTTAAAAAAATTAAAAGAAAAATTCGAAAAAAAATTTCGAAAAAAAAATTTCAAAAAAAAAAAATTTTTTTTAAAAATAAAAAAAAAATTAAAAAAAAGTTTCAAAAAAAAAAATTCAAAAAAAAAATTTTCAAAAAAAAAATTTAAAAAAAATAAAAAAAAAAAATTTAAAAAAAAATTTTTCGAAAAAAAAAATGAAAAAAAAAATTTTCAAAAAAAATTTCAAAAAAAAAATTTTCAGAAAAAATTAAAAAAAAAAATTTTTAAAAAATTCGAAAAAAAATTTCGAAAAAAAAATGCAAAAAGAAATTTTCAAAAAAAAAATTCATAAAAAAATTTAAAAAAAAATTGAAAAAAAAATTCGAAAAAAAATTTTTTAAAAAAATAAAAAAAAAAATTCGAAAAAAAATTTCGAAAAAAAAATTTTCAAAAAGAAAAATACCAAAAAAAATTTCAAAAAACTTTTCGAAAAAAAAAGTTTCGAAAAAAAAATTCAAAAAAAAAAATTTTCAAAAAAAAAATTTAAAAAAAATTTCAAAAAAATTTTCGAAAAAAAAATTTAAAAAAAAATTTCAAAAAAAAAATTTTTTTTAAAAAATAAAAAAAAATTAAAAAAAAGTTTCAAAAAAAAAATTCAAAAAAAAAAATTTTCAAAAAAAAAAATTTAAAAAAAAATTTTAAAAAAATATTAAAAAAAAAATTTTTCGAAAAAAAAATAAAAAAAAAAAATTTAAAAAAAAATTGAAAAAAAAAAATTCGAAAAAAAAATTTTTAAAAAAATTTAAAAAAAAATTCGAAAAAAAATTTCGAAAAAAAAATTTTCAAAAAGAAAAATTTAAAAAAAAATTTCAAAAAAATTTTCGAAAAAAAAAGTTTCGAAAAAAAAAATTCAAAAAAAAAATTTTCAAAAAAAAAATTTAAAAAAAATTTCAAAAAAATTTTCGAAAAAAAAATTTAAAAAAAAAATTTAAAAAAAATTGAAAAAAAATTTCAAAAAAAAAATTTTCAAAAAAAATTAAAAAAAAATTTCGAAAAAAAAATTTTCAAAATAAAAATTTAAAAAAAAAAAATTTCAAAAAAAAATTTCAAAAAAAAAAATTCCAAAAAAAAAATTAAAAAAAAAAATTTTAAAAAATAAAAAAAAAATTTTCAAAAAAAAATTTTAAAAAAATTACAAAAAAAATTAAAAATTTTTTTTAAAAAAATGAAATAAAATAAAATAAAAAATTTAAAAAAAAAAATTAAAAAAAAAATTTCGAAAAAAAAAATAAAAAAAAAATTAAAAAAAATAACAAAAAAAAAAAAAAAAAAAAATTTAAAAAAAAAATTCGAAATTTCGAAAAAAAAAATTTCAAAAAAAAAATTTCGAAAAAAAAAATTTAAAAAAAAATTTCAAAAAAAAAATTCAAAAAAAATTTCAAAAAAAAAATTTCAAAAAAAAAAATAAAGAAAATTTAAAAACAAATTGAAAAAAAAATTTAAAAAAAAAATTCGAAATTTCGAAAAAAAAAATTTCAAAAAAAAATTTTCGAAAAAAAAAATTTCAAAAAAAAAATTTCAAAAAAAAAATTAATAAAAAAAATTCAAAAAAAAATTTCAAAAAAAAAATTAAAAAAAAAATTTTTAAAAAATTTCAAAAAAAATTTTAAAAAAAATTCGAAAAAAAAATTTTTAAAAAAAATTTTAAAAAAATTCGAAAAAAAAATTCGAAAAAAAAAATTTTCGAAAAAAAAAGTTTCAAAAAAAATAATTCAAAAAAAAAAATTCGAAAAAAAAATTTTCAAAAAAAAATTTAAAAAAAATTTCAAAAAAAAAAAAATTAAAAAAAAAATGAAAAAAAAATTCGAAAAAAAAAATTTTAAAAAAATTTTTAAAAAAATTCGAAAAAAAATTTCGAAAAAAAAATTTTCGAAAAAAAAAGTTTCAAAAAAAAAATTCAAAAAAAAAAATTTTCAAAAAAAAAATTTAAAAAAAAAATTTTCAAAATAAAAAATTTCAAAAAAAATTTTTAAAAAAAATTGAAAAATAAAATTCGAAAAAAATTTCGAAAAAAATTCAAAAAAAAAATTTAAAAAAAAATTTCGAAAAAAAAATTTTCAAAAAAAAAATTTAAAAAAAAAAATTTTCGTAAAAAAAATTTAAAAAAAAATTTCAAAAAAATTTTCGAAAAAAAAAATTTAAAAAAAATTTCAAAAAAAAAATAAAAAAAAAAATTAAAAAAAAAATGAAAAAAAAATTCGAAAAAAAAATTCGAAAAAAAAAATTAAAAAAAAATTCGAAAAAAAATTTCGAAAAAAAAATTTTCGAAAAAAAAAGTTTCAAAAAAAAATTCAAAAAAAAAAATTCGAAAAAAAAATTTTAAAAAAAAAAATTTAAAAAAAATTTCAAAAAAAATAAAAAAAAATTAAAAAAAAATGAAAAAAAATTCGAAAAAAAAATTTTTAAAAAAATTAAAAAAAAAATTCGTAAAAAAATTTCGAAAAAAAATTTTTCGAAAAATAAAGTTTCAAAAAAAAAATTCAAAAAAAAAATTTTCAAAATAAAAAATTTCAAAAAAAATTAAAAAAAAAAAATTGAAAAATAAAATTCGAAAAAAATTTCGAAAAAAATTCAAAAAAAAATTTAAAAAAAAATTTCGAAAAAAAAATTTTCGAAAAAAAAATTTTCAAAAAAAAAATTTGAAAAAAAATTCAAAAAAAAAATTTAAAAAAAATTGAAAAAAAAAATTTTCAAAAAAAAAATTTAAAAAAAATTAAAAAAAAAAAATTAAAAAAAAAAAATTTAAAAAAAAAAATTTCAAAAAAATTTTCGAAAAAAAAAATTTAAAAAAAAAAATTTCCAAAAAAAAATTTAAAAAAAAATTTCAAAAAAATTTCGAAAAAAAAAAATTCGAAAAAAAAATTTTAAAAATTTTCGAAAAAATTTTCGAAAAAAAAAATTAAAAAAAAAAATTCTCAAAAATGATTTTCGAAAAAAAAAATTAAAAAAAAAAAATTTCAAAAAAAAATTTCAAAAAAAAATTTTCAAAAAAAATTAAAAAAAAATGAAAAAAAAATCGAAAAAAAAATTTCGAAAAAAAAATTAAAAAAAAAATTTCAAAAATAAATTTCAAAAAATAAATTTTTTTCAAAAAATTTTTAAAAAAATTTTAAAAAAAAATCGAAAAAAAATTTCGAAAAAAAAATTTAAAAAAAAATTTTTCAAAAAAAAATTAAAAAAAAAAATTTTCAAATAAAAATTTAAAAAAAAAAATTTTCAAAAAAAATTTTTAAAAAAAATTTAAAAAAAATCGAAAAAAAATTTCGAATAAAAAATTTTCAAAAAAAATAAAATAAAATTAAAAAAAAAAAATTTCAAAAAAAAAATTTTCAAAAAAAATTTTAAAAAAAATTTTAA
>OX101811.2:41391920-41401920 GCA_944452925.2 Chrysolina oricalcia
TTAAAAAAAAAAATTTAAAAAAAAAAAATTCAAAAAAAAATTTCAAAAAAAAAATTTATAAAAAAAAATTTTAAAAAAATTTCGAAAAAAAAATTTCAAAAAAAATTTAAAAAAAAATTCGAAAAAAAAATTTTTAAAAAAATTTAAAAAAAAATTCGAAAAAAAATTTCGAAAAAAAAAATTTTCGAAAAAAAAAGTTTCAAAAAAAAATTCAAAAAAAAAAATTCGAAGAAAAAATTTTCAAAAAAAAATTTAAAAAAAATTTAAAAAAAAAAAAAAAAATTAAAAAAAAATTTAAAAAAAATGAAAAAAAAAAATTCGAAAAAAAATTTTTTAAAAAAATTAAAAAAAAAATTCGAAAAAAAATTTCGAAAAAATAATTTTCGAAAAAAAAGTTTCAAAAAAAAAATTCAAAAAAAAAATTCGAAAAAAAAATTTTCAAAAAAAAAATTTAAAAAAAATTTCAAAAAAAAATAAAAAAAAAATAAAAAAAAATGAAAAAAAAATTCGAAAAAAAAATTTTTAAAAAAATTTTAAAAAAAATTCAAAAAAAAATTTCGAAAAAAAAATTTTCGGAAAAAAAAGTTTCAAAAAAAAAATTCAAAAAAAAAATTTTCAAAAAAAAAATTAAAAAAAAAAATTTTCAAAATAAAAAATTTCAAAAAAAATTTTTAAAAAAAATTGAAAAATAAAATTCGAAAAAATTTCGAAAAAAATTCAAAAAAAAAATTTCGAAAAAAATTCAAAAAAAAAATTAAAAAAAAAATTTCGAAAAAAAAATTTTCAAAAAAAAAATTTAAAAAAAAATTCAAAAAAAAATTTCGAAAAAAATTCGAAAAAAAATTTTTTTAAAAAATGAAAAAAAAAATTCGAAGAAAAATTTCGAAAAAAAAAATTTTCAAAAAAAAAATTAAAAAAAAACATTTTCGAAAAAAAAATTTTAAAAAAAATTTCAAAAAAATTTTCGAAAAAAAAAATTTTAAAAAAATTTCAAAAAAAAAATTTAAAAAAAAAATTTAAAAAAAAATGAAAAAAAAAATTTAAAAAAAATTTTTAAAAAAATTTTTAAAAAAATTCGAAAAAAAATTTCGAAAAAAAAATTTTCGAAAAAAAAAGTTTCAAAAAAAAAATTAAAAAAAAAAAATTCGAAAAAAAAATTTTCAAAAAAAAAATTTAAAAAAAATTTCAAAAAAAAATAAAAAAAAAATTAAAAAAAAATGAAAAAAAAATTCGAAAAAAAAATTTTTGAAAAAATTAAAAAAAAATTCGAAAAAAAATTTCGAAAAAAAAATTTTCGAAAAAAAAAGTTTCAAAAAAAAAAATTCAAGAAAAAAAATTTTCAAAAAAAAAATTTAAAAAAAAAAATTTCAAAATAAAAAATTTCAAAAAAAATTTAAAAAAAAAATTGAAAAATAAAATTCGAAAAAAATTTCGAAAAAAATTCAAAAAAAAAATAAAAAAAAAAAATTCGAAAAAAAAATTTTCAAAAAAAAAATTTCAAAAAAAAAATTTTCAAAAAAAAAATTTTAAAAAAAATTCAAAAAAAATTAAAAAAAAAATTGAAAAAAAAAATTCGAAAAAAATTTTTTTAAAAAAATAAAAAAAAAATTCGAAAAAAAATTTCGAAAAAAAAAATTTTCAAAAAAAAAAATTTTCGAAAAAAAAATTTTCGAAAAAAAAATTTTAAAAAAAATTTCAAAAAAATTTTCGAAAAAAAAAATTTTAAAAAAATTTCAAAAAAAAATTAAAAAAAAAAATTAAAAAAAAAATGAAAAAAAAATTCGAAAAAAAATTTTTTTAAAAAATTGAAAAAAAAATTCGAAAAAAAAAATTTTCGAAAAAAAAAGTTTCAAAAAAAAAATTAAAAAAAAAAATTCGAAAAAAAAAATTTCAAAAAAAAATTTTAAAAAAATTAAAAAAAAAAAAAAAAATGAAAAAAAAATTCGAAAAAAAAATTTTAGAAAAAATTCGAAAAAAAATTCGAAAAAAAATTTCGAAAAAAAAATTTTCGAAAAAAAAAGTTTCAAAAAAAAAAATTCAAAAAAAAAAATTTTCAAAAAAAAAATTTAAAAAAAAAATTTTCAAAATAAAAAATTTCAAAAAAATTTTTTAAAAAAAATTGAAAAATAAAATTCGAAAAAAATTTCGAAAAAAATTCAAAAAAAAAATTAAAAAAAAAATTTCGAAAAAAAAATTTTCAAAAAAAAAATTTAAAAAAAAATTCAAAAAAAATTTTAAAAAAAATTGAAAAATAAAATTCGAAAAAAAATTTTTTTAAAAAATAAAAAAAAAATTCGAAAAAAAATTTCGAAAAAAAAAATTTTCAAAAAAAAAATTAAAAAAAAAATTTTCGAAAAAAAAATTTTAAAAAAAATTTCAAAAAAATTTTCGAAAAAAAATATTTTAAAAAAATTTCAAAAAAAAAATTAAAAAAAAAAATTGAAAAAAAATGAAAAAAAAATTCGAAAAAAAAATTTTTAAAAAAATTAAAAGAAAAATTCGAAAAAAAATTTCGAAAAAAAAATTTCAAAAAAAAAAAATTTTTTTTTAAAATAAAAAAAAAATTAAAAAAAAGTTTCAAAAAAAAAAATTCAAAAAAAAAATTTTCAAAAAAAAAATTTAAAAAAAATAAAAAAAAAAAATTTAAAAAAAAATTTTTCGAAAAAAAAAATGAAAAAAAAAATTTTCAAAAAAAATTTCAAAAAAAAAATTTTCAGAAAAAATTTAAAAAAAAAATTTTTAAAAAATTCGAAAAAAAATTTCGAAAAAAAAATGCAAAAAGAAATTTTCAAAAAAAAAATTCATAAAAAAATTTAAAAAAAAATTGAAAAAAAAATTCGAAAAAAAATTTTTTAAAAAAATAAAAAAAAAAATTCGAAAAAAAATTTCGAAAAAAAAATTTTCAAAAAGAAAAATACCAAAAAAAATTTCAAAAAACTTTTCGAAAAAAAAAGTTTCGAAAAAAAAATTCAAAAAAAAAAATTTTCAAAAAAAAAATTTAAAAAAAATTTCAAAAAAATTTTCGAAAAAAAAATTTAAAAAAAAATTTCAAAAAAAAAATTTTTTTTAAAAAATAAAAAAAAATTAAAAAAAAGTTTCAAAAAAAAAATTCAAAAAAAAAAATTTTCAAAAAAAAAAATTTAAAAAAAAATTTTAAAAAAATATTAAAAAAAAAATTTTTCGAAAAAAAAATAAAAAAAAAAAATTTAAAAAAAAATTGAAAAAAAAAAATTCGAAAAAAAAATTTTTAAAAAAATTTAAAAAAAAATTCGAAAAAAAATTTCGAAAAAAAAATTTTCAAAAAGAAAAATTTAAAAAAAAATTTCAAAAAAATTTTCGAAAAAAAAAGTTTCGAAAAAAAAAATTCAAAAAAAAAATTTTCAAAAAAAAAATTTAAAAAAAATTTCAAAAAAATTTTCGAAAAAAAAATTTAAAAAAAAAATTTAAAAAAAATTGAAAAAAAATTTCAAAAAAAAAATTTTCAAAAAAAATTAAAAAAAAAAATTTTAAAAAAAATTTTGGAAAAAAATTTAAAAAAAAATTTCAAAAAAATTTCGAAAAAAAAAAATTTCAAAAAAAATTTTAAAAAAAATTTCAAAAAAAAAAAATTCGAAAAAATTTTCGAAAAAAAAAATTAAAAAAAAAAAATCTCAAAAATGATTTTCGAAAAAAAAAATTAAAAAAAAAAAAATTTTAAAAAAAAATTTCAAAAAAAAAATTTTCAAAAAAAATTTTAAAAAAAATTTAAAAAAAAAATCGAAAAAAAATTTCGAAAAAAAAATTTAAAAAAAAATTTTTCAAAAAAAAATTTCAAAAAAAAAATTTTCAAAAAAAATTTTAAAAAAAATTTTAAAAAAATTTTCGAAAAAAAAAATTTCAAAAAAAAATAAAAAAAAAAAAATTCAAAAAAAAATTTCAAAAAAAAAAAAAAAAAAAAAAAAATTGAAAAAAAAATTCGAAAAAAAATTTCGAAAAAAAAATTTTCAAAAAAAAATTTTTAAAAAAATTTTAAAAAAAATTTTCGAAAAAAAAAATTTCAAAAAAAAATTAAAAAAAAAAAATTCAAAAAAAAAATTTCAAAAAAAAAAAAAATTTTAAAAAAATTTCGAAAAAAAAAAATTCAAAAAAAATTTTTAAAAAAATTTAAAATTAAATTGAAAAAAAAAATCGAAAAAAAAAATTTCGAAAAAAAAATTAAAAAAAAAAAATTTCAAAAAAAAATTTCGAAAAAAAAAGTTTCAAAAAAAAAATTCAAAAAAAAAATTCGAAAAAAAAATTCGAAAAAAAAATTCGAAAAAAAAATTCGAAAAAAAATTTCGAAAAAAAAATTTTCGAAAAAAAAAGTTTCAAAAAAAAATTCAAAAAAAAAATTCGAAAAAAAAATTTTCAAAAAAAAAATTTAAAAAAAATTTCAAAAAAAATAAAAAAAAATTTTAAAAAAAATGAAAAAAAAATTCGAAAAAAAAATTTTTAAAAAAATTAAAAAAAAAATCGAAAAAAAATTTCGAAAAAAAAATTTTCGAAAATAAAAGTTTCAAAAAAAAAATTCAAAAAAAAAAAAATTTCAAAAAAAAAATTTAAAAAAAAAATTTTCAAAATAAAAAATTTCAAAAAAAATTTTTAAAAAAAATTGAAAAATAAAATTCGAAAAAAATTTCGAAAAAAATTCAAAAAAAAATTTTAAAAAAAATTTCGAAAAAAAAAATTTCAAAAAAAAAATTTTAAAAAAAATTCAAAAAAAAAATTTAAAAAAAATTGAAAAAAAAAATTTTCAAAAAAAAAATTTAAAAAAAATTTCAAAAAAAAATTAAAAAAAAAAAATTTCAAAAAAAAAATTTCAAAAAAATTTTCGAAAAAAAAAATTTCAAAAAAAAAATTTCCAAAAAAAAAATTTAAAAAAAAATTTCAAAAAAATTTCGAAAAAAAAATTTAAAAAAAAATTTCGAAAAAATTTTCGAAAAAAAAAATTTAAAAAAAAAATTCTCAAAAATGATTTTCGAAAAAAAAAATAAAAAAAAAAAAAATTTCAAAAAAAAATTTCAAAAAAATTTCAAAAAAAAATTTAAAAAAAAATAAAAAAAAAATTTTAAAAAAATTTCAAAAAAAATTTTAAAAAAAATTCGAAAAAAAAATTTTTAAAAAAATTTTAAAAAAAATTCGAAAAAAAATTTCGAAAAAAAAATTTTCGAAAAAAAAAGTTTCAAAAAAAATAATTCAAAAAAAAAATTCGAAAAAAAAAATTTTCAAAAAAAAATTTTAAAAAAATTTCAAAAAAAAAAAAAATAAAAAAAAAAATGAAAAAAAAATTCGAAAAAAAAATTTTTAAAAAAATTCGAAAAAAAATTTCGAAAAAAAAATTTTCGAAAAAAAAATAAAAAAAAAAAATTTAAAAAAAAATTGAAAAAAAAAAATTCGAAAAAAAAATTTTTAAAAAAATTTAAAAAAAAATTCGAAAAAAAATTTCGAAAAAAAAATTTTCAAAAAGAAAAATTTAAAAAAAAATTTCAAAAAAATTTTCGAAAAAAAAAGTTTCGAAAAAAAAAATTCAAAAAAAAAATTTTCAAAAAAAAAATTTAAAAAAAATTTCAAAAAAATTTTCGAAAAAAAAATTTAAAAAAAAAATTTAAAAAAAATTGAAAAAAAATTTCAAAAAAAAAATTTTCAAAAAAAATTAAAAAAAAAAATTTTAAAAAAAATTTTGGAAAAAAATTTAAAAAAAAATTTCAAAAAAATTTCGAAAAAAAAAAATTTCAAAAAAAATTTTAAAAAAAATTTCAAAAAAAAAAAATTCGAAAAAATTTTCGAAAAAAAAAATTAAAAAAAAAAAATCTCAAAAATGATTTTCGAAAAAAAAAATTAAAAAAAAAAAAATTTTAAAAAAAAATTTCAAAAAAAAAATTTTCAAAAAAAATTTTAAAAAAAATTTAAAAAAAAAATCGAAAAAAAATTTCGAAAAAAAAATTTAAAAAAAAATTTTTCAAAAAAAAATTTCAAAAAAAAAATTTTCAAAAAAAATTTTAAAAAAAATTTTAAAAAAATTTTCGAAAAAAAAAATTTCAAAAAAAAATAAAAAAAAAAAAATTCAAAAAAAAATTTCAAAAAAAAAAAAAAAAAAAAAAAAATTGAAAAAAAAATTCGAAAAAAAATTTCGAAAAAAAAATTTTCAAAAAAAAATTTTTAAAAAAATTTTAAAAAAAATTTTCGAAAAAAAAAATTTCAAAAAAAAATTAAAAAAAAAAAATTCAAAAAAAAAATTTCAAAAAAAAAAAAAATTTTAAAAAAATTTCGAAAAAAAAAAATTCAAAAAAAATTTTTAAAAAAATTTAAAATTAAATTGAAAAAAAAAATCGAAAAAAAAAATTTCGAAAAAAAAATTAAAAAAAAAAAATTTCAAAAAAAAATTTCGAAAAAAAAAGTTTCAAAAAAAAAATTCAAAAAAAAAATTCGAAAAAAAAATTCGAAAAAAAAATTCGAAAAAAAAATTCGAAAAAAAATTTCGAAAAAAAAATTTTCGAAAAAAAAAGTTTCAAAAAAAAATTCAAAAAAAAAATTCGAAAAAAAAATTTTCAAAAAAAAAATTTAAAAAAAATTTCAAAAAAAATAAAAAAAAATTTTAAAAAAAATGAAAAAAAAATTCGAAAAAAAAATTTTTAAAAAAATTAAAAAAAAAATCGAAAAAAAATTTCGAAAAAAAAATTTTCGAAAATAAAAGTTTCAAAAAAAAAATTCAAAAAAAAAAAAATTTCAAAAAAAAAATTTAAAAAAAAAATTTTCAAAATAAAAAATTTCAAAAAAAATTTTTAAAAAAAATTGAAAAATAAAATTCGAAAAAAATTTCGAAAAAAATTCAAAAAAAAATTTTAAAAAAAATTTCGAAAAAAAAAATTTCAAAAAAAAAATTTTAAAAAAAATTCAAAAAAAAAATTTAAAAAAAATTGAAAAAAAAAATTTTCAAAAAAAAAATTTAAAAAAAATTTCAAAAAAAAATTAAAAAAAAAAAATTTCAAAAAAAAAATTTCAAAAAAATTTTCGAAAAAAAAAATTTCAAAAAAAAAATTTCCAAAAAAAAAATTTAAAAAAAAATTTCAAAAAAATTTCGAAAAAAAAATTTAAAAAAAAATTTCGAAAAAATTTTCGAAAAAAAAAATTTAAAAAAAAAATTCTCAAAAATGATTTTCGAAAAAAAAAATAAAAAAAAAAAAAATTTCAAAAAAAAATTTCAAAAAAATTTCAAAAAAAAATTTAAAAAAAAATAAAAAAAAAATTTTAAAAAAATTTCAAAAAAAATTTTAAAAAAAATTCGAAAAAAAAATTTTTAAAAAAATTTTAAAAAAAATTCGAAAAAAAATTTCGAAAAAAAAATTTTCGAAAAAAAAAGTTTCAAAAAAAATAATTCAAAAAAAAAATTCGAAAAAAAAAATTTTCAAAAAAAAATTTTAAAAAAATTTCAAAAAAAAAAAAAATAAAAAAAAAAATGAAAAAAAAATTCGAAAAAAAAATTTTTAAAAAAATTCGAAAAAAAATTTCGAAAAAAAAATTTTCGAAAAAAAAAGTTTCAAAAAAAAAAATTCAAAAAAAAAAATTTCAAAAAAAAAATTAAAAAAAAAATTTTCAAAATAAAAAATTTCAAAAAAAATTTTTAAAAAAAATTTAAAAATAAAATTCGAAAAAAAATTTCGAAAAAAAAATTTTCGAAAAAAAAGTTTCAAAAAAAAAAATTCAAAAAAAAAAATTTTCAAAAAAAAAATTAAAAAAAAAAATTTTCAAAATAAAAAATTTCAAAAAAAATTTTTAAAAAAAATTGAAAAATAAAATTCGAAAAAAATTTCGAAAAAAATTCAAAAAAAATTTAAAAAAAAATTTCGAAAAAAAAATTTTCAAAAAAAAAATTTAAAAAAAAATTCAAAAAAAAATTTAAAAAAAATTAAAAAAAAAAATTTTTAAAAAATTTCAAAAAAAATTTTAAAAAAAATTCGAAAAAAAAATTTTTAAAAAAAATTTTAAAAAAATTCGAAAAAAAATTTCGAAAAAAAAAATTTTCGAAAAAAAAAGTTTCAAAAAAAATAATTCAAAAAAAAAAATTCGAAAAAAAAATTTTCAAAAAAAAATTTAAAAAAAATTTCAAAAAAAAAAAAATTAAAAAAAAAATGAAAAAAAAATTCGAAAAAAAAAATTTTAAAAAAATTTTTAAAAAAATTCGAAAAAAAATTTCGAAAAAAAAATTTTCGAAAAAAAAAGTTTCAAAAAAAAAATTCAAAAAAAAAAATTTTCAAAAAAAAAATTTAAAAAAAAAATTTTCAAAATAAAAAATTTCAAAAAAAATTTTTAAAAAAAATTGAAAAATAAAATTCGAAAAAAATTTCGAAAAAAATTCAAAAAAAAAAATTTAAAAAAAAATTTCGAAAAAAAAATTTTCAAAAAAAAAATTAAAAAAAAAAAATTTTCGTAAAAAAAATTTTAAAAAAAATTTCAAAAAAATTTTCGAAAAAAAAAATTTAAAAAAAATTTCAAAAAAAAAATAAAAAAAAAAAATTAAAAAAAAAATGAAAAAAAAATTCGAAAAAAAAATTCGAAAAAAAAAATTAAAAAAAAATTCGAAAAAAAATTTCGAAAAAAAAATTTTCGAAAAAAAAAGTTTCAAAAAAAAATTCAAAAAAAAAAATTCGAAAAAAAAATTTTTAAAAAAAAAATTTAAAAAAAATTTCAAAAAAAATAAAAAAAAAATTAAAAAAAAATGAAAAAAAATTCGAAAAAAAAATTTTTAAAAAAATTAAAAAAAAAATTCGAAAAAAAATTTCGAAAAAAAATTTTTCGAAAAATAAAGTTTCAAAAAAAAAATTCAAAAAAAAAATTTTCAAAATAAAAAATTTCAAAAAAAATTAAAAAAAAAAAATTGAAAAATAAAATTCGAAAAAAATTTCGAAAAAAATTCAAAAAAAAATTTAAAAAAAAAATTCGAAAAAAAAATTTTCGAAAAAAAAATTTTCAAAAAAAAAATTTGAAAAAAAATTCAAAAAAAAAATTTAAAAAAAAATTGAAAAAAAAAATTTTCAAAAAAAAAATTTAAAAAAAATTTAAAAAAAAAAATTAAAAAAAAAAAATTTAAAAAAAAAAATTTCAAAAAAATTTTCGAAAAAAAAAATTTCAAAAAAAAAATTTCCAAAAAAAAATTTAAAAAAAAATTTCAAAAAAATTTCGAAAAAAAAAAATTCGAAAAAAAAATTTTAAAAAAAATTTCGAAAAAATTTTCGAAAAAAAAAATTAAAAAAAAAAATTCTCAAAAATGATTTTCGAAAAAAAAAATTAAAAAAAAAAAAATTTCAAAAAAAAATTTCAAAAAAAAATTTTCAAAAAAAATTAAAAAAAAATAAAAAAAAAATCGAAAAAAAAATTTCGAAAAAAAAATTAAAAAAAAAAATTTCAAAAATAAATTTCAAAAAATAAATTTTTTTCAAAAAATTTTTAAAAAAATTTTAAAAAAAAATCGAAAAAAAATTTCGAAAAAAAAATTTAAAAAAAAATTTTTCAAAAAAAAATTAAAAAAAAAAATTTTCAAAAAAAAATTTAAAAAAAAAAATTTTCAAAAAAAATTTTTAAAAAAAATTTAAAAAAAATCGAAAAAAAATTTCGAATAAAAAATTTTCAAAAAAAATAAAATAAAATTAAAAAAAAAAAATTTCAAAAAAAAAATTTTCAAAAAAAATTTTAAAAAAAATTTTAAAAAAATTTTCGAAAAAAAAAATTTCAAAAAAAAATTTCTAAAAAAAATTTAAAAAAAAAAATTAAAAAAAAAATTTCAAAAAAAAAATTCAAAAAAAATTTCAAAAAAAAAATTTCAAAAAAAAATAAAAAAAATTTAAAAACAAATTGAAAAAAAAAAATTCGAAAAGAAATTTCGAAAAAAAAATTTTCAAAAAAAAAATTTAAAAAAAAAATTTTAAAAAAAATTTTCGAAAAAAAAATTTCAAAAAAAAAATTTCAAAAAAAAAATTAAAAAAAA
>OX101811.2:41404420-41486920 GCA_944452925.2 Chrysolina oricalcia
TTTTCAAAAAAAATAAAATAAAATTAAAAAAAAAAAATTTCAAAAAAAAAATTTTCAAAAAAAATTTTAAAAAAAATTTTAAAAAAATTTTCGAAAAAAAAAATTTCAAAAAAAAATTTCTAAAAAAAATTTGAAAAAAAAAATTAAAAAAAAAATTTCAAAAAAAAAATTCAAAAAAAATTTCAAAAAAAAAATTTCAAAAAAAAAATAAAAAAAATTTAAAAACAAATTGAAAAAAAAAATTCGAAAAGAAATTTCGAAAAAAAAATTTTCAAAAAAAAAATTTTAAAAAAAAATTTTAAAAAAAATTTTCGAAAAAAAAATTTCAAAAAAAAAATTTCAAAAAAAAAATTTAAAAAAAAAAAATTCAAAAAAAAATTTCAAAAAAAAAATTTATAAAAAAAAATTTTAAAAAAATTTCGAAAAAAAAATTTCAAAAAAAATTTAAAAAAAAATTCGAAAAAAAAATTTTTAAAAAAATTTAAAAAAAAATTCGAAAAAAAATTTCGAAAAAAAAAATTTTCGAAAAAAAAAGTTTCTAAAAAAAATTCAAAAAAAAAAATTCGAAGAAAAAATTTTCAAAAAAAAATTTAAAAAAAATTTCAAAAAAAAAAAAAAATTAAAAAAAAATTTAAAAAAAATGAAAAAAAAAAATTCGAAAAAAAATTTTTTAAAAAAATTAAAAAAAAAATTCGAAAAAAAATTTCGAAAAAATAATTTTCGAAAAAAAAGTTTCAAAAAAAAAATTCAAAAAAAAAATTCGAAAAAAAAATTTTCAAAAAAAAAATTTAAAAAAAATTTCAAAAAAAAATAAAAAAAAAATAAAAAAAAATGAAAAAAAAATTCGAAAAAAAAATTTTTAAAAAAATTTTAAAAAAAATTCAAAAAAAAATTTCGAAAAAAAAATTTTCGGAAAAAAAAGTTTCAAAAAAAAAATTCAAAAAAAAAATTTTCAAAAAAAAAAATTAAAAAAAAAAATTTTCAAAATAAAAAATTTCAAAAAAAATTTTAAAAAAAAATTGAAAAATAAAATTCGAAAAAATTTCGAAAAAAATTCAAAAAAAAAATTTCGAAAAAAATTCAAAAAAAAAATTAAAAAAAAAATTTCGAAAAAAAAATTTTCAAAAAAAAAATTTAAAAAAAAATTCAAAAAAAATTTAAAAAAAAATTGAAAAATAAAATTCGAAAAAAAATTTTTTTAAAAAATAAAAAAAAAATTCGAAAAAAAATTTCGAAAAAAAAAATTTTCAAAAAAAAAATTAAAAAAAAAAATTTTCGAAAAAAAAATTTTAAAAAAAATTTCAAAAAAATTTTCGAAAAAAAATATTTTAAAAAAATTTCAAAAAAAAAATTAAAAAAAAAAATTGAAAAAAAATGAAAAAAAAATTCGAAAAAAAAATTTTTAAAAAAATTAAAAGAAAAATTCGAAAAAAAATTTCGAAAAAAAAATTTCAAAAAAAAAAAATTTTTTTTAAAAATAAAAAAAAAATTAAAAAAAAGTTTCAAAAAAAAAAATTCAAAAAAAAAATTTTCAAAAAAAAAATTTAAAAAAAATAAAAAAAAAAAATTAAAAAAAAAATTTTTCGAAAAAAAAAATGAAAAAAAAAATTTTCAAAAAAAATTTCAAAAAAAAAATTTTCAGAAAAAATTTTTAAAAAAAATTTTTAAAAAATTCGAAAAAAAATTTCGAAAAAAAAATGCAAAAAGAAATTTTCAAAAAAAAAATTCATAAAAAAATTTAAAAAAAAATTGAAAAAAAAATTCGAAAAAAAATTTTTTAAAAAAATAAAAAAAAAAATTCGAAAAAAAATTTCGAAAAAAAAATTTTCAAAAAGAAAAATACCAAAAAAAATTTCAAAAAACTTTTCGAAAAAAAAAGTTTCGAAAAAAAAATTCAAAAAAAAAAATTTTCAAAAAAAAAATTTAAAAAAAATTTCAAAAAAATTTTCGAAAAAAAAATTAAAAAAAAAATTTCAAAAAAAAAATTTTTTTTAAAAAATAAAAAAAAATTAAAAAAAAGTTTCAAAAAAAAAATTCAAAAAAAAAAATTTTCAAAAAAAAAAATTTAAAAAAAAATTTTAAAAAAATATTAAAAAAAAAATTTTTCGAAAAAAAAATAAAAAAAAAAAATTTAAAAAAAAATTGAAAAAAAAAAATTCGAAAAAAAAATTTTTAAAAAAATTTAAAAAAATATTCGAAAAAAAATTTCGAAAAAAAAATTTTCAAAAAGAAAAATTTCAAAAAAAATTTCAAAAAAATTTTCGAAAAAAAAAGTTTCGAAAAAAAAAATTCAAAAAAAAAATTTTCAAAAAAAAAATTTAAAAAAAATTTCAAAAAAATTTTCGAAAAAAAAATTTAAAAAAAAAATTTAAAAAAAAATTGAAAAAAAATTTCAAAAAAAAAATTTTCAAAAAAAATTAAAAAAAAAAATTTTAAAAAAAATTTTGGAAAAAAATTTAAAAAAAAATTTCAAAAAAATTTCGAAAAAAAAAAATTTCAAAAAAAATTTTAAAAAAAATTTCAAAAAAAAAAAATTCGAAAAAATTTTCGAAAAAAAAAATTAAAAAAAAAAAATCTCAAAAATGATTTTCGAAAAAAAAAATTAAAAAAAAAAAATTTTAAAAAAAAATTTCAAAAAAAAAATTTTCAAAAAAAATTTTAAAAAAAAATTTTAAAAAAAATCGAAAAAAAATTTCGAAAAAAAAATTTAAAAAAAAATTTTTCAAAAAAAAATTTCAAAAAAAAAATTTTCAAAAAAAATTTTAAAAAAAATTTTAAAAAAATTTTCGAAAAAAAAAATTTCAAAAAAAAATAAAAAAAAAAAAATTCAAAAAAAAATTTCAAAAAAAAAAAAAAAAAAAAATTGAAAAAAAAATTCGAAAAAAAATTTCGAAAAAAAAATTTTCAAAAAAAAATTTTAAAAAAAATTTTAAAAAAAATTTTCGAAAAAAAAAATTTCAAAAAAAAATTAAAAAAAAAAAAATTCAAAAAAAAAAAAAATTTCAAAAAAAAAAAAAAATTTTAAAAAAATTTCGAAAAAAAAAAATTCAAAAAAAATTTTTAAAAAAATTTAAAATTAAATTGAAAAAAAAAATCGAAAAAAAAAATTTCGAAAAAAAAATTAAAAAAAAAAAATTTCAAAAAAAAATTTCGAAAAAAAAAGTTTCAAAAAAAAAATTCAAAAAAAAAAATTCGAAAAAAAAATTCGAAAAAAAAATTCGAAAAAAAAATTCGAAAAAAAATTTCGAAAAAAAAATTTTCGAAAAAAAAAGTTTCAAAAAAAAATTCAAAAAAAAAATTCGAAAAAAAAATTTTCAAAAAAAAAAATTTAAAAAAAATTTCAAAAAAAATAAAAAAAAATTTTAAAAAAAATGAAAAAAAAATTCGAAAAAAAAATTTTTAAAAAAATTAAAAAAAAAATCGAAAAAAAATTTCGAAAAAAAAATTTTCGAAAAAAAAAGTTTCAAAAAAAAAATTCAAAAAAAAAAAATTTCAAAAAAAAAATTTAAAAAAAAAATTTTCAAAATAAAAAATTTCAAAAAAAATTTTTAAAAAAAATTGAAAAATAAAATTCGAAAAAAATTTCGAAAAAAATTCAAAAAAAAATTTTAAAAAAAATTTCGAAAAAAAAAATTTCAAAAAAAAAATTTTAAAAAAAATTCAAAAAAAAAATTTAAAAAAAATTGAAAAAAAAAATTTTCAAAAAAAAAATTTAAAAAAAATTTCAAAAAAAAATTAAAAAAAAAAAATTTCAAAAAAAAAATTTCAAAAAAATTTTCGAAAAAAAAAATTTCAAAAAAAAAATTTCCAAAAAAAAAATTTAAAAAAAAATTTCAAAAAAATTTCAAAAAAAAAATTTAAAAAAAAATTTCGAAAAAATTTTCGAAAAAAAAAATTTAAAAAAAAAATTCTCAAAAATGATTTTCGAAAAAAAAAATAAAAAAAAAAAAAATTTCAAAAAAAAATTTCAAAAAAATTTCAAAAAAAAATTAAAAAAAAAATAAAAAAAAAATTTTAAAAAAATTTCAAAAAAAATTTTAAAAAAAATTCGAAAAAAAAATTTTTAAAAAAATTTTAAAAAAAATTCGAAAAAAAATTTCGAAAAAAAAATTTTCGAAAAAAAAAGTTTCAAAAAAAATAATTCAAAAAAAAAATTCGAAAAAAAAAATTTTCAAAAAAAAATTTTAAAAAAATTTCAAAAAAAAAAAAAATAAAAAAAAAAATGAAAAAAAAATTCGAAAAAAAAATTTTTTAAAAAATTCGAAAAAAAATTTCGAAAAAAAAATTTTCGAAAAAAAAAGTTTCAAAAAAAAAAATTCAAAAAAAAAAATTTCAAAAAAAAAATTAAAAAAAAAATTTTCAAAATAAAAAATTTCAAAAAAAATTTTTAAAAAAAATTTAAAAATAAAATTCGAAAAAAAATTTCGAAAAAAAAATTTTCGAAAAAAAAGTTTCAAAAAAAAAAATTCAAAAAAAAAAATTTTCAAAAAAAAAATTTAAAAAAAAAATTTTCAAAATAAAAAAATTTCAAAAAAAATTTTTAAAAAAAATTGAAAAATAAAATTCGAAAAAAATTTCGAAAAAAATTCAAAAAAAATTTAAAAAAAAATTTCGAAAAAAAAATTTTCAAAAAAAAAATTTAAAAAAAAATTCAAAAAAAAAATTTAAAAAAAATTGAAAAAAAAAATTTTCAAAAAAAAAATTTAAAAAAAATTTCAAAAAAAATTAAAAAAAAAAAATTTCAAAAAAAAAATTTCAAAAAAATTTTCGAAAAAAAAAATTTCAAAAAAAAAATTTCCAAAAAAAAAATTTCAAAAAAATTTCGAAAAAAAAATTAAAAAAAAAATTTCGAAAAAATTTTCGAAAAAAAAAATTTAAAAAAAAAATTCTCAAAAATGATTTTCGAAAAAAAAAATTAAAAAAAAAAAAATTTCAAAAAAAAATTTCAAAAAAATTTCAAAAAAAAAATTAAAAAAAAAATTTAAAAACAAATTGAAAAAAAAAATTTCAAAAAAAAAATTTCCAAAAAAAAAATTTAAAAAAAATTTCAAAAAAATTTTCGAAAAAAAAATTTAAAAAAAAAATTTCAAAAAAAAAATTTTAAAAAAATTTAAAAAAAAATTGAAAAAAAAATTCAAAAAAAAAATTTCAAAAAAAAAATTTTCAAAAAAAATTTAAAAAAAAATTCAAAAAAAAATTTTTAAAAAAATAAAAAAAAAATCGAAAAATAATTTCGAAAAAAAAATAAAAAAAAAAAAATTTCAAAAAAAAAATTTAAAAAATATTTCAAAAAAAAAATTGAAAAAAAAAAAATTTCAAAAAAATTTCGAAAAAAAAATTAAAAAAAAAATTTCGAAAAAATTTTCGAAAAAAAAAATTTAAAAAAAAAATTCTCAAAAATGATTTTCGAAAAAAAAAATTAAAAAAAAAAAAATTTCAAAAAAAAATTTCAAAAAAATTTAAAAACAAATTGAAGAAAAAAATTTCAAAAAAAAAATTTCCAAAAAAAAAATTTAAAAAAAATTTCAAAAAAATTTTCGAAAAAAAAATTTAAAGAAAAAATTTCAAAAAAAAAATTTTAAAAAAATTTTTAAAAAAATTGAAAAAAAAATTCAAAAAAAAATTTCAAAAAAAAAATTTTCAAAAAAAATTTAAAAAAAAATTCAAAAAAAAATTTTTAAAAAAATAAAAAAAAAAATCGAAAAATAATTTCGAAAAAAAAATAAAAAAAAAAAATTTCAAAAAAAAAATTTAAAAAAAATTTCAAAAAAATTTTCGAAAAAAAAATTTAAAAAAAAAATTTCAAAAAAAAAATTTTAAAAAAATTTTAAAAAAAATTGAAAAAAAAATTCAAAAAAAAATTTCAAAAAAAAAATTTTCAAAAAAAATTTTAAAAAAAATTTTGAAAAAATAAAAAAAAAAATTCAAAAAAATTTTCGAAAAAAAAAATTCAAAAAAAAAATTTAAAAAAAAATTCGAAAAAAAAAGTTCGAAAAAAAAATTTCCAAAAAAAAAAATTTAAAAAAAATAAAAAAAAAAAAATAAAAAAAAAATTTAAAAACAAATTGAAAAAAAATGTCAAAAAAAAAATTCCAAAAAAAAATTAAAAAAAAAAATTTCAAAAAAATTTCGAAAAAAAAAAATTTCAAAAAAAAATTTAAAAAAAAATTTCGAAAAACTTTTCGAAAAAAAAAATTTAAAAAAAAAATTCTCAAAAAAAATTTTCGAAAAAAAAATTAAAAAAAAAAAAAATTTCAAAAAAAAATTTCGAAAAAAAAATTTTCAAAAAAATTTAAAAAAAAAATAAAACAAAAAAAATTCGAAAAAAAATTTCGAAAAAAAAATTATCAAAAGAAAATTTAAAAAAAAAATTAAAAAAAATTTTCGAAAAAAAAAATTCCAAAAAAAAAATTTCAAAAAAAAAATTTCAAAAAAAAAATTTTCAAAAAAAATAAAAAAAAAATTAAAAAAAAATTCGAAAAAAAAATTTCGAAAAAAAAATTTTCAAAAAAAAAAATTTAAAAAAAATTTCAAAAAAAAAATTAAAAAAAAAATAAAAAAAAAATGAAAAAAAAATTCGAAAAAAAATTTTTTAAAAAAATAAAAAAAAAATCGAAAAAAAATTTCGAAAAAAAAATTTTCAAAAAGAAAAATTTCAAACAAAATTTCAAAAAAATTTTCGAAAAAAAAAGTTTAAAAAAAAAATAAAAAAAATAATTTTCAAAAAAAAAATTTAAGAAAAATTTCAAAAAAAAAATTTTCAAAAAAATAAAAAAAAAAATAAAACAAAAAAATTCGAAAAAAAATTTCGAAAAAAAAATTTTCAAAAGAAAATTTAAAAAAAAAATTAAAAAAAATTTTCGAAAAAAAAAATTCCAAAAAAAAAATTTCAAAAAAAAAATTTCAAAAAAAAAATTTTTGAAAAAAATTTTAAAAAAAATTTTAAAAAAAATTCGAAAAAAAAATTTCGAAAATAAAATTTTCAAAAAAAAAATTTAAAAAAAATTTCAAAAAAAAAATTAAAAAAAAAATAAAAAAAAAAGGAAAAAAGAATTCGAAAAAAATTTTTTTAAAAAAATGAAAAAAAATCGAAAAAAAATTTCGAAAAAAAAATTTTCAAGAAAAATTTCAAACAAAATTTCAAAAAAATTTTCGAAAAAAAAAGTTTAAAAAAAAAATAAAAAAAATAATTTTCAAAAAAAAAATTTAAAAAAAATTTCAAAAAAAAAATTTAAAAAAAAAAAAATTCAAAAAAAATTTCAAAAAAATTTTCGAAAAAAAAAAATTCAAAAAAAAAATTTCCAAAAAAAAAATTTAAAAAAAAATTTCAAAAAAATTTCGAAAAAAAAAATTCAAAAAAAAAATTGAAAAAAAAAATTGAAAAAAAAAAATTTCAAAAAAAAAATTTCAAAAAAAAAAATAAAAAAAAAAAATTAAAAAAACATTTCGAAAAAAAAAAATTTCAAAAAAAAAAATTAAAAAAAATTTAAAAACAAATTGAAAAAAAAATTTCGAAAAAAAAATTGAAAAAAAAAAATTTTCAAAAAAAAATTTCGAAAAAAAAATTTTCAAAAAAAAAAAAAAAAAATTTTTCAAAAAAAAATTTCAAAAAAAAATTCGAAAAAAAAATAAAAAAAAAAAATTTTCAAAAAAAAATTTCAAAAAAAAAATTTTCAAAAAAATTAAAAAAAAATTTTTAAAAAAATTCGAAAAAAAATTTCGAAAAAAAAATTTTCAAAAAAAAAATTTAAAAAAAAATTTAAGAAAAATTTTCGAAAAAAAAAAATTTCAAAAAAAAAATTTTTTGAAAAAAATTTTTAAAATAATTTCAAAAAAAAATTTCAAAAAAAATATTTTCAAAGAAAATTTTAAAAAAAATTTAAAAAAAAATTCGAAAAAAAAATTCGAAAAAAAAATTTCGAAAAAAAAATTTTCAAAAAAAAAATTTTAAAAAAATATCAAAAAAAATTTAAAAAAAAATAAAAAAAAAAAAGAAAAAAAAAATTCGAAAAAAAAAATTTTAAAAAAATAAAAAAAAATTCGAAAAAAAATTTCAAAAAAAAAATTTCAAAAAAAAAATTTTTTGAAAAAAATTATAAAAAAAATTTCAAAAATAATTTCAAAAAAAATTTCAAAAAAAAAATTTTCAAAAAAAATTTTAAAAAAAATTTTTAAAAAAATTCGAAAAAAAAATTTCGAAAAAAAAATTTTCAAAAAAAAAATTTTAAAAAAATATCAAAAAAAAATTTAAAAAAAAATTTAAAAAAAAATGAAAAAAAAATTCGAAAAAAAAATTTTTGAAAAAATAAAAAAAAAATTCGAAAAAAAATTTCGAAAAAAAAATTTAAAAAAAAAAAATTTCAAAAAAAAAATTTAAAAAAAATTTCAAAAAAAAAATTTAAAAAAAAATTTAAAAACAAATTGAAAAAAAAAATTTCAAAAAAAAAATTTCCAAAAAAAAAATTTAAAAAAAATTTCAAAAAAATTTTCGAAAAAAAAATTAAAAAAAAAAATTTCAAAAAAAAATTTTTAAAAAAATTAAAAAAAAAATTGAAAAAAAAATTCAAAAAAAAATTTCAAAAAAAAAAATTTTCAAAAAAAATTAAAAAAAAAATTCAAAAAAAAATTTCAAAAAAAAAAATTTCAAAAAAAATTTTAAAAAAAATTTTTAAAAAATTTAAAAAAAAATTCAAAAAAATTTTCGAAAAAAAAATTCAAAAAAAAAATTTAAATAAAAATTCGAAAAAAAAAGTTCGAAAAAAAAATTTCCAAAAAAAAAATTTAAAAAAAATTTTAAAAAAAAATTTTAAAAAAAATTTAAAAACAAATTGAAAAAAAAAAATTAAAAAAAAAATTTCAAAAAAATTTCGAAAAAAAAAAATTTCAAAAAAAAATTTTAAAAAAAATTTCGAAAAACTTTTCGAAAAAAAAAATTTAAAAAAAAATTCTCAAAAAAAATTTTCGAAAAAAAAAATTTAAAAAAAAAATTTTCAAAAAAAAATTTCAAAAAAAAAATTTTCAAAAAAAATTAAAAAAAAAATAAAACAAAAAAATTCGAAAAAAAATTTCGAAAAAAAATTTTCAAAAAAAAAAATTTAAAAAAAATTTCAAAAAAAAAATAAAAAAAAAAAAAAAAAAAAAGAAAAAAAAAATTCGAAAAAAAATTTTTTAAAAAATAAAAAAAAAAATTCGAAAAAAAATTTCGAAAAAAAAATTTTCAAAAAGAAAAATTTCAAAAAAAATTTAAAAAAAATTTAAAAAAAAATTCGAAAAAAAAATTTCGAAAAAAAAATTTTCAAAAAAAAATTTTAAAAAAATTTCAAAAAAAAAATTAAAAAAAAAAATAAAAAAAAAATTAAAAAAAAATCGAAAAAAAAATTTTTAAAAAAATAAAAAAAAAAATTCGAAAAAAAATTTCGAAAAAAAAATTTTCAAAAAGAAAAATTTCAAAAAAAAATTTCAAAAAAATTTTCGAAAAAAAAAGTTTAAAAAAAAAAAAAAAAAAAAAATTTCAAAAAAAAAATTTAAAAAAAATTTCAAAAAAAAAATTAAAAAAAAAAAAATTTCAAAAAAAAAATTTCAAAAAAATTTTCGAAAAAAAAAATTTAAAAAAAAAAATTTCCAAAAAAAAAATTAAAAAAAAAATTTCAAAAAAATTTCGAAAAAAAAAAATTTCGAAAAAAAAATTTTAAAAAAAATTTCGAAAAAATTTTCGAAAAAAAAAATTAAAAAAAAAAATTCTCAAAAATGATTTTCGAAAAAAAAAATTAAAAAAAAAAATTCAAAAAAAAATTTCAAAAAAAAAATTTTCAAAAAAAATAAAAAAAAAATTCGAAAAAAAATTTCGAAAAAAAAATTAAAAAAAAAAAAATTTCAAAAATAAGTTTCAAAAAATAAATTTTTTTCAAAAAATTTTTAAAAAAATTTAAAAAAAAAATCGAAAAAAAATTTCGAAAAAAAAATTTTAAAAAAAAATTTTTCAAAAAAAAATTTCGAAAAAAAAATTTTCAAAAAAAAAAATTTAAAAAAAAAAATTTTCAAAAAAAAATTTCAAAAAAAAAAAATCCAAAAAAAAAATTTAAAAAAAAAAATTTAAAAAAATAAAAAAAAAAATTTCAAAAAAAAATTTTAAAAAAATTACAAAAAAAAATTAAAAATTTTTTTTAAAAAAATGAAATAAAATAAAATAAAAAATTTAAAAAAAAAATTTCGAAAAAAAAAATAAAAAAAAAATTAAAAAAAATAACAAAAAAAAATAAAAAAAAAAATTTAAAAAAAAAATTCGAAATTTCGAAAAAAAAAATTTCAAAAAAAAAATTTCGAAAAAAAAAATTTAAAAAAAAATTTCAAAAAAAAAATTCAAAAAAAATTTCAAAAAAAAAATTTCAAAAAAAAAATAAAAAAAATTTAAAAACAAATTGAAAAAAAAATTCGAAAAAAAATTTCGAAAAAAAAATTTTCAAAAAAAAATTTAAAAAAAAATTTTTAAAAAAATTTTCAAAAAAAAAAATTTCAAAAAAAAAATTTCAAAAAAAAAATTAAAAAAAAAAATTCAAAAAAAAATTTCAAAAAAAAAATAAAAAAAAAAAATTTTTAAAAAATTTCAAAAAAAATTTAAAAAAAAATTCGAAAAAAAAATTTTTAAAAAATTTTTTAAAAAAATTCGAAAAAAAATTTCGAAAAAAAAAATTTTCAAAAAAAAAAGTTTCAAAAAAAATAATTCAAAAAAAAAATTCGAAAAAAAAATTTTCAAAAAAAAATTTAAAAAAAATTTCAAAAAAAAAAAATTAAAAAAAAAATGAAAAAAAAATTCGAAAAAAAAAATTTTAAAAAAATTTTAAAAAAAATTCGAAAAAAAATTTCGAAAAAAAAATTTTCGAAAAAAAAAGTTTCAAAAAAAAAATTCAAAAAAAAAAATTTTCAAAAAAAAAATTTAAAAAAAAAATTTTCAAAATAAAAAATTTCAAAAAAAATTTTAAAAAAAAATTGAAAAATAAAATTCGAAAAAAATTTCGAAAAAAATTCAAAAAAAAAATTTAAAAAAAAATTTCGAAAAAAAAATTTTCAAAAAAAAAATTTTAAAAAAAAAATTTTCGAAAAAAAAATTTAAAAAAAAATTTCAAAAAAATTTTCGAAAAAAAAAATTAAAAAAAAATTTCAAAAAAAAAATTAAAAAAAAAAATTAAAAAAAAAATGAAAAAAAAATTCGAAAAAAAAATTCGAAAAAAAAAATTAAAAAAAAATTCGAAAAAAAATTTCGAAAAAAAAATTTTCGAAAAAAAAAGTTTCAAAAAAAAATTCAAAAAAAAAAATTCGAAAAAAAAATTTTTTAAAAAAAAATTTAAAAAAAATTTCAAAAAAAAAATTAAAAAAAAAAAAATTTCAAAAAAAAAATTTCAAAAAAATTTTCGAAAAAAAAAATTTAAAAAAAAAAATTTCCAAAAAAAAAATTAAAAAAAAAATTTCAAAAAAATTTCGAAAAAAAAAAATTTCGAAAAAAAAATTTTAAAAAAAATTTCGAAAAAATTTTCGAAAAAAAAAATTAAAAAAAAAAATTCTCAAAAATGATTTTCGAAAAAAAAAATTAAAAAAAAAAATTCAAAAAAAAATTTCAAAAAAAAAATTTTCAAAAAAAATAAAAAAAAAATTCGAAAAAAAATTTCGAAAAAAAAATTTCAAAAAAAAATTTCAAAAAAATTTTCGAAAAAAAAAGTTTAAAAAAAAAAAAAAAAAAAAAATTTCAAAAAAAAAATTTAAAAAAAATTTCAAAAAAAAAATTAAAAAAAAAAAATTTCAAAAAAAAAATTTCAAAAAAATTTTCGAAAAAAAAAATTTAAAAAAAAAAATTTCCAAAAAAAAAATTAAAAAAAAAATTTCAAAAAAATTTCGAAAAAAAAAAATTTCGAAAAAAAAATTTTAAAAAAAATTTCGAAAAAAAAATTAAAAAAAAAAAATTTCAAAAATAAGTTTCAAAAAATAAATTTTTTTCAAAAAATTTTTAAAAAAATTAAAAAAAAAAATCGAAAAAAAATTTCGAAAAAAAAATTTCAAAAAAAAATTTCAAAAAAATTTTCGAAAAAAAAAGTTTAAAAAAAAAAAAAAAAAAAAAATTTCAAAAAAAAAATTTAAAAAAAATTTCAAAAAAAAAATTAAAAAAAAAAAATTTCAAAAAAAAAATTTCAAAAAAATTTTCGAAAAAAAAAATTTAAAAAAAAAAATTTCCAAAAAAAAAATTAAAAAAAAAATTTCAAAAAAATTTCGAAAAAAAAAAATTTCGAAAAAAAAATTTTAAAAAAAATTTCGAAAAAATTTTCGAAAAAAAAAATTAAAAAAAAAAATTCTCAAAAATGATTTTCGAAAAAAAAAATTAAAAAAAAAAATTCAAAAAAAAATTTCAAAAAAAAAATTTTCAAAAAAAATAAAAAAAAAATTCGAAAAAAAATTTCGAAAAAAAAATTAAAAAAAAAAAAATTTCAAAAATAAGTTTCAAAAAATAAATTTTTTTCAAAAAATTTTTAAAAAAATTTAAAAAAAAAATCGAAAAAAAATTTCGAAAAAAAAATTTTAAAAAAAAATTTTTCAAAAAAAAATTTCGAAAAAAAAATTTTCAAAAAAAAAAATTTAAAAAAAAAAATTTTCAAAAAAAAATTTCAAAAAAAAAAAATCCAAAAAAAAAATTTAAAAAAAAAAATTTAAAAAAATAAAAAAAAAATTTTCAAAAAAAAATTTTAAAAAAATTACAAAAAAAAATTAAAAATTTTTTTTAAAAAAATGAAATAAAATAAAATAAAAAATTTAAAAAAAAAATTTCGAAAAAAAAAATAAAAAAAAAATTAAAAAAAATAACAAAAAAAAATAAAAAAAAAAATTTAAAAAAAAATTCGAAAAAAAAATTTTCAAAAAAAAATTTTAAAAAAATTTAAAAAAAAAAAAAAAAAATTAAAAAAAATGAAAAAAAAATTCGAAAAAAAATTTTAAAAAAAAATTCGAAAAAAAATTTCGAAAAAAAAATTTTCGAAAAAAAAAGTTTCAAAAAAAAAAATTCAAAAAAAAAAATTTTCAAAAAAAAAATTTAAAAAAAAAAATTTCAAAATAAAAAATTACAAAAAAAATTTTTAAAAAAAATTGAAAAATAAAATTCGAAAAAAATTTCGAAAAAAATTCAAAAAAAAAATTTAAAAAAAAATTTCGAAAAAAAAATTTTCAAAAAAAAAATTTCAAAAAAAAAATTTTCAAAAAAAAAATTTTAAAAAAAATTCAAAAAAAAATTAAAAAAAAAATTGAAAAAAAAAATTCGAAAAAAAATTTTTTAAAAAAATAAAAAAAAAATTCGAAAAAAAATTTCGAAAAAAAAAATTTTCAAAAAAAAAAATTTTCGAAAAAAAAATTTTCGAAAAAAAAATTTTAAAAAAAATTTCAAAAAAATTTCCAAAAAAAAAAAATTTTAAAAAAATTTCAAAAAAAAATTAAAAAAAAAAATTAAAAAAAAAATGAAAAAAAAATTCGAAAAAAAATTTTTTTAAAAAATTGAAAAAAAAATTCGAAAAAAAATTTCGAAAAAAAAAATTTTCGAAAAAAAAAGTTTCAAAAAAAAAATTAAAAAAAAAAATTCGAAAAAAAAAATTTCAAAAAAAAATTTTAAAAAAATTAAAAAAAAAAAAAAAAAAAAAAAAAATGAAAAAAAAATTCGAAAAAATTTTAGAAAAAATTCGAAAAAAAATTCGAAAAAAAATTTCGAAAAAAAAATTTTCGAAAAAAAAAGTTTCAAAAAAAAAAATTCAAAAAAAAAAATTTTCAAAAAAAAAATTCAAAAAAAAAATTTTCAAAATAAAAAATTTCAAAAAAAATTTAAAAAAAAAATTGAAAAATAAAATTCGAAAAAAATTTCGAAAAAAATTCAAAAAAAAAATTAAAAAAAAAATTTCGAAAAAAAAATTTTCAAAAAAAAAATTTAAAAAAAAATTCAAAAAAAAATTTAAAAAAAAATTGAAAAATAAAATTCGAAAAAAAATTTTTTAAAAAAATTAAAAAAAAATTCAAAAAAAAATTTCGAAAAAAATAATTTTCAAAAAAAAAATTAAAAAAAAAAATTTTCGAAAAAAAAATTTAAAAAAAAATTTCAAAAAAATTTTCGAAAAAAAAAATTTTAAAAAAATTTCAAAAAAAAAATTAAAAAAAAAAATTAAAAAAAAATGAAAAAAAAATTCGAAAAAAAAATTTTTAAAAAAATTAAAAGGAAAATTCGAAAAAAAATTTCGAAAAAAAAATTTCAAAAAAAAAAAATTTTTTTTAAAAATAAAAAAAAAATTAAAAAAAAGTATCAAAAAAAAAAATTCAAAAAAAAAATTTTCAAAAAAAAAATTTAAAAAAAATAAAAAAAAAAAAATTAAAAAAAAAATTTTTCGAAAAAAAAAATGAAAAAAAAATTCGAAAAAAAAATTTTTAAAAAAATTAAAAGAAAAATTCGAAAAAAAATTTCGAAAAAAAAATTTCAAAAAAAAAAAATTTTTTTTTAAAATAAAAAAAAAATTAAAAAAAAGTTTCAAAAAAAAAAAATTCAAAAAAAAAATTTTCAAAAAAAAAATTTAAAAAAAATAAAAAAAAAAAAATTTCAAAAAAAAAATTTTCAGAAAAAATTTTAAAAAAAATTTTTTAAAAAATTCGAAAAAAAATTTCGAAAAAAAAATGCAAAAAAAAATTTTCAAAAAAAAAATTCATAAAAAAATTTAAAAAAAAATTGAAAAAAAAAATTCGAAAAAAAATTTTTTAAAAAAATAAAAAAAAAATTCGAAAAAAAATTTCGAAAAAAAAATTTTCAAAAAGAAAAATTCCAAAAAAAATTTCAAAAAACTTTTCGAAAAAAAAAGTTTCGAAAAAAAAAATTCAAAAAAAAAAATTTTCAAAAAAAAAAATTTAAAAAAATTTTTAAAAAAAATATTAAAAAAAAAATTTTTCGAAAAAAAAAATAAAAAAAAAAATTTAAAAAAAAATTGAAAAAAAAAAATTCGAAAAAAAAATTTTTAAAAAAATTAAAAAAAAAATTCGAAAAAAAATTTCGAAAAAAAAATTTTCAAAAAGAAAAATTTCAAAAAAAATTTCAAAAAAATTTTCGAAAAAAAAATTTAAAAAAAAAATTTAAAAAAAAATTGAAAAAAAATTTCAAAAAAAAAAATTTTCAAAAAAAATTAAAAAAAAAATTAAAAAAAAAATTTTGGAAAAAAAAAATTTCAAAAAAAAAAATTTCAAAAAAAAATTTTAAAAAAAATTTCAAAAAAATTTCGAAAAAAAAAAATTTCAAAAAAAATTTTAAAAAAAATTTCAAAAAAAAAAAATTCGAAAAAATTTTCGAAAAAAAAAATTTAAAAAAAAAATTCTCAAAAATGATTTTCGAAAAAAAAAATTTAAAAAAAAAATTTCAAAAAAAAATTTCCAAATAAAAATTTTCAAAAAAAATTAAAAAAAAAAAAAAAATTCGAAAAAAAAATTAAAAAAAAAAATTTCAAAAATAAATTTCAAAAAATAAATTTTTTTCAAAAAATTTTAAAAAAAGTTTAAAAAAAAATCGAAAAAAAATTTCGAAAAAAAAATTTTAAAAAAAAATTTTTCAAAAAAAAATTTCGAAAAAAAAATTTTCAAAAAAAAAAATTTAAAAAAAAAAATTTTCAAAAAAAAATTTCAAAAAAAAAATTTTCAAAAAAAATTTTAAAAAAAATTTTTAAAAAAAATCGAAAAAAAATTTCGAAAAAAAAATTAAAAAAAAAAATTTTTCAAAAAAAAATTTCAAAACAAAAATTTTCAAAAAAAATTTTAAAAAAAATTTTAAAAAAATTTTCGAAAAAAAAAATTTCAAAAAAAAATTTAAAAAAAAAAAATTCAAAAAAAAATTTCAAAAAAAAAAATTAAAAAAAAAAAATTGAAAAAAAAATTCGAAAAAAAATTTCGAAAAAAAAATTTTCAAAAAAAAATTTTAAAAAAAATTTTAAAAAAAATTTTCGAAAAAAAAAATTTCAAAAAAAAATTTAAAAAAAAAAAATTCAAAAAAAATTTAAAAAAAAATTTAAAATTAAATTGAAAAAAAAAATCGAAAAAAAAAATTTCGAAAAAAAAATTGAAAAAAAAAAAATTTCAAAAAAAAATTTCGAAAAAAAAATTTTCAAAAAAAAAATTAAAAAAAAAAAATTTTCAAAAAAAAATTTCAAAAAAAAAATTTTCAAAAAAATAAAAAAAAAAATTTAAAAAAAATTCGAAAAAAAAAATTTTAAAAAAAAAATTTCAAAAAAAAATTCAAAAAAAAAATTTTCAAAAAAAATAAAAAAAAAATTAAAAAAAAATTCGAAAAAAAATTTCGAAAAAAAATTTTCAAAAAAAAAATAAAAAAAAAAATTTAAAAAAAATTTCAAAAAAAAAATTTCAAAAAAAAATTTTCAAAAAAAAAATTTAAAAAAAAATTCAAAAAAAAATTTTAAAAAAAATTGAAAAAAAAAATTCGAAAAAAAAATTTTTGAAAAAATAAAAAAAAAATTCGAAAAAAAATTTCGAAAAAAAAAATTTTCAAAAAAAAAATAAAAAAAAAAAAATTTTCGAAAAAAAAATAAAAAAAAAAATTTCAAAAAAATTTTCGAAAAAAAAAATTTAAAAAAAATTTCAAAAAAAAATAAAAAAAAAATAAAAAAAAATGAAAAAAAAATTCGAAAAAAAAATTTTTAAAAAAATTAAAAAAAAAATTCGAAAAAAAATTTCGAAAAAATAATTTTCGAAAAAAAAGTTTCAAAAAAAAAATTCAAAAAAAAAAATTCGAAAAAAAAATTTTCAAAAAAAAAATTAAAAAAAATTTCAAAAAAAAATAAAAAAAAAATAAAAAAAAATGAAAAAAAAATTCGAAAAAAAAATTTTTAAAAAAATTTAAAAAAAAATTCAAAAAAAAATTTCGAAAAAAAAATTTTCGGAAAAAAAAGTTTCAAAAAAAAAATTCAAAAAAAAAAATTTTCAAAAAAAAAATTAAAAAAAAAATTTTCAAAATAAAAAATTTCAAAAAAAATTTTAAAAAAAAATTGAAAAATAAAATTCGAAAAAATTTCGAAAAAAATTCAAAAAAAAAATTTCGAAAAAAATTCAAAAAAAAAATTAAAAAAAAAATTTCGAAAAAAAAATTTTCAAAAAAAAAATTTAAAAAAAAATTCAAAAAAAAATTTTAAAAAAAATTTCGAAAAAAATTCGAAAAAAAATTTTTTTAAAAAATGAAAAAAAAAATTCGAAAAAAAATTTCGAAAAAAAAAATTTTCAAAAAAAAAATTAAAAAAAAACATTTTCGAAAAAAAAATTTAAAAAAAAATTTCAAAAAAATTTTCGAAAAAAAAAATTTTAAAAAAATTTCAAAAAAAAAATTTAAAAAAAAAATTTAAAAAAAAATGAAAAAAAAATTTTAAAAAAATTTTTAAAAAAATTTTAAAAAAAATTCGAAAAAAAATTTCGAAAAAAAAATTTTCGAAAAAAAAAGTTTCAAAAAAAAAATTCAAAAAAAAAAATTCGAAAAAAAAATTTTCAAAAAAAAAATTTAAAAAAAATTTCAAAAAAAAATAAAAAAAAAATTAAAAAAAAAATGAAAAAAAAATTCGAAAAAAAAATTTTTGAAAAAATTAAAAAAAAATTCGAAAAAAAATTTCGAAAAAAAAATTTTCGAAAAAAAAAGTTTCAAAAAAAAAAATTCAAAAAAAAAAATTTTCAAAAAAAAAATTTAAAAAAAAAAATTTCAAAATAAAAAATTTCAAAAAAAATTTTAAAAAAAAATTGAAAAATAAAATTCGAAAAAAATTTCGAAAAAAATTCAAAAAAAAAATTAAAAAAAAAAATTCGAAAAAAAAATTTTCAAAGAAAAAATTTCAAAAAAAAAATTTTCAAAAAAAAAATTTAAAAAAAAATTCAAAAAAAATTAAAAAAAAAATTGAAAAAAAAAATTCGAAAAAAATTTTTTTAAAAAAATAAAAAAAAAATTCGAAAAAAAATTTCGAAAAAAAAAATTTTCAAAAAAAAAAATTTTCGAAAAAAAAATTTTCGAAAAAAAAATTTTAAAAAAAATTTCAAAAAAATTTTCGAAAAAAAAAATTTTAAAAAAATTTCAAAAAAAAATTAAAAAAAAAAATTAAAAAAAAAATGAAAAAAAAATTCGAAAAAAAATTTTTTTAAAAAATTGAAAAAAAAATTCGAAAAAAAAAATTTTCGAAAAAAAAAGTTTCAAAAAAAAAATTAAAAAAAAAAAATTCGAAAAAAAAAATTTCAAAAAAAAATTTTAAAAAAATTAAAAAAAAAAAAAAAAATGAAAAAAAAATTCGAAAAAAAAATTTTAGAAAAAATTCGAAAAAAAATTCGAAAAAAAATTTCGAAAAAAAAATTTTCGAAAAAAAAAGTTTCAAAAAAAAAAATTCAAAAAAAAAATTTTCAAAAAAAAAATTTAAAAAAAAAATTTTCAAAATAAAAAATTTCAAAAAAAATTTTTAAAAAAAATTGAAAAATAAAATTCGAAAAAAATTTCGAAAAAAATTCAAAAAAAAAATTAAAAAAAAAAATTCGAAAAAAAAATTTTCAAAAAAAAAATTTAAAAAAAAATTCAAAAAAAATTTAAAAAAAAATTGAAAAATAAAATTCGAAAAAAAATTTTTTAAAAAAATAAAAAAAAAATTCGAAAAAAAATATCGAAAAAAAAAATTTTCAAAAAAAAAATTAAAAAAAAAAATTTTCGAAAAAAAAATTTAAAAAAAAATTTCAAAAAAATTTTCGAAAAAAAAAATTTTAAAAAAATTTCAAAAAAAAAATTAAAAAAAAAAATTAAAAAAAAATTTAAAAAAAATTCGAAAAAAAAATTTTTTAAAAAATTAAAAGAAAAATTCGAAAAAAAATTTCGAAAAAAAAAATTCAAAAAAAAAAAATTTTTTTTAAAAATAAAAAAAAAATTAAAAAAAAGTTTCAAAAAAAAAATTCAAAAAAAAAATTTTCAAAAAAAAAATTTAAAAAAAATAAAAAAAAAAATTTAAAAAAAAAAATTTTCAAAAAAAAAATTTAAAAAAAAAAATTTCAAAATAAAAAATTACAAAAAAAATTTTTAAAAAAAATTGAAAAATAAAATTCGAAAAAAATTTCGAAAAAAATTCAAAAAAAAAATTTAAAAAAAAATTTCGAAAAAAAAATTTTCAAAAAAAAAATTTCAAAAAAAAAATTTTCAAAAAAAAAATTTAAAAAAAAATTCAAAAAAAAATTAAAAAAAAAATTGAAAAAAAAAATTCGAAAAAAAATTTTTTAAAAAAATAAAAAAAAAATTCGAAAAAAAATTTCGAAAAAAAAAATTTTCAAAAAAAAAAATTTTCGAAAAAAAAATTTTCGAAAAAAAAATTTTAAAAAAAATTTCGAAAAAAAAATTTTCAAAAAAAAAATTTCAAAAAAAAAATTTTCAAAAAAAAAATTTAAAAAAAATTTCAAAAAAAAATTAAAAAAAAAATTAAAAAAAAATGAAAAAAAAATTCGAAAAAAAATTTTTTTAAAAAATTGAAAAAAAAATTCGAAAAAAAATTTCGAAAAAAAAAATTTTCGAAAAAAAAAGTTTCAAAAAAAAAATAAAAAAAAAAAATTCGAAAAAAAAAATTTCAAAAAAAAATTTTAAAAAAATTAAAAAAAAAAAAAAAAAAAAAAAAAATGAAAAAAAAATTCGAAAAAAAAATTTTAGAAAAAATTCGAAAAAAAATTCGAAAAAAAATTTCGAAAAAAAAATTTTCGAAAAAAAAAGTTTCAAAAAAAAAAATTCAAAAAAAAAAATTTTCAAAAAAAAAATTAAAAAAAAAAATTTTCAAAATAAAAAATTTCAAAAAAAATTTTTAAAAAAAATTGAAAAATAAAATTCGAAAAAAATTTCGAAAAAAATTCAAAAAAAAAATTAAAAAAAAAATTTCGAAAAAAAAATTTTCAAAAAAAAAATTTAAAAAAAAATTCAAAAAAAAATTTAAAAAAAAATTGAAAAATAAAATTCGAAAAAAATTTTTTTAAAAAAATAAAAAAAAAATTCGAAAAAAAATTTCGAAAAAAATAATTTTCAAAAAAAAATTAAAAAAAAAAATTTTCGAAAAAAAAATTTAAAAAAAAATTTCAAAAAAATTTTCGAAGAAAAAAATTTTAAAAAAATTTCAAAAAAAAAATTAAAAAAAAAATTAAAAAAAAATGAAAAAAAAATTCGAAAAAAAAATTTTTAAAAAAATTAAAAGAAAAATTCGAAAAAAAATTTCGAAAAAAAAATTTCAAAAAAAAAAAATTTTTTTTTAAAATAAAAAAAAAATTAAAAAAAAGTATCAAAAAAAAAAATTCAAAAAAAAAATTTTCAAAAAAAAAATTTAAAAAAAATAAAAAAAAAAAAATTAAAAAAAAAATTTTTCGAAAAAAAAAATGAAAAAAAAATTCGAAAAAAAAATTTTTAAAAAAATTAAAAGAAAAATTCGAAAAAAAATTTCGAAAAAAAAATTTCAAAAAAAAAAAATTTTTTTTTAAAATAAAAAAAAAATTAAAAAAAAGTTTCAAAAAAAAAAATTCAAAAAAAAAATTTTCAAAAAAAAAATTTAAAAAAAATAAAAAAAAAAAAATTTCAAAAAAAAAATTTTCAGAAAAAATTTTAAAAAAAATTTTTTAAAAAATTCGAAAAAAAATTTCGAAAAAAAAATGCAAAAAAAAATTTTCAAAAAAAAAATTCATAAAAAAATTTAAAAAAAAATTGAAAAAAAAAATTCGAAAAAAAATTTTTTAAAAAAATAAAAAAAAAATTCGAGAAAAAATTTCGAAAAAAAAATTTTCAAAAAAAAAATTCCAAAAAAAATTTCAAAAAACTTTTCGAAAAAAAAAGTTTCGAAAAAAAAAATTCAAAAAAAAAAATTTTCAAAAAAAAAAATTTAAAAAAAATTTTTAAAAAAATATTAAAAAAAAAATTTTTCGAAAAAAAAAATAAAAAAAAATTTTTAAAAAAAAATTGAAAAAAAAAAATTCGAAAAAAAAATTTTTAAAAAAATTAAAAAAAAAATTCGAAAAAAAATTTCGAAAAAAAAATTTTCAAAAAGAAAAATTTCAAAAAAAATTTCAAAAAAATTTTCGAAAAAAAAAGTTTCGAAAAAAAAAATTCAAAAAAAAAATTTTCAAAAAAAAATTTAAAAAAAATTTCAAAAAAATTTTCGAAAAAAAAATTAAAAAAAAAAATTAAAAAAAAAATTGAAAAAAAATTTCAAAAAAAAAAATTTTCAAAAAAAATTAAAAAAAAAATTAAAAAAAAAATTTTGGAAAAAAAAAATTTCAAAAAAAAAAATTTCAAAAAAAAATTTTAAAAAAAATTTCAAAAAAATTTCGAAAAAAAAAAATTTCAAAAAAAATTTTAAAAAAAATTTCAAAAAAAAAAAATTCGAAAAAATTTTCGAAAAAAAAAATTAAAAAAAAAAATTCTCAAAAATGATTTTCGAAAAAAAAAATTAAAAAAAAAAATTTCAAAAAAAAATTTCAAAAAAAAAATTTTCAAAAAAAATTAAAAAAAAAAAAAATTTCGAAAAAAAAATTAAAAAAAAAAATTTCAAAAATAAATTTCAAAAAATAAATTTTTTTCAAAAAATTTTAAAAAAAGTTTAAAAAAAAATCGAAAAAAAATTTCGAAAAAAAAATTTAAAAAAAAAATTTTTCAAAAAAAAATTTCGAAAAAAAAATTTTCAAAAAAAAAAATTTAAAAAAAAAAATTTTCAAAAAAAAATTTCAAAAAAAAAATTTTCAAAAAAAATTTTAAAAAAAATTTTTAAAAAAAATCGAAAAAAAATTTCGAAAAAAAAATTTAAAAAAAAAATTTTTCAAAAAAAAATTTCAAAACAAAAATTTTCAAAAAAAATTTTAAAAAAAATTTTAAAAAAATTTTCGAAAAAAAAAATTTCAAAAAAAAATTTAAAAAAAAAAAATTCAAAAAAAAATTTCAAAAAAAAAAATTAAAAAAAAAAAATTGAAAAAAAAATTCGAAAAAAAATTTCGAAAAAAAAATTTTCAAAAAAAAATTTTAAAAAAAATTTTTAAAAAAATTTTCGAAAAAAAAAATTTCAAAAAAAAATTCAAAAAAAATTTTAAAAAAAATTTAAAATTAAATTGAAAAAAAAATCGAAAAAAAAAATTTCGAAAAAAAAATTGAAAAAAAAAAAATTTCAAAAAAAAATTTCGAAAAAAAAATTTTCAAAAAAAAAATAAAAAAAAAAAAATTTTCAAAAAAAAATTTCAAAAAAAAAATTTTCAAAAAAATAAAAAAAAAAATTTAAAAAAAATTCGAAAAAAAAATTTAAAAAAAAAAATTTCAAAAAAAAATTCAAAAAAAAAATTTTCAAAAAAAATAAAAAAAAAAATTAAAAAAAAATTCGAAAAAAAATTTCGAAAAAAAATTTTCAAAAAAAAAATAAAAAAAAAATTTAAAAAAAATTTCAAAAAAAAAATTTCAAAAAAAAATTTTCAAAAAAAAAATTTAAAAAAAAATTCAAAAAAAAATTTTAAAAAAAATTGAAAAAAAAAATTCGAAAAAAAAAATTTTGAAAAAATAAAAAAAAAATTCGAAAAAAAATTTCGAAAAAAAAAATTTTCAAAAAAAAAATAAAAAAAAAAAAAATTTTCGAAAAAAAAATAAAAAAAAAAATTTCAAAAAAATTTTCGAAAAAAAAAATTAAAAAAAAAAATTTTCAAAAAAAATAAAAAAAAAAATTAAAAAAAATTCGAAAAAAAATTTCGAAAAAAAATTTTCAAAAAAAAAATAAAAAAAAAATTTAAAAAAAATTTCAAAAAAAAAATTTCAAAAAAAAATTTTCAAAAAAAAAATTTAAAAAAAAATTCAAAAAAAAATTTTAAAAAAAATTGAAAAAAAAAATTCGAAAAAAAAATTTTTGAAAAAATAAAAAAAAAATTCGAAAAAAAATTTCGAAAAAAAAAATTTTCAAAAAAAAAATAAAAAAAAAAAAAATTTTCGAAAAAAAAATTCAAAAAAAAAAATTCGAAAAAAAAATTTTCAAAAAAAAAAATTAAAAAAAATTTCAAAAAAAAATAAAAAAAAATGAAAAAAAAATTCGAAAAAAAAATTTTTAAAAAAATTTTAAAAAAAATTCAAAAAAAAATTTCGAAAAAAAAATTTTCGGAAAAAAAAGTTTCAAAAAAAAAATTCAAAAAAAAAAATTTTCAAAAAAAAAATTAAAAAAAAAATTTTCAAAATAAAAAATTTCAAAAAAAATTTTTAAAAAAAATTGAAAAATAAAATTCGAAAAAATTTCGAAAAAAATTCAAAAAAAAAATTTCGAAAAAAATTCAAAAAAAAAATTAAAAAAAAAATTTCGAAAAAAAAATTTTCAAAAAAAAAATTTAAAAAAAAATTCAAAAAAAAATTTAAAAAAAAATTTCGAAAAAAATTCGAAAAAAATTTTTTTTAAAAAATGAAAAAAAAAATTCGAAAAAAAATTTCGAAAAAAAAAATTTTCAAAAAAAAAATTTAAAAAAAACATTTTCGAAAAAAAAATTTAAAAAAAAATTTCAAAAAAATTTTCGAAAAAAAAAATTTTAAAAAAATTTCAAAAAAAAAATTTAAAAAAAAAATTTAAAAAAAAATGAAAAAAAAATTTTAAAAAAATTTTTAAAAAAATTTTAAAAAAAATTCGAAAAAAAATTTCGAAAAAAAAATTTTCGAAAAAAAAAGTTTCAAAAAAAAATTCAAAAAAAAAATTCGAAAAAAAAATTTTCAAAAAAAAAATTTAAAAAAAATTTCAAAAAAAAATAAAAAAAAAATTAAAAAAAAAATGAAAAAAAAATTCGAAAAAAAAATTTTTGAAAAAATTAAAAAAAAATTCGAAAAAAAATTTCGAAAAAAAAATTTTCGAAAAAAAAAGTTTCAAAAAAAAAAATTCAAAAAAAAAAATTTTCAAAAAAAAAATTTAAAAAAAAAATTTCAAAATAAAAAATTTCAAAAAAAATTTTAAAAAAAAATTGAAAAATAAAATTCGAAAAAAATTTCGAAAAAAATTCAAAAAAAAAATTAAAAAAAAAATTTCGAAAAAAAAATTTTCAAAGAAAAAATTTCAAAAAAAAAATTTTCAAAAAAAAAATTTAAAAAAAAATTCAAAAAACTTTTCGAAAAAAAAAGTTTCGAAAAAAAAAATTCAAAAAAAAAAATTTTCAAAAAAAAAAATTTAAAAAAAATTTTTAAAAAAATATTAAAAAAAAAATTTTTCGAAAAAAAAAATAAAAAAAAATTTTTAAAAAAAAATTGAAAAAAAAAAATTCGAAAAAAAAATTTTTAAAAAAATTAAAAAAAAAATTCGAAAAAAATTTTCAAAAAGAAAAATTCCAAAAAAAATTTCAAAAAACTTTTCGAAAAAAAAAGTTTCGAAAAAAAAAATTCAAAAAAAAAAATTTTCAAAAAAAAAAATTTAAAAAAAATTTTTAAAAAAATATTAAAAAAAAAATTTTTCGAAAAAAAAAATAAAAAAAAATTTTAAAAAAAAAATTGAAAAAAAAAATTCGAAAAAAAAATTTTTAAAAAAATTAAAAAAAAAATTCGAAAAAAAATTTCGAAAAAAAAATTTTCAAAAAGAAAAATTTCAAAAAAAATTTCAAAAAAATTTTCGAAAAAAAAAGTTTCGAAAAAAAAAATTCAAAAAAAAAATTTTCAAAAAAAAAATTTAAAAAAAATTTCAAAAAAATTTTCGAAAAAAAAATTAAAAAAAAAAATTAAAAAAAAAATTGAAAAAAAATTTCAAAAAAAAAAATTTTCAAAAAAAATTAAAAAAAAAATTAAAAAAAAAATTTTGGAAAAAAAAAATTTCAAAAAAAAAAATTTCAAAAAAAAATTTTAAAAAAAATTTCAAAAAAATTTCGAAAAAAAAAAATTTCAAAAAAAATTTTAAAAAAAATTTCAAAAAAAAAAAATTCGAAAAAATTTTCGAAAAAAAAAATTAAAAAAAAAAATTCTCAAAAAAAATTAAAAAAAAAAAAAAATTTCGAAAAAAAAATTAAAAAAAAAAATTTCAAAAATAAATTTCAAAAAATAAATTTTTTTCAAAAAATTTTAAAAAAAGTTTAAAAAAAAATCGAAAAAAAATTTCGAAAAAAAAATTTTAAAAAAAAATTTTTCAAAAAAAAATTTCGAAAAAAAAATTTTCAAAAAAAAAAATTTAAAAAAAAAAATTTTCAAAAAAAAATTTCAAAAAAAAAATTTTCAAAAAAAATTTTAAAAAAAATTTTTAAAAAAAATCGAAAAAAAATTTCGAAAAAAAAATTTAAAAAAAAAATTTTTCAAAAAAAAATTTCAAAACAAAAATTTTCAAAAAAAATTTTAAAAAAAATTTTAAAAAAATTTTCGAAAAAAAAAATTTCAAAAAAAAATTTAAAAAAAAAAAATTCAAAAAAAAATTTCAAAAAAAAAAATTAAAAAAAAAAAATTGAAAAAAAAATTCGAAAAAAAATTTCGAAAAAAAAATTTTCAAAAAAAAATTTTAAAAAAAATTTTAAAAAAAATTTTCGAAAAAAAAAATTTCAAAAAAAAATTAAAAAAAAAAAATTCAAAAAAAATTTTAAAAAAAATTTAAAATTAAATTGAAAAAAAAAATCGAAAAAAAAAATTTCGAAAAAAAAATTGAAAAAAAAAAAATTTCAAAAAAAAATTTCGAAAAAAAAATTTTCAAAAAAAAAATTAAAAAAAAAAAATTTTCAAAAAAAAATTTCAAAAAAAAAATTTTCAAAAAAATAAAAAAAAAAATTTAAAAAAAATTCGAAAAAAAAATTTAAAAAAAAAAATTTCAAAAAAAAATTCAAAAAAAAAATTTTCAAAAAAAATAAAAAAAAAAATTAAAAAAAAATTCGAAAAAAAATTTCGAAAAAAAATTTTCAAAAAAAAAATAAAAAAAAAAATTTAAAAAAAATTTCAAAAAAAAAATTTCAAAAAAAAATTTTCAAAAAAAAAATTTAAAAAAAAATTCAAAAAAAAATTTAAAAAAAAATTGAAAAAAAAAATTCGAAAAAAAAATTTTTGAAAAAATAAAAAAAAAATTCGAAAAAAAATTTCGAAAAAAAAAATTTTCAAAAAAAAAATAAAAAAAAAAAAAATTTTCGAAAAAAAAATAAAAAAAAAAATTTCAAAAAAATTTTCGAAAAAAAAAATTTTAAAAAAAAATTTTCAAAAAAAATAAAAAAAAAAATTAAAAAAAAATTCGAAAAAAAATTTCGAAAAAAAATTTTCAAAAAAAAAATAAAAAAAAAAATTTAAAAAAAATTTCAAAAAAAAAATTTCAAAAAAAAATTTTCAAAAAAAAAATTTAAAAAAAAATTCAAAAAAAAATTTTAAAAAAAATTGAAAAAAAAAATTCGAAAAAAAAATTTTTGAAAAAATAAAAAAAAAATTCGAAAAAAAATTTCGAAAAAAAAAATTTTCAAAAAAAAAATAAAAAAAAAAAAAATTTTCGAAAAAAAAATAAAAAAAAAAATTTCAAAAAAATTTTCGAAAAAAAAAATTTAAAAAAAATTTCAAAAAAAAATAAAAAAAAAATAAAAAAAAATGAAAAAAAAATTCGAAAAAAAAATTTTTAAAAAAATTAAAAAAAAAATTCGAAAAAAAATTTCGAAAAAATAATTTTCGAAAAAAAAGTTTCAAAAAAAAAATTCAAAAAAAAAAATTCGAAAAAAAAATTTTCAAAAAAAAAAATTAAAAAAAATTTCAAAAAAAAATAAAAAAAAAATAAAAAAAAATGAAAAAAAAATTCGAAAAAAAAATTTTTAAAAAAATTTTAAAAAAAATTCAAATAAAAATTTCGAAAAAAAAATTAAAAAAAAAAATTAAAAAAAAAATTGAAAAAAAATTTCAAAAAAAAAAATTTTCAAAAAAAATTAAAAAAAAAATTTAAAAAAAAATTTTGGAAAAAAAAAATTTCAAAAAAAAAAATTTCAAAAAAAAATTTTAAAAAAAATTTCAAAAAAATTTCGAAAAAAAAAAATTTCAAAAAAAATTTTAAAAAAAATTTCAAAAAAAAAAAATTCGAAAAAATTTTCGAAAAAAAAAATTAAAAAAAAAAATTCTCAAAAATGATTTTCGAAAAAAAAAATTTAAAAAAAAAATTTCAAAAAAAAATTTCAAAAAAAAAATTTTCAAAAAAAATTAAAAAAAAAAAAAAATTTCGAAAAAAAAATTAAAAAAAAAAATTTCAAAAATAAATTTCAAAAAATAAATTTTTTTCAAAAAATTTTAAAAAAAGTTTAAAAAAAAATCGAAAAAAAATTTCGAAAAAAAAATTTAAAAAAAAAATTTTTCAAAAAAAAATTTCGAAAAAAAAATTTTCAAAAAAAAAAATTTAAAAAAAAAAATTTTCAAAAAAAAATTTCAAAAAAAAAATTTTCAAAAAAAATTTTAAAAAAAATTTTTAAAAAAAATCGAAAAAAAATTTCGAAAAAAAAATTTAAAAAAAAAATTTTTCAAAAAAAAATTTCAAACCAAAAATTTTCAAAAAAAATTTTAAAAAAAATTTTAAAAAAATTTTCGAAAAAAAAAATTTCAAAAAAAAATTTAAAAAAAAAAAATTCAAAAAAAAATTTCAAAAAAAAAAATTAAAAAAAAAAAATTGAAAAAAAAATTCGAAAAAAAATTTCGAAAAAAAAATTTTCAAAAAAAAATTTTAAAAAAAATTTTAAAAAAAATTTTCGAAAAAAAAAATTTCAAAAAAAAATTCAAAAAAAAAATTTCGAAAAAAAAATTGAAAAAAAAAAAATTTCAAAAAAAAATTTCGAAAAAAAATTTTCAAAAAAAAAATTAAAAAAAAAAAATTTTCAAAAAAAAATTTCAAAAAAAAAATTTTCAAAAAAATAAAAAAAAAAATTTAAAAAAAATTCGAAAAAAAAATTTAAAAAAAAAATTTCAAAAAAAAATTCAAAAAAAAAATTTTCAAAAAAAAAAAAAAAAAAAATTAAAAAAAAATTCGAAAAAAAATTTCGAAAAAAAATTTTCAAAAAAAAAATAAAAAAAAAAATTTAAAAAAAATTTCAAAAAAAAAATTTCAAAAAAAAATTTTCAAAAAAAAAATTTAAAAAAAAATTCAAAAAAAAATTTTAAAAAAAATTGAAAAAAAAAATTCGAAAAAAAAAATTTTGAAAAAATAAAAAAAAAATTCGAAAAAAAATTTCGAAAAAAAAAATTTTCAAAAAAAAAATAAAAAAAAAAAAAATTTTCGAAAAAAAAATAAAAAAAAAAATTTCAAAAAAATTTTCGAAAAAAAAAATTTAAAAAAAAAATTTTCAAAAAAAATAAAAAAAAAAATTAAAAAAAAATTCGAAAAAAAATTTCGAAAAAAAATTTTCAAAAAAAAAATAAAAAAAAAATTTAAAAAAAATTTCAAAAAAAAAATTTCAAAAAAAAATTTTCAAAAAAAAAATTTAAAAAAAAATTCAAAAAAAAATTTTAAAAAAAATTGAAAAAAAAAATTCGAAAAAAAATTTTTTGAAAAAATAAAAAAAAAATTCGAAAAAAAATTTCGAAAAAAAAAATTTTCAAAAAAAAAATAAAAAAAAAAAAAATTTTCGAAAAAAAAATAAAAAAAAAAATTTCAAAAAAATTTTCGAAAAAAAAAATTTAAAAAAAATTTCAAAAAAAAATAAAAAAAAAATAAAAAAAAATGAAAAAAAAATTCGAAAAAAAAATTTTTAAAAAAATTAAAAAAAAAATTCGAAAAAAAATTTCGAAAAAATAATTTTCGAAAAAAAAGTTTCAAAAAAAAAATTCAAAAAAAAAAATTCGAAAAAAAAATTTTCAAAAAAAAAAATTAAAAAAAATTTCAAAAAAAAATAAAAAAAAAAATAAAAAAAAAATGAAAAAAAAATTCGAAAAAAAAATTTTTAAAAAAATTTTAAAAAAAATTCAAAAAAAAATTTCGAAAAAAAAATTTTCGGAAAAAAAAGTTTCAAAAAAAAAATTCAAAAAAAAAAATTTTCAAAAAAAAAATTAAAAAAAAAATTTTCAAAATAAAAAATTTCAAAAAAAATTTTTAAAAAAAATTGAAAAATAAAATTCGAAAAAATTTCGAAAAAAATTCAAAAAAAAAATTTCGAAAAAAATTCAAAAAAAAAATTAAAAAAAAAATTTCGAAAAAAAAATTTTCAAAAAAAAATTTAAAAAAAAATTCAAAAAAAAATTTAAAAAAAAATTTCGAAAAAAATTCGAAAAAAAATTTTTTTAAAAAATGAAAAAAAAAATTCGAAAAAAAATTTCGAAAAAAAAAATTTTCAAAAAAAAAATTTAAAAAAAACATTTTCGAAAAAAAAATTTAAAAAAAAATTTCAAAAAAATTTTCGAAAAAAAAAATTTTAAAAAAATTTCAAAAAAAAAATTTAAAAAAAAAATTAAAAAAAAAATGAAAAAAAAATTTTAAAAAAATTTTTAAAAAAATTTTAAAAAAAATTCGAAAAAAAATTTCGAAAAAAAAATTTTCGAAAAAAAAAGTTTCAAAAAAAAAATTCAAAAAAAAAAATTCGAAAAAAAAATTTTCAAAAAAAAAATTTAAAAAAAATTTCAAAAAAAAATAAAAAAAAAATTAAAAAAAAAATGAAAAAAAAATTCGAAAAAAAAATTTTTGAAAAAATTAAAAAAAAATTCGAAAAAAAATTTCGAAAAAAAAATTTTCGAAAAAAAAAGTTTCAAAAAAAAAAATTCAAAAAAAAAAATTTTCAAAAAAAAAATTTAAAAAAAAAATTTCAAAATAAAAAATTTCAAAAAAAATTTAAAAAAAAATTGAAAAATAAAATTCGAAAAAAATTTCGAAAAAAATTCAAAAAAAAAATTAAAAAAAAAATTTCGAAAAAAAAATTTTCAAAGAAAAAATTTCAAAAAAAAAATTTTCAAAAAAAAAATTTAAAAAAAAATTCAAAAAACTTTTCGAAAAAAAAAGTTTCGAAAAAAAAAATTCAAAAAAAAAATTTTCAAAAAAAAAAATTTAAAAAAAATTTTTAAAAAAATATTAAAAAAAAAATTTTTCGAAAAAAAAAATAAAAAAAAATTTTTAAAAAAAAATTGAAAAAAAAAAATTCGAAAAAAAATTTTTTAAAAAAATTAAAAAAAAAATTCGAAAAAAATTTTCAAAAAGAAAAATTCCAAAAAAAATTTCAAAAAACTTTTCGAAAAAAAAAGTTTCGAAAAAAAAAATTCAAAAAAAAAAATTTTCAAAAAAAAAAATTTAAAAAAAATTTTTAAAAAAATATTAAAAAAAAAATTTTTCGAAAAAAAAAATAAAAAAAAATTTTTAAAAAAAAATTGAAAAAAAAAAATTCGAAAAAAAAATTTTTAAAAAAATTAAAAAAAAAATTCGAAAAAAAATTTCGAAAAAAAAATTTTCAAAAAGAAAAATTTCAAAAAAAATTTCAAAAAAATTTTCGAAAAAAAAAGTTTCGAAAAAAAAAATTCAAAAAAAAAATTTTCAAAAAAAAAATTTAAAAAAAATTTCAAAAAAATTTTCGAAAAAAAAATTAAAAAAAAAAATTAAAAAAAAAATTGAAAAAAAATTTCAAAAAAAAAAATTTTCAAAAAAAATTAAAAAAAAAATTTAAAAAAAAATTTTGGAAAAAAAAAATTTCAAAAAAAAAAATTTCAAAAAAAAATTTTAAAAAAAATTTCAAAAAAATTTCGAAAAAAAAAAATTTCAAAAAAAATTTTAAAAAAAATTTCAAAAAAAAAAAATTCGAAAAAATTTTCGAAAAAAAAAATTAAAAAAAAAAATTCTCAAAAATGATTTTCGAAAAAAAAAATTTCAAAAAAAAATTTCAAAAAAAAAATTTTCAAAAAAAATTAAAAAAAAAAAAAAATTTCGAAAAAAAAATTTAAAAAAAAAATTTCAAAAATAAATTTCAAAAAATTAATTTTTTTCAAAAAATTTTAAAAAAAGTTTAAAAAAAAATCGAAAAAAAATTTCGAAAAAAAAATTTTAAAAAAAAATTTTTCAAAAAAAAATTTCGAAAAAAAAATTTTCAAAAAAAAAAATTTAAAAAAAAAAATTTTCAAAAAAAAATTTCAAAAAAAAAATTTTCAAAAAAAATTTAAAAAAAAATTTTTTAAAAAAATCGAAAAAAAATTTCGAAAAAAAAATTTAAAAAAAAAATTTTTCAAAAAAAAATTTCAAAACAAAAATTTTCAAAAAAAATTTTAAAAAAAATTTTAAAAAAATTTTCGAAAAAAAAAATTTCAAAAAAAAATTAAAAAAAAAAAAATTCAAAAAAAAATTTCAAAAAAAAAAATTAAAAAAAAAAAATTGAAAAAAAAATTCGAAAAAAAATTTCGAAAAAAAAATTTTCAAAAAAAAATTTTAAAAAAAATTTTAAAAAAAATTTTCGAAAAAAAAAATTTCAAAAAAAAATTAAAAAAAAAAAAATTCAAAAAAAATTTTAAAAAAAATTTAAAATTAAATTGAAAAAAAAAATCGAAAAAAAAAATTTCGAAAAAAAAATTGAAAAAAAAAAAATTTCAAAAAAAAATTTCGAAAAAAAAATTTTCAAAAAAAAAATTAAAAAAAAAAAATTTTCAAAAAAAAATTTCAAAAAAAAAATTTTCAAAAAAATAAAAAAAAAAATTTAAAAAAAATTCGAAAAAAAAATTAAAAAAAAAAAATTTCAAAAAAAAATTCAAAAAAAAAATTTTCAAAAAAAATAAAAAAAAAAATTAAAAAAAAATTCGAAAAAAAATTTCGAAAAAAAATTTTCAAAAAAAAAATAAAAAAAAAAATTTAAAAAAAATTTCAAAAAAAAAATTTCAAAAAAAAATTTTCAAAAAAAAAATTTAAAAAAAAATTCAAAAAAAAATTTTAAAAAAAATTGAAAAAAAAAATTCGAAAAAAAAATTTTTGAAAAAATAAAAAAAAAATTCGAAAAAAAATTTCGAAAAAAAAAATTTTCAAAAAAAAAATAAAAAAAAAAAAAATTTTCGAAAAAAAAATAAAAAAAAAAATTTCAAAAAAATTTTCGAAAAAAAAAATTAAAAAAAAAAATTTTCAAAAAAAATAAAAAAAAAATGAAAAAAAAATTCGAAAAAAAATTTCGAAAAAAAATTTTCAAAAAAAAAATAAAAAAAAAAATTTAAAAAAAATTTCAAAAAAAAAATTTCAAAAAAAAATTTTCAAAAAAAAAATTTAAAAAAAAATTCAAAAAAAAATTTTAAAAAAAATTGAAAAAAAAAATTCGAAAAAAAAATTTTTGAAAAAATAAAAAAAAAATTCGAAAAAAAATTTCGAAAAAAAAAATTTTCAAAAAAAAAATAATAAAAAAAAAAAAAAATTTTCGAAAAAAAAATAAAAAAAAAAATTTCAAAAAAATTTTCGAAAAAAAAAATTTAAAAAAAATTTCAAAAAAAAATAAAAAAAAAATGAAAAAAAAATTCGAAAAAAAAATTTTTAAAAAAATTAAAAAAAAAATTCGAAAAAAAATTTCGAAAAAATAATTTTCGAAAAAAAAGTTTCAAAAAAAAAATTCAAAAAAAAAAATTCGAAAAAAAAATTTTCAAAAAAAAAAATTAAAAAAAATTTCAAAAAAAAATAAAAAAAAAAATAAAAAAAAATGAAAAAAAAATTCGAAAAAAAAATTTTTAAAAAAATTTTTAAAAAAATTCAAAAAAAAATTTCGAAAAAAAAATTTTCGGAAAAAAAAGTTTCAAAAAAAAAATTCAAAAAAAAAAATTTTCAAAAAAAAAATTAAAAAAAAAATTTTCAAAATAAAAAATTTCAAAAAAAATTTTTAAAAAAAATTGAAAAATAAAATTCGAAAAAATTTCGAAAAAAATTCAAAAAAAAAATTTCGAAAAAGATTCAAAAAAAAAATTTAAAAAAAAATTTCGAAAAAAAAATTTTCAAAAAAAAAATTTAAAAAAAAATTCAAAAAAAAATTAAAAAAAAAATTTCGAAAAAAATTCGAAAAAAAATTTTTTTAAAAAATGAAAAAAAAAAATTCGAAAAAAAATTTCGAAAAAAAAAATTTTCAAAAAAAAAATTAAAAAAAAACATTTTCGAAAAAAAAATTAAAAAAAAAATTTCAAAAAAATTTTCGAAAAAAAAAATTTTAAAAAAATTTCAAAAAAAAAATTAAAAAAAAAAATTTAAAAAAAAATGAAAAAAAAATTTTAAAAAAATTTTTAAAAAAATTTTAAAAAAAATTCGAAAAAAAATTTCGAAAAAAAAATTTTCGAAAAAAAAAGTTTCAAAAAAAAAATTCAAAAAAAAAAAATCGAAAAAAAAATTTTCAAAAAAAAAATTTAAAAAAAATTTCAAAAAAAAATAAAAAAAAAATTAAAAAAAAAATGAAAAAAAAATTCGAAAAAAAAATTTTTGAAAAAATTAAAAAAAAATTCGAAAAAAAATTTCGAAAAAAAAATTTTCGAAAAAAAAAGTTTCAAAAAAAAAAATTCAAAAAAAAAAATTTTCAAAAAAAAAATTAAAAAAAAAAATTTCAAAATAAAAAATTTCAAAAAAAATTTTAAAAAAAAATTGAAAAATAAAATTCGAAAAAAATTTCGAAAAAAATTCAAAAAAAAAATTAAAAAAAAAATTTCGAAAAAAAAATTTTCAAAGAAAAAATTTCAAAAAAAAAATTTTCAAAAAAAAAATTTAAAAAAAAATTCAAAAAAAATTAAAAAAAAAATTGAAAAAAAAAATTCGAAAAAAATTTTTTTAAAAAAATAAAAAAAAAATTCGAAAAAAAATTTCGAAAAAAAAAAATTTCAAAAAAAAAAATTTTCGAAAAAAAAATTTTCGAAAAAAAAATTTTAAAAAAAATTTCAAAAAAATTTTCGAAAAAAAAAATTTTAAAAAAATTTCAAAAAAAAATTTAAAAAAAAAATTAAAAAAAAAATGAAAAAAAAATTCGAAAAAAAATTTTTTTAAAAAATTGAAAAAAAAATTCGAAAAAAAAAATTTTCGAAAAAAAAAGTTTCAAAAAAAAAATTAAAAAAAAAAAATTCGAAAAAAAAAATTTCAAAAAAAAATTTTAAAAAAATTAAAAAAAAAAAAAAAAAAAAATGAAAAAAAAATTCGAAAAAAAAATTTTAGAAAAAATTCGAAAAAAAATTCGAAAAAAAATTTCGAAAAAAAAATTTTCGAAAAAAAAAGTTTCAAAAAAAAAATTCAAAAAAAAAAATTTTCAAAAAAAAAATTTAAAAAAAAAATTTTCAAAATAAAAAATTTCAAAAAAAATTTTTAAAAAAAATTGAAAAATAAAATTCGAAAAAAATTTCGAAAAAAATTCAAAAAAAAAATTAAAAAAAAAATTCGAAAAAAAAATTTTCAAAAAAAAAATTTAAAAAAAAATTCAAAAAAAATTTAAAAAAAAATTGAAAAATAAAATTCGAAAAAAAATTTTTTAAAAAAATAAAAAAAAAATTCGAAAAAAAATATCGAAAAAAAAAATTTTCAAAAAAAAAATTAAAAAAAAAAATTTTCGAAAAAAAAATTTAAAAAAAAATTTCAAAAAAATTTTCGAAAAAAAAAATTTTAAAAAAATTTCAAAAAAAAAATTAAAAAAAAAAAATAAAAAAAAATTAAAAAAAAATTCGAAAAAAAAATTTTTAAAAAAATTAAAAGAAAAATTCGAAAAAAAATTTCGAAAAAAAAATTTCAAAAAAAAAAAATTTTTTTTAAAAATAAAAAAAAAATTAAAAAAAAGTTTCAAAAAAAAAATGAAAAAAAAAAATTTTCAAAAAAAAAATTTAAAAAAAATAAAAAAAAAAAATTTAAAAAAAAATTTTTCGAAAAAAAAAATGAAAAAAAAAATTTTCAAAAAAAATTTCAAAAAAAAAATTTTCAGAAAAAATTTAAAAAAAATTTTTTTAAAAAATTCGAAAAAAAATTTCGAAAAAAAAATGCAAAAAAAAATTTTCAAAAAAAAAATTCATAAAAAAATTTTAAAAAAAATTGAAAAAAAAATTCGAAAAAAAATTTTTTAAAAAAATAAAAAAAAAAATTCGAAAAAAAATTTCGAAAAAAAAATTTTCAAAAAGAAAAATACCAAAAAAAATTTCAAAAAACTTTTCGAAAAAAAAAGTTTCGAAAAAAAAAATTGAAAAAAAAAAATTTTCAAAAAAAAAATTTTAAAAAAATTTCAAAAAAATTTTCGAAAAAAAAATTTAAAAAAAAATTTCAAAAAAAAAATTTCAAAAAAAAATTTTTTTTTAAAAAATAAAAAAAAATTAAAAAAAAGTTTCAAAAAAAAAATTCAAAAAAAAAAATTTTCAAAAAAAAAAATTAAAAAAAAATTTTTAAAAAAATATTTAAAAAAAAATTTTTCGAAAAAAAAAATAAAAAAAAAAATTTAAAAAAAAATTGAAAAAAAAAAATTCGAAAAAAAAATTTTTAAAAAAATTAAAAAAAAAATTCGAAAAAAAATTTCGAAAAAAAAATTTTCAAAAAGAAAAATTTCAAAAAAAATTTCAAAAAAATTTTCGAAAAAAAAAGTTTCGAAAAAAAAAATTCAAAAAAAAAATTTTCAAAAAAAAAATTTTAAAAAAATTTCAAAAAAATTTTCGAAAAAAAAATTTAAAAAAAAAATTAAAAAAAAAATTGAAAAAAAATTTCAAAAAAAAAATTTTCAAAAAAAATTAAAAAAAAAATTTTAAAAAAAATTTTGGAAAAAAAAAATTTCAAAAAAAAAAATTTCAAAAAAAAATTTAAAAAAAAATTTCAAAAAAATTTCGAAAAAAAAAAATTTCAAAAAAAATTTTAAAAAAAATTTAAAAAAAAAAAAATTCGAAAAAATTTTCGAAAAAAAAAATTAAAAAAAAAAATTCTCAAAAATGATTTTCGAAAAAAAAAATTAAAAAAAAAAAATTTTAAAAAAAAATTTCAAAAAAAAAATTTTCAAAAAAAATTTAAAAAAAAAAAAAATTTCGAAAAAAAAATTAAAAAAAAAAATTTCAAAAAAAAATTTCGAAAAAAAAATTTTCAAAAAAAAAATTTAAAAAAAAAAATTTTCAAAAAAAAATTTCAAAAAAAAAATTTTCAAAAAAAATTTTAAAAAAAATTTTTAAAAAAAATCGAAAAAAAATTTCGAAAAAAAAATTTAAAAAAAAAATTTTTCAAAAAAAAATTTCAAAAAAAAAATTTTCAAAAAAAATTTTAAAAAAAATCGAAAAAAAATTTCGAAAAAAAAATTTTAAAAAAAAAATTTTCAAAAAAAAATTTCGAAAAAAAAATTTTCAAAAAAAAAATTTAAAAAAAAAAATTTCAAAAAAAAATTTCAAAAAAAAAATTTTCAAAAAAAATTTTAAAAAAAATTTTTAAAAAAAATCGAAAAAAAATTTCGAAAAAAAAATTTAAAAAAAAAATTTTTCAAAAAAAAATTTCAAAAAAAAAATTTTCAAAAAAAATTTTAAAAAAAATTTTAAAAAAATTTTCGAAAAAAAAAATTTCAAAAAAAAATAAAAAAAAAAAAATTCAAAAAAAAATTTCAAAAAAAAAAATTAAAAAAAAAAAAATTGAAAAAAAAATTCGAAAAAAAATTTCGAAAAAAAAATTTTCAAAAAAAAATTTTAAAAAAAATTTTAAAAAAAATTTTCGAAAAAAAAAATTTCAAAAAAAAATTAAAAAAAAAAAATTCAAAAAAAAAAATTTCAAAAAAAAAAAAAAAAAAAAAAATTTAAAAAAATTTCGAAAAAAAAAATTCAAAAAAAATTTTAAAAAAAATTTAAAATTAAATTGAAAAAAAAAATCGAAAAAAAAAATTTCGAAAAAAAAATTAAAAAAAAAAAAATTTCAAAAAAAAATTTCGAAAAAAAAATTTTCAAAAAAAAAATTAAAAAAAAAAATTTTCAAAAAAAAATTTCAAAAAAAAAATTTTCAAAAAAATAAAAAAAAAAATTTAAAAAAAATTCGAAAAAAAAATTTAAAAAAAAAAATTTCAAAAAAAAATTCAAAAAAAAAATTTTCAAAAAAAATAAAAAAAAAAATTCAAAAAAAATTCGAAAAAAAATTTCGAAAAAAAATTTTCAAAAAAAAAATAAAAAAAAAAATTTAAAAAAAATTTCAAAAAAAAAATTTCAAAAAAAAATTTTCAAAAAAAAAATTTAAAAAAAAATTCAAAAAAAAATTTAAAAAAAAATTGAAAAAAAAAATTCGAAAAAAAAATTTTTTAAAAAATAAAAAAAAAATTCGAAAAAAAATTTCGAAAAAAAAAATTTTCAAAAAAAAAATAAAAAAAAAAAAAATTTTCGAAAAAAAAATTTAAAAAAAAATTTCAAAAAAATTTTCGAAAAAAAAAATTTAAAAAGATTTCAAAAAAAAATTTTAAAAAAAATTTAAAAAAAATGAAAAAAAAAAATTCGAAAAAAAAATTTTTAAAAAAATTAAAAAAAAAATTCGAAAAAAAATTTCGAAAAAATAATTTTCGAAAAAAAAGTTTCAAAAAAAAAATTCAAAAAAAAAAATTCGAAAAAAAAATTTTCAAAAAAAAAATTTAAAAAAAATTTCAGAAAAAAATAAAAAAAAAATAAAAAAAAAATGAAAAAAAAATTCGAAAAAAAAATTTTTAAAAAAATTTTAAAAAAAATTCAAAAAAAAATTTCGAAAAAAAAATTTTCGGAAAAAAAAGTTTCAAAAAAAAAATTCAAAAAAAAAAATTTTCAAAAAAAAAATTAAAAAAAAAAATTTTCAAAATAAAAAATTTCAAAAAAAATTTTTAAAAAAAATTGAAAAATAAAATTCGAAAAAATTTCGAAAAAAATTCAAAAAAAAAATTTCGAAAAAAATTCAAAAAAAAAATTTAAAAAAAAATTTCGAAAAAAAAATTTTCAAAAAAAAAATTTAAAAAAAATTTCAAAAAAAAATAAAAAAAAAATTAAAAAAAAAATGAAAAAAAAATTCGAAAAAAAAATTTTTGAAAAAATTAAAAAAAAATTCGAAAAAAAATTTCGAAAAAAAAATTTTCGAAAAAAAAAGTTTCAAAAAAAAAAATTCAAAAAAAAAAATTTTCAAAAAAAAAATTTAAAAAAAAAATTTCAAAATAAAAAATTTCAAAAAAAATTTAAAAAAAAATTGAAAAATAAAATTCGAAAAAAATTTCGAAAAAAATTCAAAAAAAAAATTAAAAAAAAAATTTCGAAAAAAAAATTTTCAAAGAAAAAATTTCAAAAAAAAAATTTTCAAAAAAAAAATTTAAAAAAAAATTCAAAAAACTTTTCGAAAAAAAAAGTTTCGAAAAAAAAAATTCAAAAAAAAAATTTTCAAAAAAAAAAATTTAAAAAAAATTTTTAAAAAAATATTAAAAAAAAAATTTTTCGAAAAAAAAAATAAAAAAAAATTTTTAAAAAAAAATTGAAAAAAAAAAATTCGAAAAAAAATTTTTTAAAAAAATTAAAAAAAAAATTCGAAAAAAATTTTCAAAAAGAAAAATTCCAAAAAAAATTTCAAAAAACTTTTCGAAAAAAAAAGTTTCGAAAAAAAAAATTCAAAAAAAAAAATTTTCAAAAAAAAAAATTTAAAAAAAATTTTTAAAAAAATATTAAAAAAAAAATTTTTCGAAAAAAAAAATAAAAAAAAATTTTTAAAAAAAAATTGAAAAAAAAAAATTCGAAAAAAAAATTTTTAAAAAAATTAAAAAAAAAATTCGAAAAAAAATTTCGAAAAAAAAATTTTCAAAAAGAAAAATTTCAAAAAAAATTTCAAAAAAATTTTCGAAAAAAAAAGTTTCGAAAAAAAAAATTCAAAAAAAAAATTTTCAAAAAAAAAATTTAAAAAAAATTTCAAAAAAATTTTCGAAAAAAAAATTAAAAAAAAAAATTAAAAAAAAAATTGAAAAAAAATTTCAAAAAAAAAAATTTTCAAAAAAAATTAAAAAAAAAATTTAAAAAAAAATTTTGGAAAAAAAAAATTTCAAAAAAAAAAATTTCAAAAAAAAATTTTAAAAAAAATTTCAAAAAAATTTCGAAAAAAAAAAATTTCAAAAAAAATTTTAAAAAAAATTTCAAAAAAAAAAAATTCGAAAAAATTTTCGAAAAAAAAAATTAAAAAAAAAAATTCTCAAAAATGATTTTCGAAAAAAAAAATTTCAAAAAAAAATTTCAAAAAAAAAATTTTCAAAAAAAATTAAAAAAAAAAAAAAATTTCGAAAAAAAAATTTAAAAAAAAAATTTCAAAAATAAATTTCAAAAAATAAATTTTTTTCAAAAAATTTTAAAAAAAGTTTAAAAAAAAATCGAAAAAAAATTTCGAAAAAAAAATTTTAAAAAAAAATTTTTCAAAAAAAAATTTCGAAAAAAAAATTTTCAAAAAAAAAAATTTAAAAAAAAAAATTTTCAAAAAAAAATTTCAAAAAAAAAATTTTCAAAAAAAATTTAAAAAAAAATTTTTTAAAAAAATCGAAAAAAAATTTCGAAAAAAAAATTTAAAAAAAAAATTTTTCAAAAAAAAATTTCAAAACAAAAATTTTCAAAAAAAATTTTAAAAAAAATTTTAAAAAAATTTTCGAAAAAAAAAATTTCAAAAAAAAATTAAAAAAAAAAAAATTCAAAAAAAAATTTCAAAAAAAAAAATTAAAAAAAAAAAATTGAAAAAAAAATTCGAAAAAAAATTTCGAAAAAAAAATTTTCAAAAAAAAATTTTAAAAAAAATTTTAAAAAAAATTTTCGAAAAAAAAAATTTCAAAAAAAAATTAAAAAAAAAAAAATTCAAAAAAAATTTTAAAAAAAATTTAAAATTAAATTGAAAAAAAAAATCGAAAAAAAAAATTTCGAAAAAAAAATTGAAAAAAAAAAAATTTCAAAAAAAAATTTCGAAAAAAAAATTTTCAAAAAAAAAATTAAAAAAAAAAAATTTTCAAAAAAAAATTTCAAAAAAAAAATTTTCAAAAAAATAAAAAAAAAAATTTAAAAAAAATTCGAAAAAAAAATTAAAAAAAAAAAATTTCAAAAAAAAATTCAAAAAAAAAATTTTCAAAAAAAATAAAAAAAAAAATTAAAAAAAAATTCGAAAAAAAATTTCGAAAAAAAATTTTCAAAAAAAAAATAAAAAAAAAAATTTAAAAAAAATTTCAAAAAAAAAATTTCAAAAAAAAATTTTCAAAAAAAAAATTTAAAAAAAAATTCAAAAAAAAATTTTAAAAAAAATTGAAAAAAAAAATTCGAAAAAAAAATTTTTGAAAAAATAAAAAAAAAATTCGAAAAAAAATTTCGAAAAAAAAAATTTTCAAAAAAAAAATAAAAAAAAAAAAAATTTTCGAAAAAAAAATAAAAAAAAAAATTTCAAAAAAATTTTCGAAAAAAAAAATTAAAAAAAAAAATTTTCAAAAAAAATAAAAAAAAAATGAAAAAAAAATTCGAAAAAAAATTTCGAAAAAAAATTTTCAAAAAAAAAATAAAAAAAAAAATTTAAAAAAAATTTCAAAAAAAAAATTTCAAAAAAAAATTTTCAAAAAAAAAATTTAAAAAAAAATTCAAAAAAAAATTTTAAAAAAAATTGAAAAAAAAAATTCGAAAAAAAAATTTTTGAAAAAATAAAAAAAAAATTCGAAAAAAAATTTCGAAAAAAAAAATTTTCAAAAAAAAAATAATAAAAAAAAAAAAAAATTTTCGAAAAAAAAATAAAAAAAAAAATTTCAAAAAAATTTTCGAAAAAAAAAATTTAAAAAAAATTTCAAAAAAAAATAAAAAAAAAATGAAAAAAAAATTCGAAAAAAAAATTTTTAAAAAAATTAAAAAAAAAATTCGAAAAAAAATTTCGAAAAAATAATTTTCGAAAAAAAAGTTTCAAAAAAAAAATTCAAAAAAAAAAATTCGAAAAAAAAATTTTCAAAAAAAAAAATTAAAAAAAATTTCAAAAAAAAATAAAAAAAAAAATAAAAAAAAATGAAAAAAAAATTCGAAAAAAAAATTTTTAAAAAAATTTTTAAAAAAATTCAAAAAAAAATTTCGAAAAAAAAATTTTCGGAAAAAAAAGTTTCAAAAAAAAAATTCAAAAAAAAAAATTTTCAAAAAAAAAATTAAAAAAAAAATTTTCAAAATAAAAAATTTCAAAAAAAATTTTTAAAAAAAATTGAAAAATAAAATTCGAAAAAATTTCGAAAAAAATTCAAAAAAAAAATTTCGAAAAAGATTCAAAAAAAAAATTTAAAAAAAAATTTCGAAAAAAAAATTTTCAAAAAAAAAATTTAAAAAAAAATTCAAAAAAAAATTAAAAAAAAAATTTCGAAAAAAATTCGAAAAAAAATTTTTTTAAAAAATGAAAAAAAAAAATTCGAAAAAAAATTTCGAAAAAAAAAATTTTCAAAAAAAAAATTAAAAAAAAACATTTTCGAAAAAAAAATTAAAAAAAAAATTTCAAAAAAATTTTCGAAAAAAAAAATTTTAAAAAAATTTCAAAAAAAAAATTAAAAAAAAAAATTTAAAAAAAAATGAAAAAAAAATTTTAAAAAAATTTTTAAAAAAATTTTAAAAAAAATTCGAAAAAAAATTTCGAAAAAAAAATTTTCGAAAAAAAAAGTTTCAAAAAAAAAATTCAAAAAAAAAAAATCGAAAAAAAAATTTTCAAAAAAAAAATTTAAAAAAAATTTCAAAAAAAAATAAAAAAAAAATTAAAAAAAAAATGAAAAAAAAATTCGAAAAAAAAATTTTTGAAAAAATTAAAAAAAAATTCGAAAAAAAATTTCGAAAAAAAAATTTTCGAAAAAAAAAGTTTCAAAAAAAAAAATTCAAAAAAAAAAATTTTCAAAAAAAAAATTAAAAAAAAAAATTTCAAAATAAAAAATTTCAAAAAAAATTTTAAAAAAAAATTGAAAAATAAAATTCGAAAAAAATTTCGAAAAAAATTCAAAAAAAAAATTAAAAAAAAAATTTCGAAAAAAAAATTTTCAAAGAAAAAATTTCAAAAAAAAAATTTTCAAAAAAAAAATTTAAAAAAAAATTCAAAAAAAATTAAAAAAAAAATTGAAAAAAAAAATTCGAAAAAAATTTTTTTAAAAAAATAAAAAAAAAATTCGAAAAAAAATTTCGAAAAAAAAAAATTTCAAAAAAAAAAATTTTCGAAAAAAAAATTTTCGAAAAAAAAATTTTAAAAAAAATTTCAAAAAAATTTTCGAAAAAAAAAATTTTAAAAAAATTTCAAAAAAAAATTTAAAAAAAAAATTAAAAAAAAAATGAAAAAAAAATTCGAAAAAAAATTTTTTTAAAAAATTGAAAAAAAAATTCGAAAAAAAAAATTTTCGAAAAAAAAAGTTTCAAAAAAAAAATTAAAAAAAAAAAATTCGAAAAAAAAAATTTCAAAAAAAAATTTTAAAAAAATTAAAAAAAAAAAAAAAAAAAAATGAAAAAAAAATTCGAAAAAAAAATTTTAGAAAAAATTCGAAAAAAAATTCGAAAAAAAATTTCGAAAAAAAAATTTTCGAAAAAAAAAGTTTCAAAAAAAAAATTCAAAAAAAAAAATTTTCAAAAAAAAAATTTAAAAAAAAAATTTTCAAAATAAAAAATTTCAAAAAAAATTTTTAAAAAAAATTGAAAAATAAAATTCGAAAAAAATTTCGAAAAAAATTCAAAAAAAAAATTAAAAAAAAAATTCGAAAAAAAAATTTTCAAAAAAAAAATTTAAAAAAAAATTCAAAAAAAATTTAAAAAAAAATTGAAAAATAAAATTCGAAAAAAAATTTTTTAAAAAAATAAAAAAAAAATTCGAAAAAAAATATCGAAAAAAAAAATTTTCAAAAAAAAAATTAAAAAAAAAAATTTTCGAAAAAAAAATTTAAAAAAAAATTTCAAAAAAATTTTCGAAAAAAAAAATTTTAAAAAAATTTCAAAAAAAAAATTAAAAAAAAAAAATAAAAAAAAATTAAAAAAAAATTCGAAAAAAAAATTTTTAAAAAAATTAAAAGAAAAATTCGAAAAAAAATTTCGAAAAAAAAATTTCAAAAAAAAAAAATTTTTTTTAAAAATAAAAAAAAAATTAAAAAAAAGTTTCAAAAAAAAAATGAAAAAAAAAAATTTTCAAAAAAAAAATTTAAAAAAAATAAAAAAAAAAAATTTAAAAAAAAATTTTTCGAAAAAAAAAATGAAAAAAAAAATTTTCAAAAAAAATTTCAAAAAAAAAATTTTCAGAAAAAATTTAAAAAAAATTTTTTTAAAAAATTCGAAAAAAAATTTCGAAAAAAAAATGCAAAAAAAAATTTTCAAAAAAAAAATTCATAAAAAAATTTTAAAAAAAATTGAAAAAAAAATTCGAAAAAAAATTTTTTAAAAAAATAAAAAAAAAAATTCGAAAAAAAATTTCGAAAAAAAAATTTTCAAAAAGAAAAATACCAAAAAAAATTTCAAAAAACTTTTCGAAAAAAAAAGTTTCGAAAAAAAAAATTCAAAAAAAAAAATTTTCAAAAAAAAAATTTTAAAAAAATTTCAAAAAAATTTTCGAAAAAAAAATTTAAAAAAAAATTTCAAAAAAAAAATTTCAAAAAAAAATTTTTTTTTAAAAAATAAAAAAAAATTAAAAAAAAGTTTCAAAAAAAAAATTCAAAAAAAAAAATTTTCAAAAAAAAAAATTTAAAAAAAATTTTTAAAAAAATATTTAAAAAAAAATTTTTCGAAAAAAAAAATAAAAAAAAAAATTTAAAAAAAAATTGAAAAAAAAAAATTCGAAAAAAAAATTTTTAAAAAAATTAAAAAAAAAATTCGAAAAAAAATTTCGAAAAAAAAATTTTCAAAAAGAAAAATTTCAAAAAAAATTTCAAAAAAATTTTCGAAAAAAAAAGTTTCGAAAAAAAAAATTCAAAAAAAAAATTTTCAAAAAAAAAATTTTAAAAAAATTTCAAAAAAATTTTCGAAAAAAAAATTTAAAAAAAAAATTAAAAAAAAAATTGAAAAAAAATTTCAAAAAAAAAATTTTCAAAAAAAATTAAAAAAAAAATTTTAAAAAAAATTTTGGAAAAAAAAAATTTCAAAAAAAAAAATTTCAAAAAAAAATTTAAAAAAAAATTTCAAAAAAATTTCGAAAAAAAAAAATTTCAAAAAAAATTTTAAAAAAAATTTAAAAAAAAAAAAATTCGAAAAAATTTTCGAAAAAAAAAATTAAAAAAAAAAATTCTCAAAAATGATTTTCGAAAAAAAAAATTAAAAAAAAAAAATTTTAAAAAAAAATTTCAAAAAAAAAATTTTCAAAAAAAATTTAAAAAAAAAAAAAATTTCGAAAAAAAAATTAAAAAAAAAAATTTCAAAAAAAAATTTCGAAAAAAAAATTTTCAAAAAAAAAATTTAAAAAAAAAAATTTTCAAAAAAAAATTTCAAAAAAAAAATTTTCAAAAAAAATTTTAAAAAAAATTTTTAAAAAAAATCGAAAAAAAATTTCGAAAAAAAAATTTAAAAAAAAAATTTTTCAAAAAAAAATTTCAAAAAAAAAATTTTCAAAAAAAATTTTAAAAAAAATCGAAAAAAAATTTCGAAAAAAAAATTTTAAAAAAAAAATTTTCAAAAAAAAATTTCGAAAAAAAAATTTTCAAAAAAAAAATTTAAAAAAAAAAATTTCAAAAAAAAATTTCAAAAAAAAAATTTTCAAAAAAAATTTTAAAAAAAATTTTTAAAAAAAATCGAAAAAAAATTTCGAAAAAAAAATTTAAAAAAAAAATTTTTCAAAAAAAAATTTCAAAAAAAAAATTTTCAAAAAAAATTTTAAAAAAAATTTTAAAAAAATTTTCGAAAAAAAAAATTTCAAAAAAAAATAAAAAAAAAAAAATTCAAAAAAAAATTTCAAAAAAAAAAATTAAAAAAAAAAAAATTGAAAAAAAAATTCGAAAAAAAATTTCGAAAAAAAAATTTTCAAAAAAAAATTTTAAAAAAAATTTTAAAAAAAATTTTCGAAAAAAAAAATTTCAAAAAAAAATTAAAAAAAAAAAATTCAAAAAAAAAAATTTCAAAAAAAAAAAAAAAAAAAAAAATTTAAAAAAATTTCGAAAAAAAAAATTCAAAAAAAATTTTAAAAAAAATTTAAAATTAAATTGAAAAAAAAAATCGAAAAAAAAAATTTCGAAAAAAAAATTAAAAAAAAAAAAATTTCAAAAAAAAATTTCGAAAAAAAAATTTTCAAAAAAAAAATTAAAAAAAAAAATTTTCAAAAAAAAATTTCAAAAAAAAAATTTTCAAAAAAATAAAAAAAAAAATTTAAAAAAAATTCGAAAAAAAAATTTAAAAAAAAAAATTTCAAAAAAAAATTCAAAAAAAAAATTTTCAAAAAAAATAAAAAAAAAAATTCAAAAAAAATTCGAAAAAAAATTTCGAAAAAAAATTTTCAAAAAAAAAATAAAAAAAAAAATTTAAAAAAAATTTCAAAAAAAAAATTTCAAAAAAAAATTTTCAAAAAAAAAATTTAAAAAAAAATTCAAAAAAAAATTTAAAAAAAAATTGAAAAAAAAAATTCGAAAAAAAAATTTTTTAAAAAATAAAAAAAAAATTCGAAAAAAAATTTCGAAAAAAAAAATTTTCAAAAAAAAAATAAAAAAAAAAAAAATTTTCGAAAAAAAAATTTAAAAAAAAATTTCAAAAAAATTTTCGAAAAAAAAAATTTAAAAAGATTTCAAAAAAAAATTTTAAAAAAAATTTAAAAAAAATGAAAAAAAAAAATTCGAAAAAAAAATTTTTAAAAAAATTAAAAAAAAAATTCGAAAAAAAATTTCGAAAAAATAATTTTCGAAAAAAAAGTTTCAAAAAAAAAATTCAAAAAAAAAAATTCGAAAAAAAAATTTTCAAAAAAAAAATTTAAAAAAAATTTCAGAAAAAAATAAAAAAAAAATAAAAAAAAATGAAAAAAAAATTCGAAAAAAAAATTTTTTAAAAAATTTTAAAAAAAATTCAAAAAAAAATTTCGAAAAAAAAATTTTCGGAAAAAAAAGTTTCAAAAAAAAAATTCAAAAAAAAAAATTTTCAAAAAAAAAATTAAAAAAAAAAATTTTCAAAATAAAAAATTTCAAAAAAAATTTTTAAAAAAAATTGAAAAATAAAATTCGAAAAAATTTCGAAAAAAATTCAAAAAAAAAATTTCGAAAAAAATTCAAAAAAAAAATTTAAAAAAAAATTTCGAAAAAAAAATTTTCAAAAAAAAAATTTAAAAAAAAATTCAAAAAAAAATTTAAAAAAAAATTTCGAAAAAAATTCGAAAAAAAATTTTTTTAAAAAATGAAAAAAAAAATTCGAAAAAAAATTTCGAAAAAAAAAATTTTCAAAAAAAAAATTAAAAAAAAACATTTTCGAAAAAAAAATTTTAAAAAAAATTTCAAAAAAATTTTCGAAAAAAAAAATTTTAAAAAAATTTCAAAAAAAAAATTTAAAAAAAAATTTAAAAAAAATGAAAAAAAAAATTTTAAAAAAATTTTTAAAAAAATTTAAAAAAAAATTCGAAAAAAAATTTCGAAAAAAAAATTTTCGAAAAAAAAAGTTTCAAAAAAAAATTCAAAAAAAAAAAATTCGAAAAAAAAATTTTCAAAAAAAAAATTTTAAAAAAATTTCAAAAAAAAATAAAAAAAAAATTAAAAAAAAAATGAAAAAAAAATTCGAAAAAAAAATTTTTAAAAAAATTAAAAAAAAAATTCGAAAAAAAATTTCGAAAAAAAAATTTTCGAAAAAAAAAGTTTCAAAAAAAAAATTCAAAAAAAAAATTTTTCAAAAAAAAAATTAAAAAAAAAAATTTTCAAAATAAAAAATTTCAAAAAAAATTTTTAAAAAAAATTGAAAAATAAAATTCGAAAAAAATTTCGAAAAAAAATCAAAAAAAAAATTAAAAAAAAAATTTCGAAAAAAAAATTTTCAAAAAAAAAATTTAAAAACAAATTAAAAAAAAATTGAAAAAAAAAATTCGAAAAAAAAAATTTAAAAAAATAAAAAAAAAATTCGAAAAAAAATTTCGAAAAAAAAAATTTTCAAAAAAAAAATTAAAAAAAAAATTTCGAAAAAATTTTCGAAAAAAAAAATTTAAAAAAAAATTTCAAAAAAATTTTCGAAATAAAAAATTTCAAAAAAAAATTTTCAAAAAAAAAATTTTCAAAAAATTAAAAAAAAAATAAAGAAAAAAATCAAAAAAAATTTCAAAAAAAAAATTTTCAAAAAAAATTTAAGAAAAAATTTTAAAAAAAAATTAAAAAAAAATTTCAAAAAAATTTTCGAAAAAAAAAATTTCAAAAAAAAAAAAATTAAAAAAAATTTTCGAAAAAAAAAATTTCAAAAAAAAAATTTCAAAAAAAAAATTTCAAAAAAAAAAATTTTTGAAAAAAATTTTTAAAAAAATTTTAAAAAAAATTTCAAAAAAAAATTTCAAAAAAAAAATTTTCAAAAAAAATTTTAAAAAAATTTAAAAAAAATTCGAAAAAAAAAATTCGAAAAAAAAATTTTCAAAAAAAAATTTCAAAAAAAAAATTTAAAAAAAATAAAAAAAAAATGAAAAAAAAAAATTCGAAAAAAAAATTTTTAAAATAATAAAAATGAAAATTCGAAAAAAAATTTCGAAAAAAAAATTTTCAAAAAGAAAAATTTCAAAAAAAATTTCAAAAAAATTTTCGAAAAAAAAAGTTTGAAAAAAAATTAAAAAAAAAAATTCGAAAAAAAAATTTTCAAAAAAAAATTTAAAAAAAATTTCAAAAAAAAAAAAATTAAAAAAAAATGAAAAAAAATTCGAAAAAAAAATTTTTAAAAAAAATTTAAAAAAAATTCGAAAAAAATTTCGAAAAAAAAATTTTCGAAAAAAAAAGTTTCAAAAAAAAAATTCAAAAAAAAAAATTTCAAAAAAAAAATTAAAAAAAAAATTTTCAAAATAAAAAATTTCAAAAAAAATTTTTAAAAAAAATTGAAAAATAAAATTCGAAAAAAATTTCGAAAAAAATTCAAAAAAAAAATTTAAAAAAAAATTTCGAAAAAAAAATTTTCAAAAAAAAAATTTAAAAAAAAATTCAAAAAAAAATTTTAAAAAAAATTGAAAAAAAAAATTCGAAAAAATTTTTTTTAAAAAAATGAAAAAAAAATTCGAAAAAAAATTTCGAAAAAAAAAAAATTTTAAAAAAATTTCAAAAAAAAAATTAAAAAAAAAAATTAAAAAAAAATGAAAAAAAAAATTTTAAAAAAATTTTTAAAAAAATTAAAAAAAAAATTCGAAAAAAAATTTCGAAAAAAAAATTTTCGAAAAAAAAATTTTAAAAAAATTTCAAAAAAAAATAAAAAAAAAAATTAAAAAAAAATGTAAAAAAATTTCGAAAAAAAAATTTTCGAAAAAAAAAGTTTCAAAAAAAAAATTCAAAAAAAAAAATTTTCAAAAAAAAAATTCAAAAAAAAAATTTTCAAAATAAAAAATTTCAAAAAAAATTTTTAAAAAAAATTGAAAAATAAAATTCGAAAAAAATTTCGAAAAAAAAATCAAAAAAAAAATTAAAAAAAAAGTTTCAAAAAAAAAATTCAAAAAAAAAAATTTCAAAAAAAAAATTAAAAAAAAAATTTTCAAAATAAAAAATTTCAAAAAAAATTTTTAAAAAAAATTGAAAAATAAAATTCGAAAAAAATTTCGAAAAAAATTCAAAAAAAAAATTTAAAAAAAAATTTCGAAAAAAAAATTTTCAAAAAAAAAATTTAAAAAAAAATTCAAAAAAAAATTTTAAAAAAAATTGAAAAAAAAAATTCGAAAAAATTTTTTTTAAAAAAATGAAAAAAAAATTCGAAAAAAAATTTCGAAAAAAAAAAAATTTTAAAAAAATTTCAAAAAAAAAATTAAAAAAAAAAATTAAAAAAAAATGAAAAAAAAAATTTTAAAAAAATTTTTAAAAAAATTAAAAAAAAAATTCGAAAAAAAATTTCGAAAAAAAAATTTTCGAAAAAAAAATTTTAAAAAAATTTCAAAAAAAAATAAAAAAAAAAATTAAAAAAAAATGTAAAAAAATTTCGAAAAAAAAATTTTCGAAAAAAAAAGTTTCAAAAAAAAAATTCAAAAAAAAAAATTTTCAAAAAAAAAATTCAAAAAAAAAATTTTCAAAATAAAAAATTAAAAAAAAAAATTCAAAAAAAAGTTTCAAAAAAAAAATTTCGAAAAAAAAAGTTTCAAAAAAAATAATTCAAAAAAAAAATTCGAAAAAAAAATTTTCAAAAAAAAATTTAAAAAAAATTTCAAAAAAAAAAAATTAAAAAAAAATGAAAAAAAAATTCGAAAAAAAAATTTTTAAAAAAATTTTAAAAAAAATTCGAAAAAAATTTCGAAAAAAAAATTTTCGAAAAAAAAAGTTTCAAAAAAAAAATTCAAAAAAAAAAATTTCAAAAAAAAAATTAAAAAAAAAAAATTTTCAAAATAAAAAATTTCAAAAAAAATTTTTAAAAAAAATTGAAAAATAAAATTCGAAAAAAATTTCGAAAAAAATTCAAAAAAAAAAATTAAAAAAAAAATTTCGAAAAAAAAATTTTCAAAAAAAAAATTTAAAAAAAAATTCAAAAAAAAAATTAAAAAAAAAATTGAAAAAAAAAATTCGAAAAAAAAATTTTTAAAAAAATGAAAAAAAAAATTCGAAAAAAAATTTCGAAAAAAAAAATTTTCAAAAAAAAAAATTAAAAAAAAAACATTTTCGAAAAAAAAATTTTAAAAAAAATTTCAAAAAAATTTTCGAAATAAAAAATTTTAAAAAAATTTCAAAAAAAAATTAAAAAAAAAATAAAAAAAAAATTTTAAAAAAATTTTTAAAAAAATTAAAAAAAAAATTCGAAAAAAAATTTCGAATAAAAAATTTTCGAAAAAAAGTTTCAAAAAAAAAATTCAAAAAAAAAATTCGAAAAAAAAATTTTCAAAAAAAAATTTAAAAAAAATTTCAAAAAAAAATAAAAAAAAAATTTAAAAAAAAATGTAAAAAAATTTCGAAAAAAAAAGTTTCAAAAAAAAAATTCAGAAAAAAAAATTTTCAAAAAAAAAATTAAAAAAAAAAATTTTCAAAATAAAAAATTTCAAAAAAAATTTTTAAAAAAAATTGAAAAATAAAATTCGAAAAAAATTTCGAAAAAAAATCAAAAAAAAAATTAAAAAAAATTTCGAAAATAAAATTTTCAAAAAAAAAATTTAAAAAAAAATTCAAAAAAAATTTTCAAAAAAAAATTCGAAAAAAAAAATTTAAAAAAATAAAAAAAAAATTCGAAAAAAAATTTCGAAAAAAAAAATTTTCAAAAAAAAAATTAAAAAAAAAATTTCGAAAAAATTTTCGAAAAAAAAAATTTAAAAAAAAATTTCAAAAAAATTTTCGAAAAAAAAAATTTCAAAAAAAAAAATTTTCAAAAAAAAAATTTTGAAAAAATTAAAAAAAAAATTGAAAAAAAAATTCAAAAAAAAATTTCAAAAAAAAAATTTTCAAAAAAAATTTTTAAAAAAATTTAAAAAAAAAATTCGAAAAAAAAATTTCGAAAAAAAAATTTTCAAAAAAAAATTTCAAAAAAAAAATTTAAAAAAAATAAAAAAAAAATTTAAAAAAAAATTCGAAAAAAAATTTTTTAAAAAGAAAAATTTCAAAAAAAATTTCAAAAAAATTTTCGAAAAAAAAAGTTTAAAAAAAAAATAAAAAAAAAATTTTCAAAAAAAAAATTTAAAAAAAAATTCAAAAAAAATTGAAAAAAAAAATTCGAAAAAAAAAATTTAAAAAAATAAAAAAAAAATTCGAAAAAAAATTTCGAAAAAAAAAATTTTCAAAAAAAAAATTAAAAAAAAAATTTCGAAAAAATTTTCGAAAAAAAAAATTTAAAAAAAAATTTCAAAAAAATTTTAGAAAAAAAAAAATTTAAAAAAAAAATTTTCAAAAAAAAAATTTTGAAAAAATAAAAAAAAAAATTGAAAAAAAAAATTCAAAAAAAAATTTCAAAAAAAAAATTTTCAAAAAAAATTTAAAAAAAAATTTTAAAAAAAAATTTTAAAAAAATTTCAAAAAAATTTTCGAAAAAAAAAATTTCAAAAAAAAAATTAAAAAAAATTTTCGAAAAAAAAAATTTCAAAAAAAAAATTTCAAAAAAAAAATTTCAAAAAAAAAAATTTTTGAAAAGATTTTAAAAAAAATTTTAAGAAAAATTTCAAAAAAAAATTTCAAAAAAAAAATTTTCAAAAAAAATTTTAAAAAAATTTAAAAAAAAATTCGAAAAAAAAATTTCGAAAAAAAAATTTTCAAAGAAAAATTTCAAAAAAAAAATTAAAAAAAAATAAAAAAAAATTTTAAAAAAAATTCGAAAAAAAAATTTTTAAAAAAATAAAAAAAAAAATTCGAAAAAAAATTTCGAAAAAAAAATTTTCAAAAAGAAAAATTTCAAAAAAAATTTCAAAAAAATTTTCGAAAAAAAAAGTTTTAAAAAAAAATTTTAAAAAAATTTTCAAAAAAAAAATTTAAAAAAAATTTCAAAAAAAAAATTTAAAAAAAAAAATTTCAAAAAAAAAAATTTCAAGAAAATTTTCGAAAAAAAAAATTTCCAAAAAAAAAATAAAAAAAAAAAATTCAAAAAAATTTCGAAAAAAAAATTTCGAAAAAAAAATTTAAAAAAAATTTCAAAAAAAAAATTTCAAAAAAAAAAATTTCAAAAAAAAAAATTTCAAAAAAATTTTCGAAAAAAAAAATTTCCAAAAAAAAAATAAAAAAAAAATTTCAAAAAAAATTCGAAAAAAAAATTTTCAAAAAAAAAATTTAAAAAAAATTTCAAAAAAAATAAAAAAAAAATAAAAAAAAATGAAAAAAAAATTCGAAAAAAAAATTTTTAAAAAAATTTAAAAAAAAATTCAAAAAAAAATTTCGAAAAAAAAATTTTCGAAAAAAAAATTAAAAAAAATAAGTTTCAAAATAAAAAATTTCAAAAAAGATTTTTAAAAAAAATTGAAAAATAAAATTCGAAAAAAATTCAAAAAAAAAATTTAAAAAAAAATTTCGAAAAAAAAATTTTCAAAAAAATTTAAAAAAAAATTCAAAAAAAAAAATTCAAAAAAAAAAATTTCCAAAAAAAAAATTAAAAAAAATAAGTTTCAAAATAAAAAATTTCAAAAAAGATTTTTAAAAAAAATTGAAAAATAAAATTCGAAAAAAATTCAAAAAAAAAATTTAAAAAAAAATTTCGAAAAAAAAATTTTCAAAAAAAAAATTTAAAAAAAAATTCAAAAAAAAATTTAAAAAAAAATTGAAAAAAAAATTCGAAAAAAAAATTTTTAAAAAAATGAAAAAAAAAATTCGAAAAAAAATTTCGAAAAAAAAAATTTTCAAAAAAAAAATTCAAAAAAAAAACATTTTCGAAAAATAAAATTTTAAAAAAAATTTCAAAAAAATTTTCGAAAAAAAAAATTTTAAAAAAATTTCAAAAAAAAATTTAAAAAAAAAATTAAAAAAAATGAAAAAAAAAATTTTAAAAATTTTTTTAAAAAAATTAAAAAAAAAATTCGAAAAAAAATTTCGAAAAAAAAATTTTCGAAAAAAAAAGTTTCAAAAAAAAAATTCAAAAAAAAAAATTCGAAAAAAAAATTTTCAAAAAAAAATTTAAAAAAAAATTCAAAAAAAAATAAAAAAAAAAATTAAAAAAAAATGAAAAAAAAATTCGAAAAAAAAATTTTTAAAAAAATTTTAAAAAAAATTCGAAAAAAAATTTCGAAAAAAAAATTTTCGAAAAAAAAAGTTTCAAAAAAAAAATTCAAAAAAAAAAATTTTCAAAAAAAAAATTTAAAAAAAAATTAAAAAAAAATTCGAAAAAAATTTCGAAAAAAAAATTTTCGAAAAAAAAAGTTTCAAAAAAAAAATTCAAAAAAAAAAATTTCAAAAAAAAAATTAAAAAAAAAAAATTTTCAAAATAAAAAATTTCAAAAAAAATTTTTAAAAAAAATTGAAAAATAAAATTCGAAAAAAATTTCGAAAAAAATTCAAAAAAAAAAATTAAAAAAAAAATTTCGAAAAAAAAATTTTCAAAAAAAAAATTTAAAAAAAAATTCAAAAAAAAAATTAAAAAAAAAATTGAAAAAAAAAATTCGAAAAAAAAATTTTTAAAAAAATGAAAAAAAAAATTCGAAAAAAAATTTCGAAAAAAAAAATTTTCAAAAAAAAAAATTAAAAAAAAAACATTTTCGAAAAAAAAATTTTAAAAAAAATTTCAAAAAAATTTTCGAAATAAAAAATTTTAAAAAAATTTCAAAAAAAAATTAAAAAAAAAATTAAAAAAAAAATAAAAAAAAAATTTTAAAAAAATTTTTAAAAAAATTAAAAAAAAAATTCGAAAAAAAATTTCGAATAAAAAATTTTCGAAAAAAAGTTTCAAAAAAAAAATTCAAAAAAAAAATTCGAAAAAAAAATTTTCAAAAAAAAATTTAAAAAAAATTTCAAAAAAAAATAAAAAAAAAATTTAAAAAAAAATGTAAAAAAATTTCGAAAAAAAAAGTTTCAAAAAAAAAATTCAGAAAAAAAAATTTTCAAAAAAAAAATTAAAAAAAAAAATTTTCAAAATAAAAAATTTCAAAAAAAATTTTAAAAAAAAATTGAAAAATAAAATTCGAAAAAAATTTCGAAAAAAAATCAAAAAAAAAATTAAAAAAAATTTCGAAAATAAAATTTTCAAAAAAAAAATTTAAAAAAAAATTCAAAAAAAATTTTCAAAAAAAAATTCGAAAAAAAAAATTTAAAAAAATAAAAAAAAAATTCGAAAAAAAATTTCGAAAAAAAAAATTTTCAAAAAAAAAATTAAAAAAAAAATTTCGAAAAAATTTTCGAAAAAAAAAATTTAAAAAAAAATTTCAAAAAAATTTTCGAAAAAAAAAATTTCAAAAAAAAAAATTTTCAAAAAAAAAATTTTGAAAAAATTAAAAAAAAAATTGAAAAAAAAATTCAAAAAAAAATTTCAAAAAAAAAATTTTCAAAAAAAATTTTTAAAAAAATTTAAAAAAAAAATTCGAAAAAAAAATTTCGAAAAAAAAATTTTCAAAAAAAAATTTCAAAAAAAAAATTTAAAAAAAATAAAAAAAAAATTTAAAAAAAAATTCGAAAAAAAAATTTTTAAAAAAATAAAAAAAAAATTCGAAAAAAAATTTCGAAAAAAAAATTTTCAAAAAGAAAAATTTCAAAAAAAATTTCAAAAAAATTTTCGAAAAAAAAAGTTTAAAAAAAAAATAAAAAAAAAATTTTCAAAAAAAAAATTTAAAAAAAAATTCAAAAAAAATTGAAAAAAAAAATTCGAAAAAAAAAATTTAAAAAAATAAAAAAAAAATTCGAAAAAAAATTTCGAAAAAAAAAATTTTCAAAAAAAAAATTAAAAAAAAAATTTCGAAAAAATTTTCGAAAAAAAAAATTTAAAAAAAAATTTCAAAAAAATTTTAGAAAAAAAAAAATTTAAAAAAAAAATTTTCAAAAAAAAAATTTTGAAAAAATAAAAAAAAAAATTGAAAAAAAAAATTCAAAAAAAAATTTCAAAAAAAAAATTTTCAAAAAAAATTTAAAAAAAAATTTTAAAAAAAAATTTTAAAAAAATTTCAAAAAAATTTTCGAAAAAAAAAATTTCAAAAAAAAAATTAAAAAAAATTTTCGAAAAAAAAAATTTCAAAAAAAAAATTTCAAAAAAAAAATTTCAAAAAAAAAAATTTTTGAAAAGATTTTAAAAAAAATTTTAAGAAAAATTTCAAAAAAAAATTTCAAAAAAAAAATTTTCAAAAAAAATTTTAAAAAAATTTAAAAAAAAATTCGAAAAAAAAATTTCGAAAAAAAAATTTTCAAAGAAAAATTTCAAAAAAAAAATTAAAAAAAAATAAAAAAAAATTTTAAAAAAAATTCGAAAAAAAAATTTTTAAAAAAATAAAAAAAAAAATTCGAAAAAAAATTTCGAAAAAAAAATTTTCAAAAAGAAAAATTTCAAAAAAAATTTCAAAAAAATTTTCGAAAAAAAAAGTTTTAAAAAAAAATTTTAAAAAAATTTTCAAAAAAAAAATTTAAAAAAAATTTCAAAAAAAAAATTTAAAAAAAAAAATTTCAAAAAAAAAAATTTCAAAAAAATTTTCGAAAAAAAAAATTTCCAAAAAAAAAATAAAAAAAAAAAATTCAAAAAAATTTCGAAAAAAAAATTTCGAAAAAAAAATTTAAAAAAAATTTCAAAAAAAAAATTTCAAAAAAAAAAATTTCAAAAAAAAAAATTTCAAAAAAATTTTCGAAAAAAAAAATTTCCAAAAAAAAAATAAAAAAAAAATTTCAAAAAAAATTCGAAAAAAAAATTTTCAAAAAAAAAATTTAAAAAAAATTTCAAAAAAAATAAAAAAAAAATAAAAAAAAATGAAAAAAAAATTCGAAAAAAAAATTTTTAAAAAAATTTAAAAAAAAATTCAAAAAAAAATTTCGAAAAAAAAATTTTCGAAAAAAAAATTAAAAAAAATAAGTTTCAAAATAAAAAATTTCAAAAAAGATTTTTAAAAAAAATTGAAAAATAAAATTCGAAAAAAATTCAAAAAAAAAATTTAAAAAAAAATTTCGAAAAAAAAATTTTCAAAAAAATTTAAAAAAAAATTCAAAAAAAAAAATTCAAAAAAAAAAATTTCCAAAAAAAAAATTAAAAAAAATAAGTTTCAAAATAAAAAATTTCAAAAAAGATTTTTAAAAAAAATTGAAAAATAAAATTCGAAAAAAATTCAAAAAAAAAATTTAAAAAAAAATTTCGAAAAAAAAATTTTCAAAAAAAAAATTTAAAAAAAAATTCAAAAAAAAATTTAAAAAAAAATTGAAAAAAAAATTCGAAAAAAAAATTTTTAAAAAAATGAAAAAAAAAATTCGAAAAAAAATTTCGAAAAAAAAAATTTTCAAAAAAAAAATTCAAAAAAAAAACATTTTCGAAAAATAAAATTTTAAAAAAAATTTCAAAAAAATTTTCGAAAAAAAAAATTTCAAAAAAAAATTTCAAAAAAAAAATTTCCAAAAAAAAAATTAAAAAAAAAAAATTTCAAAAAAATTTCAAAAAAAAAATTTTTAAAAAAAAATTTCAAAAAAAAATAAAAAAAAAATCTCGAAAAAAATAATTAAAAAAAAAATTTCCAAAAAAAAAATTTAAAAAAAAAATTTCAAAAAAATTTCAAAAAAAAATTTCCAAAAAAAAAATTAAAAAAAAAAAATTTCAAAAAAATTTCAAAAAAAAAATTTTCAAAAAAAATAAAAAAAAAATTTCGAAAAAAAAAATTTAAGAAAAAATTCGAAAAAAAATTTCGAAAAAAAAAATTTCAAAAAAAAATTTTCAAAAAAAATTTCAAAAAAAAAATTAAAAAAAAAATCGAAAAAAAATTTCGAAAAAAAAATTGAAAAAAAAAAATTTCAAAAAAAAATTAAAAAAAAAATTTCAAAAAAAATTTCAAAAAAAAAATTAAAAAAAAAATTTCGAAAAAAAAAATTAAAAAAAAAATTTCCAAAAAAAAAAAAATTCAAAAAAATAAAAAAAAAAATTTTCAAAAAAAATTTAAAAAAAATAAAAAAAAAATTTTTCGAAAAAAAAATAAAAAAAAAATTAAAAAAAAAAATCGAAAAAAAATTTCGAAAAAAAAAATTTCAAAAAAAAAATTAAAAAAAAAAATTTCAAAAAAAAAAAAAAAAATTTTTCAAAAAAAAATTTCAAAAAAAAAAATTTTCAAAAAAAATTTAAAAAAAAAATCGAAAAAATTTTCGAAAAAAAAATTTAAAAAAAATTCTCAACAAAAATTTTCGAAAAAAAAATTCGAAAAAAAATTTTTAAAAAAATTTCAAAAAAAAATTAAAAAAAAAAATTTCGAAAAAAAAAATTCCAAAAAAAAATTAAAAAAAAAAAATTTCAAAAAAAAAATTTTGAAAAAAAATTTTAAAAAAATTTCAAAAAAAAATTTAAAAAAAAAATTTCGAAAAAAAAAATTCCAAAAAAAAATTTAAAAAAAAAAATTTCAAAAAAAAAATTTTGAAAAAAAATTTTAAAAAAATTTCAAAAAAAAAATTAAAAAAAAAAATTTCGAAAAAAAAAATTAAAAAAAAAATTTTCAAAAAAAAAATTTAAAAAAAAGATTTTCAAAAAAAAAATTCAAAAAAAAAATTTTCAAAAAAAATTAAAAAAAAATCGAAAAAATTTTCGAAAAAAAAAATTTAAAAAAAAATTCTCAACAAAAATTTTCGAAAAAAAAAATAAAAAAAAAATTTTCAAAAAAAAAATTAATCTTGAAAAAAAATAAAAAAAAAATTTAAAAAAAAATTCGAAAAAAAAAATTCGAAAAAAAATTGAAAAAAAAAAATTTTAAAAAAAATTTCAAAAAAAAATTTTAAAAAAAAATTCGAAAATTTTCGAAAAAAAAAATTCCAAAAAAAAAATTTCAAAAAAAATTTCAAAAAAAAAATTTAAAAAAAAATCGAAAAAAAATTTCGAAAAAAAAATTGAAAAAAAAAATTTTCAAAAAAAAATTAAAAAAAAAAATTTCAAAAAAAATTTCAAAAAAAAAAATTTCAAAAAAAATTTCAAAAAAAAAATTAAAAAAAAAATCGAAAAAAATTTCCGAAAAAAAAATAAAAAAAAAAAATTTCAAAAAAATTTCAAAAAAAAATTTCCAAAAAAAAATAAAAAAAAAAAAAATTTCTAAAAAATTTCAAAAAAAAAATTTTCAAAAATAATTGAAAAAAAAAATTTTAAAAAAAATTTCGAAAAAAAAAAATTTCAAAAAAAAATTTTAAAAAAAAATTCGGAAAAATTTTCCAAAAAAAAAAATTAAAAAAAAAATTTCGAAAAAAAAAATTAAAAAAAAAATTTCGAAAAAAAAAAATTAAAAAAAAAATTTTCAAAAAAATTTCGAAAAAAAAAATTTCAAAAAAAAAATTTTCAAAAAAAATTTAAAAAAAATTTCAAAAAAAAAATTTAAAAAAAAATCGAAAAAAAATTTCGAAAAAAAAATTGAAAAAAAAAAATTTCAAAAAAAAATTTCAAAAAAAAAATTTCCAAAAAAAAAATTAAAAAAAAAAAATTTCAAAAAAATTTCAAAAAAAAAATTTTTAAAAAAAAATTTCAAAAAAAAATAAAAAAAAAAATCTCGAAAAAAATAATTAAAAAAAAAATTTCCAAAAAAAAAATTTAAAAAAAAAATTTCAAAAAAATTTCAAAAAAAAATTTCCAAAAAAAAAATTAAAAAAAAAAAATTTCAAAAAAATTTCAAAAAAAAAATTTTCAAAAAAAATAAAAAAAAAATTTCGAAAAAAAAAATAAAAAAAAAATTTAAGAAAAAATTCGAAAAAAAATTTCGAAAAAAAAAATTTCAAAAAAAAATTTTCAAAAAAAATTTCAAAAAAAAAATTAAAAAAAAAATCGAAAAAAAATTTCGAAAAAAAAATTGAAAAAAAAAAAATTTCAAAAAAAAATTAAAAAAAAAATTTCAAAAAAAATTTCAAAAAAAAAATTAAAAAAAAAATTTCGAAAAAAAAAATTAAAAAAAAAATTTCCAAAAAAAAAAAAAATTCAAAAAAATAAAAAAAAAAATTTTCAAAAAAAATTTAAAAAAAATAAAAAAAAAATTTTTCGAAAAAAAAATAAAAAAAAAATTAAAAAAAAAAATCGAAAAAAAATTTCGAAAAAAAAAATTTCAAAAAAAAAATTTTTAAAAAAAAATTTTAAAAAAATTTCAAAAAAAAATTTCGAAAAAAAAAATTAAAAAAAAAATTTCCGAAAAAAAAATAAAAAAAAAATTTTTCAAAATTTCAAAAAAAAAATTTCCAAAAAAAAAATTTCAAAAAAAAATTTCCAAAAAAAAATAAAAAAAAAATTTTAAATAAAATTCGAAAAAAAATTTCGAAAAAAAAATTGAGAAAAAAAAAATTTTAAATTTTAAATTTCGAAAAAAATTTCAAAAAAAAAATTTTAAAAAAAATCGAAAAAAAATTTCAAAAAAATTTCAAAAAAAAAATTTTCAAAAAAAATTAAAAAAAAATAAAAAAAATTTCGAAAAAAAAAAAAAAAAAAAAAAAATTCGAAAACAAATTTCAAAAAAAAAATTTCCAGAAAAAAAAATTTTTGAAAAAAATTTTTAAAAAAATTAAAAAAAAATCTCAAAAAAAGTTTTCGAAAAAAAAAATGAAAAAAAAAAATTTTCAAAAAAAAATTTCAAAAAAAATAAAAAAAAATTTTAAAAAAAATCGAAAAAAAATTTCAAAAAAAAAATTTTCAAAAAAAATTAAAAAAAAATAAAAAAAAAAATTTCGAAAAAAAAAAAAAAAAAAAATTCGAAAACAAATTTCAAAAAAAAAAAAATTCCAAAAAAAAAAATTTTTTTCAAAAATTTTTAAAAAAATTTTAAAAAAAAATCTCAAAAAAAGTTTTCGAAAAAAAAAATAAAAAAAAAATGAAAAAAAATTTTAAAAAAAAATTTCAAAAAAAAAATTTCCAAAAAAAAAATAAAAAAAAAAAGTTTCAAAAAAATTTCAAAAAAAAAATTAAAAAAAAAAAATTTCAAAAAAATTTCAAAAAAAAAATTAAAAAAAAAATTTCGAAAAAAAAAATTTCAAAAAAAAAATTTTTAAAAAAAAATTTAGAAAAAATTTCAAAAAAAAAATTCGAAAAAAAAAATTAGAAAAAAAATTTCCAAAAAAAAAATTAAAAAAAAAATTTCAAAAAAAAAATTCCAACAAAAAAAATTAAAAAAAAAAAAAATTTCTAAAAAATTTCAAAAAAAAAATTTTCAAAAAAAATTAAAAAAAAATAAAAAAAAAAAATTTCGAAAAAAAAAATTTAAAAAAAAATTTTCAAAAAAAAATTTAAAAAAAAAAATTTCCAAAAAAAAAAATTTTTGAAAAAAATTTTTAAAAAAATTAAAAAAAAAATCTCAAAAAAAGTTTTCGAAAAAAAAAATAAAAAAAAAAAATTTTTCAAAAAAAAATTTCAAAAAAAATTAAAAAAAATTAAAAAAAAAAATCGAAAAAAAATTTCGAAAAAAAAATTGAAAAAAAAAATATTTCAAAAAAAAATTTCAAAAAAAAAATTCCAAAAAAAAAATAAAAAAAAAAAAATTTCAAAAAAAAAATTTTCAAAAAAAATTTTAAAAAAATTTCAAAAAAAATTTTCAAAAAAAATTTCGAAAAAAAAAATAAAAAAAAAAAAATTTCAAAAAAAAATTTCAAAAAAAAAAATTCCAAAAAAAAAATACAAAAAAAAATTTCAAAAAAAATTTTAAAAAAATTTCAAAAAAAAAATTAAAAAAAAAATTTCGAAAAAAAAAATTAAAAAAAAAAATTCAAAAAAAAATTTCAAAAAAAAAAATTAAAAAAAAAAAGTTTCAAAAAAATTTCAAAAAATAAATTTAAAAAAAAAAATTTCAAAAAAATTTCAAAAAAAAATTTTTAAAAAAAAATTTTTAAAAAAAAATTTAAAAAAAATTTCAAAAAAAAAATAAAAAAAAAATATTTCGAAAAAAAAAATTAAAAAAAAATAAAATAAAAAAAATTTCAAAAAAATTTCAAAAAAAAATTTCCAAAAAAAAAATAAAAAAAAAAAATTTCAAAAAAATTCGAAAAAAAATTTCGAAAAAAAAATTGAAAATTTCGAAAAAAAAAAAAAAATTCGAAAACAAATTTCAAAAAAAAAAAAATTCCAAAAAAAAAAATTTTTTTCAAAAATTTTTAAAAAAATTTTTAAAAAAAATCTCAAAAAAAGTTTTCGAAAAAAAAAATAAAAAAAAAAAATTTTCAAAAAAAAATTTCAAAAAAAATGAAAAAAAATTAAAAAAAAAAATTTCAAAAAAAAAATTTCCAAAAAAAAAATTAAAAAAAAAAAGTTTCAAAAAAATTTCAAAAAAAAAATTTAAAAAAAAAAATTTCAAAAAAATTTCGAAAAAAAAATTTAAAAAAAAATTTCGAAAAAAAAAATTTCAAAAAAAAAATTTTTAAAAAAAAATTTAGAAAAAATTTCAAAAAAAAATTTCGAAAAAAAAAATTAAAAAAAAATTTCCAAAAAAAAAATTAAAAAAAAAAATTTCAAAAAAAAAATTTCCAACAAAAAAAATTAAAAAAAAAAAATTTCTAAAAAATTTCAAAAAAAAAATTTTCAAAAAAAATTTAAAAAAAATAAAAAAAAAAAAAAATTTCGAAAAAAAAAATTTTAAAAAAAATTCGAAAAAAAATTTCGAAAAAAAAATTTAAAAAAAAAAATATTTCAAAAAAAAATTTCAAAAAAAAAATTCCAAAAAAAAAAAAAAAATTTCAAAAAAAAAATTTTCAAAAAAAATTTTAAAAAAATTTCAAAAAAAATTTTCAAAAAAAATTTCGAAAAAAAAAATAAAAAAATAAAAATTTCAAAAAAAAAATTTCAAAAAAAAAATTTACAAAAAAAAAATAAAAAAAAAAATTTCAAAAAAAATTTCAAAAAAATTTCAAAAAAAAAATTAAAAAAAAAAATTTCGAAAAAAAAAATTTAAAAAAAAAAATTTCAAAAAAAAATTTAATTTCCAAAAAAAAATTTTTGAAAAAAATTTTTAAAAAAATTTAAAAAAAAATCTCAAAAAAAGTTTTCGAAAAAAAAAATAAAAAAAAAAAAATTTTTAAAAAAAAATTTTTAAAAAAAAATTTAAAAAAAATTTCAAAAAAAAAATAAAAAAAAAATTTCCGAAAAAAAAATAAAAAAAAAATTTTTCAAAATTTCAAAAAAAAAATTTCCAAAAAAAAAATTTCAAAAAAAAATTTCCAAAAAAAAATAAAAAAAAAATTTTAAATAAAATTCGAAAAAAAATTTCGAAAAAAAAATTGAAAAAAAAAAAATTTTAAATTTTAAATTTCGAAAAAAATTTCAAAAAAAAAATTTAAAAAAAAATCGAAAAAAAATTTCAAAAAAATTTCAAAAAAAAAATTTTCAAAAAAAATTAAAAAAAAATAAAAAAAATTTCGAAAAAAAAAAAAAAAAAAAAAAATTCGAAAACAAATTTCAAAAAAAAAATTTCCAGAAAAAAAAATTTTTGAAAAAAATTTTTAAAAAAATTAAAAAAAAATCTCAAAAAAAGTTTTCGAAAAAAAAAATGAAAAAAAAAAAATTTTCAAAAAAAAATTTCAAAAAAAATAAAAAAAAATTTTAAAAAAAATCGAAAAAAAATTTCAAAAAAATTTCAAAAAAAAAATTTTCAAAAAAAATTAAAGAAAAATAAAAAAAAAATTTCGAAAAAAAAAAAAAAAAAAAAATTCGAAAACAAATTTCAAAAAAAAAAAATTCCAAAAAAAAAAATTTTTTTCAAAAATTTTTAAAAAAATTAAAAAAAAAAATCTCAAAAAAAGTTTTCGAAAAAAAAAATAAAAAAAAAATGAAAAAAAATTTTAAAAAAAAATTTCAAAAAAAAAATTTCCAAAAAAAAAATAAAAAAAAAAAGTTTCAAAAAAATTTCAAAAAAAAAATTAAAAAAAAAAAATTTCAAAAAAATTTCAAAAAAAAAATTAAAAAAAAAATTTCGAAAAAAAAAATTTCAAAAAAAAAATTTTTAAAAAAAAATTTAGAAAAAATTTCAAAAAAAAATTTCGAAAAAAAAAATTAAAAAAAAAATTTCCAAAAAAAAATTAAAAAAAAAATTTCAAAAAAAAAATTCCAACAAAAAAAATTAAAAAAAAAAAAATTTCTAAAAAATTTCAAAAAAAAAATTTTCAAAAAAAATTAAAAAAAAATAAAAAAAAAAAAAAATTCGAAAAAAAAAAATTTAAAAAAAAATTTTCAAAAAAAAATTAAAAAAAAAAAATTTCCAAAAAAAAAAATTTTTGAAAAAAATTTTTAAAAAAATTAAAAAAAAAATCTCAAAAAAAGTTTTCGAAAAAAAAAAAAAAAAAAAAAAAATTTTCAAAAAAAAATTTCAAAAAAAATAAAAAAAAATTTAAAAAAAAAATCGAAAAAAAATTTCGAAAAAAAAATTGAAAAAAAAAAATATTTCAAAAAAAAATTTCAAAAAAAAAATTCCAAAAAAAAAATAAAAAAAAAAAAAATTCCAAAAAAAAAATTTTCAAAAAAAATTTTAAAAAAATTTCAAAAAAAATTTTCAAAAAAAATTTCGAAAAAAAAAATAAAAAAAAAAAAAATTCAAAAAAAAATTTCAAAAAAAAAATTTCCAAAAAAAAAATACAAAAAAAAAATTTCAAAAAAAATTTTAAAAAAATTTCAAAAAAAAAATTAAAAAAAAAATTTCGAAAAAAAAAATTAAAAAAAAAAAATTCAAAAAAAAATTTCAAAAAAAAAAATTAAAAAAAAAAAGTTTCAAAAAAATTTCAAAAAATAAATTTAAAAAAAAAAATTTCAAAAAAATTTCAAAAAAAAATTTAAAAAAAAAAATTTTTAAAAAAAAATTTAAAAAAAATTTCAAAAAAAAAATAAAAAAAAAATATTTCGAAAAAAAAAATTAAAAAAAAATAAAAAAAAAAAAATTTCAAAAAAATTTCAAAAAAAAATTTCCAAAAAAAAAATAAAAAAAAAAAAATTTCAAAAAAATTCGAAAAAAAATTTCGAAAAAAAAATTGAAAATTTCGAAAAAAAAAAAAAATTCGAAAACAAATTTCAAAAAAAAAAAAATTCCAAAAAAAAAAATTTTTTTCAAAAATTTTTAAAAAAATTTTAAAAAAAAATCTCAAAAAAAGTTTTCGAAAAAAAAAATAAAAAAAAAAAAATTTTCAAAAAAAAATTTCAAAAAAAATGAAAAAAAATTAAAAAAAAAAATTTCAAAAAAAAAATTTCCAAAAAAAAAATTAAAAAAAAAAAGTTTCAAAAAAATTTCAAAAAAAAAATTTAAAAAAAAAATTTCAAAAAAATTTCAAAAAAAAAATTAAAAAAAAAATTTCGAAAAAAAAAATTTCAAAAAAAAAATTTTTAAAAAAAAATTTAGAAAAAATTTCAAAAAAAAATTTCGAAAAAAAAAATTAAAAAAAAAATTCCAAAAAAAAAAATTAAAAAAAAAAATTTCAAAAAAAAAATTTCCAACAAAAAAAATTAAAAAAAAAAAATTTCTAAAAAATTTCAAAAAAAAAATTTTCAAAAAAAATTTAAAAAAAATAAAAAAAAAAAAAATTTCGAAAAAAAAAATTTTAAAAAAAATTCGAAAAAAAATTTCGAAAAAAAAATTTAAAAAAAAAAATATTTCAAAAAAAAATTTCAAAAAAAAAATTCCAAAAAAAAAAATTTCAAAAAAAAAATTTTCAAAAAAAATTTTAAAAAAATTTCAAAAAAAATTTTCAAAAAAAATTTCGAAAAAAAAAATAAAAAAAAAAAATTTCAAAAAAAAATTTCAAAAAAAAAATTTCCAAAAAAAAAATAAAAAAAAAAAATTTCAAAAAAAATTTCAAAAAAATTTCAAAAAAAAATTTAAAAAAAAAATTTCGAAAAAAAAAATTTAAAAAAAAAAATTTCAAAAAAAAATTTAATTTCCAAAAAAAAAAATTTTTGAAAAAAATTTTTAAAAAAATTAAAAAAAAAATCTCAAAAAAAGTTTTCGAAAAAAAAAATAAAAAAAAAAAATTTTTAAAAAAAAATTTTTTAAAAAAAATTTTAAAAAAATTTCAAAAAAAAAATAAAAAAAAAATATTTCGAAAAAAAAAATTAAAAAAAAATAAAAAAAAAAAAATTTCAAAAAAATTTCAAAAAAAAATTTCCAAAAAAAAAATGAAAAAAAAAAATTTCAAAAAAATTTCAAAAAAAAAATTTTCAAAAAAAATTAATAAAAAATTTCGAAAAAAAAAATTTTAAAAAAAATTTCCAAAAAAAAAATTAAAAAAAAAAATTTCAAAAAAATTTCAAAAAAAAATTTCCAACAAAAAAAATTAAAAAAAAAAATTTCTAAAAAATTTCAAAAAAAAATTTTCAATAAAAATTAAAAAAAAATAAAAAAAAAATTTCGAAAAAAAAATTGAAAAAAAAAATTTTCAAAAAAAATTTCAAAAAAAAAAATTTCCAAAAAAAAAAAATTTTTGAAAAAAATTTTTAAAAAAATTTTAAAAAAAATTCTCAAAAAAAGTTTTCGAAAAAAAAAATTAAAAAAAAAAAATTTTCAAAAAAAAATTTCAAAAAAAAAATTTTCAAAAAAAATAAAAAAAAAATTTAAAAAAAATCGAAAAAAAATTTCGAAAAAAAATTGAAAAAAAAAAAAATTTCAAAAAAAAATTTAAAAAAAAAAAATTCCAAAAAAAAATAAAAAAAAAAAAATTTCAAAAAAAAAATTTTGAAAAAAAATTTTTAAAAAATTTCAAAAAAAAATTTAAAAAAAAATTTCGAAAAAAAAAATAAAAAAAAAAAATTTCAAAAAAAAAATAAAAAAAAAATTTTCAAAGAAAAATTTCAAAAAAAAAATTTTCAAAAAAAACTAAAAAAAAAATCGAAAAAATTTTCGAAAAAAAATTTTAAAAAAAAATTCTCAACAAAAATTTTCGAAAAAAAAATAAAAAAAAAAATTTTCAAAAAAAAATTTAATCTTGAAAAAAAATTAAAAAAAAATTTAAAAAAAAATTCGAAAAAAAATTTAAAAAAAATTTCAAAAAAAAAATTAAAAAAAAAAATTTCGAAAAAAAAAATTAAAAAAAAAATTTAAAAAAAAAAAAAAAAAAAAAAAAAATTCCAAAAAAAATTTTATAAAAAATTTCGAAAAAAAAAATTTCAAAAAAAAATTTAAAAAAAAAAATCGGAAAAATTTTCCAAAAAAAAAATTAAAAAAAAAAAATACGAAAAAAAAAATTTAAAAAAAAATTTTCAAAAAAATTTCAAAAAAAAAATTTAAAAAAAAATCGAAAAAAAAATTCGAAAAAAAAAATTGAAAAAAAAATTTCCAAAAAAAAATTAAAAAAAAAAAATTTCAAAAAAAAAATTTTTTTGAAAAAATTTCAAAAAAATTTTTTAAAAAAAATTTTAAAAAAATTTCAAAAAAAAAATTAAAAAAAAATTTCGAAAAAAAAAATTAAAAAAAAAATTTCCAAAAAAAAAATAAAAAAAAAAAAATTTCAAAAAAATTTCAAAAAAATTTTCAAAAAAAATTTCAAAAAAATTTCAAAAAATAAATTTAAAAAAAAAAATTTCAAAAAAATTTCAAAAAAAAATTTTTAAAAAAAAATTTTTAAAAAAAAATTTAAAAAAAATTTCAAAAAAAAAATAAAAAAAAAATATTTCGAAAAAAAAAATTAAAAAAAAATAAAAAAAAAAAATTTCAAAAAAATTTCAAAAAAAAATTTCCAAAAAAAAAATAAAAAAAAAAAAATTTCAAAAAAATTCGAAAAAAAATTTCGAAAAAAAAATTGAAAATTTCGAAAAAAAAAAAAAAAAAAAAATTCGAAAACAAATTTCAAAAAAAAAAAAATTCCAAAAAAAAAAATTTTTTTCAAAAATTTTTAAAAAAATTTAAAAAAAAAATCTCAAAAAAAGTTTTCGAAAAAAAAAATAAAAAAAAAAAATTTTCAAAAAAAAATTTCAAAAAAAATGAAAAAAAATTAAAAAAAAAAATTTCAAAAAAAAAATTTCCAAAAAAAAAATTAAAAAAAAGAAGTTTCAAAAAAATTTCAAAAAAAAAATTTAAAAAAAAAAATTTCAAAAAAAAAATTTAAAAAAAAATTTCGAAAAAAAAAATTTCAAAAAAAAAATTTTTAAAAAAAAATTTAGAAAAAATTTCAAAAAAAAATTTCGAAAAAAAAAATTAAAAAAAAAATTTCCAAAAAAAAAATTAAAAAAAAAAAATTCAAAAAAAAAATTTCCAACAAAAAAAATTTAAAAAAAAAAATTTCTAAAAAATTTCAAAAAAAAAATTTTCAAAAAAAATTTAAAAAAAATAAAAAAAAAAAATTTCGAAAAAAAAAATTTTAAAAAAAATTCGAAAAAAAATTTCGAAAAAAAAATTAAAAAAAAAAATATTTCAAAAAAAAATTTCAAAAAAAAAATTCCAAAAAAAAAAAAAAAAAAATTTCAAAAAAAAAATTTTCAAAAAAAATTTTAAAAAAATTTCAAAAAAAATTTTCAAAAAAAATTTCGAAAAAAAAAAAAAAAAAAAAAATTTCAAAAAAAAATTTCAAAAAAAAAATTAAAAAAAAAAATTTCGAAAAAAAAAATTAAAAAAAAAATTTAAAAAAAAAAAAAAAAAAAAAAAATTTCCAAAAAAAATTTTATAAAAAATTTCGAAAAAAAAAATTTCAAAAAAAAATTTTAAAAAAAAAATCGGAAAAATTTTCCAAAAAAAAAATTAAAAAAAAAAATTCGAAAAAAAAAATTTAAAAAAAAATTTTCAAAAAAATTTCAAAAAAAAAATTTAAAAAAAAATCGAAAAAAAATTTTGAAAAAAAAATTGAAAAAAAAATTTCCAAAAAAAAATTAAAAAAAAAAAATTTCAAAAAAAAAATTTTTTTGAAAAAATTTCAAAAAAATTTTTTAAAAAAAATTTTAAAAAAATTTCAAAAAAAAAATTAAAAAAAAATTTCGAAAAAAAAAATTTAAAAAAAAATTTCCAAAAAAAAAATAAAAAAAAAAAATTTCAAAAAAATTTCAAAAAAAAAATTTCCAAAAAAAAATTAAAAAAAAAAATTTCAAAAAAATTTTCAAAAAAAATTAAAAAAAAATAAAAAAAAAAATTCGAAAAAAAAAATAAAAAAAAAATCGAAAAAAAATTTCGAAAAAAAAAATTTCAAAAAAAAAATTTTTAAAAAAAAATTTTAAAAAAATTTAAAAAAAAAATTTCGAAAAAAAAAATTTAAAAAAAAAATTCCGAAAAAAAAATAAAAAAAAAATTTTCAAAAAAAAATTTCAAAAAAAAAAATTTTCAAAAAAAAATAAAAAAAAATTTAAAAAAAAATTCGAAAAAAAATTTCGAAAAAAAAATTGAAAAAAAAAAATTTTTAAAAAAAATTTCGAAAAAAATTTCAAAAAAATAATTTAAAAAAAAATCGAAAAAAAATTTCAAAAAAATTTCAAAAAAAAAATTTTCAAAAAAAATAAAAAAAAAAAATTTCGAAAAAAAAAATAAAAAAAAAATTGAAAAAAAAAAAAATTTTCAAAAAAAAATTTAAAAAAAATTTCCAAAACAAAAAATTTCAAAAAAAAATTAAAAAAAAAACATCGAAAAAATTTTCGAAAAAAAAAATTTAAAAAAAAATTCTCAACAAAAATTTTCGAAATAAAAAATAAAAAAAAAATTTTCAAAAAAATTTTCGAAAAAAAAAATTTCAAAAAAAAATTCGAAAAAAAAATTTAAAAAAAATTTCCAAAAAAAAATTAAAAAAAAAAAATTTCCAAAAAAAAAATAAAAAAAAAAAAATTTCAAAAAAAAAATTTTCAAAAAAAATTTTAAAAAAATTTCAAAAAAAAAATTAAAAAAAAAATTTAAAAAAAAAATTTTCAAAAAAAAAATTAAAAAAAAAAAATTCAGAGAAAAATTTCAAAAAAAAAATTAAAAAAAAAAAGTTTCAAAAAAATTTCAAAAAATAAATTTAAAAAAAAAAATTTCAAAAAAATTTCAAAAAAAAAATTTTAAAAAAAAATTTTTAAAAAAAAATTTAAAAAAAATTTCAAAAAAAAAATAAAAAAAAAATATTTCGAAAAAAAAAATTAAAAAAAAATAAAAAAAAAAAAATTTCAAAAAAATTTCAAAAAAAAATTTCCAAAAAAAAAAATAAAAAAAAAAAAATTTCAAAAAAATTCGAAAAAAAATTTCGAAAAAAAAATTGAAAATTTCGAAAAAAAAAAAAAAAAAAAATTCGAAAACAAATTTCAAAAAAAAAAAAATTCCAAAAAAAAAAATTTTTTTCAAAAATTTTTAAAAAAATTTAAAAAAAAAATCTCAAAAAAAGTTTTCGAAAAAAAAAATAAAAAAAAAAAAATTTTCAAAAAAAAATTTCAAAAAAAATGAAGAAAAATTAAAAAAAAAAATTTCAAAAAAAAAATTTCCAAAAAAAAATTAAAAAAAAGAAGTTTCAAAAAAATTTCAAAAAAAAAATTTAAAAAAAAAAATTTCAAAAAAATTTCAAAAAAAAAATTAAAAAAAAAATTTCGAAAAAAAAAATTTCAAAAAAAAAATTTTTAAAAAAAAATTTAGAAAAAATTTCAAAAAAAAATTTCGAAAAAAAAAATTAAAAAAAAAATTTCCAAAAAAAAAATTAAAAAAAAAAATTTCAAAAAAAAAATTTCCAACAAAAAAAATTAAAAAAAAAAAATTTCTAAAAAATTTCAAAAAAAAAATTTTCAAAAAAAATTTAAAAAAAATAAAAAAAAAAAAATTTCGAAAAAAAAAATTTTAAAAAAAATTCGAAAAAAAATTTCGAAAAAAAAATTAAAAAAAAAAAATATTTCAAAAAAAAATTTCAAAAAAAAAATTCCAAAAAAAAAAAAAAAAAAAAATTTCAAAAAAAAAATTTTCAAAAAAAATTTTAAAAAAATTTCAAAAAAAATTTTCAAAAAAAATTTCGAAAAAAAAAAAAAAAAAAAAAAAAAAAATTTCAAAAAAAAATTTCAAAAAAAAAATTTCCAAAAAAAAAATAAAAAAAAAATTTCAAAAAAAATTTCAAAAAAATTTCAAAAAAAAAATTAAAAAAAAAAATTTCGAAAAAAAAAATTTAAAAAAAAAAAATTTCAAAAAAAAATTTAATTTCCAAAAAAAAAAATTTTTGAAAAAAATTTTTAAAAAAATTTAAAAAAAAATCTCAAAAAAAGTTTTCGAAAAAAAAAATAAAAAAAAAAAAATTTTCAAAAAAAAATTTCAAAAAAAATAAAAAAAAATTTAAAAAAAAAATCGAAAAAAAATTTCGAAAAAAAAATTGAAAAAAAAAATATTTCAAAAAAAAATTTCAAAAAAAAAATTCCAAAAAAAAAAAAAAAAAAAATTTCAAAAAAAAAATTTTCAAAAAAAATTTTTAAAAAATTTCAAAAAAAATTTTCAAAAAAAATTTCGAAAAAAAAAAAAAAAAAAAAAAATTTCAAAAAAAAATTTCAAAAAAAAAATTTCCGAAAAAAAAATTAAAAAAAAAAATTTCGAAAAAAAAAATAAAAAAAAAAAAAATTTAAAAAAAAAATTTCAAAAAAAAAAATTAAAAAAAAAAGTTTCAAAAAAATTTCAAAAAATAAATTTAAAAAAAAAAATTTCAAAAAAATTTCAAAAAAAAAATTTTTAAAAGAAAATTTTTTAAAAAAAATTTAAAAAAAATTTCAAAAAAAAAATAAAAAAAAATATTTCGAAAAAAAAAATTAAAAAAAAATAAAAAAAAAAAATTTCAAAAAAATTTCAAAAAAAAATTTCCAAAAAAAAAATAAAAAAAAAAAATTTCAAAAAAAAAATTTTCAAAAAAAATTAATAAAAAATTTCGAAAAAAAAAATTTAAAAAAAAATTTCCAAAAAAAAAATTAAAAAAAAAAATTTCAAAAAAATTTCAAAAAAAAATTTCCAACAAAAAAAATTTAAAAAAAAAATTTCTAAAAAATTTCAAAAAAAAAATTTTCAAAAAAAATTTAAAAAAAATAAAAAAAAAATTTCGAAAAAAAAATTGAAAAAAAAAATTTTCAAAAAAAATTTCAAAAAAAAAATTTCCAAAAAAAAAAATTTTTTGAAAAAAATTTTTAAAAAAATTTTAAAAAAAATTCTCAAAAAAAGTTTTCGAAAAAAAAAATTTAAAAAAAAATTTTCAAAAAAAAATTTCAAAAAAAAAATTTTCAAAAAAAATAAAAAAAAAATTAAAAAAAAATCGAAAAAAAATTTCGAAAAAAAATTGAAAAAAAAAAATTTCAAAAAAAAATTTCAAAAAAAAAAATTCCAAAAAAAAAATAAAAAAAAAAAATTTCAAAAAAAAAATTTTGAAAAAAAATTTTTAAAAAATTTCAAAAAAAAATTTAAAAAAAAATTTCGAAAAAAAAAATTAAAAAAAAAAATTTCAAAAAAATTTCAAAAAAAAATTTCCAACAAAAAAAATTAAAAAAAAAATTTCTAAAAAATTTCAAAAAAAAAATTTTCAAAAAAAATTTAAAAAAAATCGAAAAAAATTTCGAAAAAAAATTGAAAAAAAAAAATTTCAAAAAAAAAAATTCAAAAAAAAAAAATTAAAAAAAAAAAAATTTCAAAAAAAAATTTTGAAAAAAAATTTTAAAAAAATTTCAAAAAAAAAATTAAAAAAAAAAATTTCGAAAAAAAAAATTAAAAAAAAAAATTTTCAAAAAAAATAAAAAAAAAATTTAAAAAAAAATCGAAAAAAATTTCGAAAAAAAATTGAAAAAAAAAATTTCAAAAAAAAAAATTTCAAAAAAAAAATTTTGAAAAAAAATTTTAAAAAAATTTCAAAAAAAAAATTTCGAAAAAAAAAATTAAAAAAAAAAATTTCAAAAAAAAAAAAAATTTTTCAAAAAAAAATTTCAAAAAAAAAATTTTCAAAAAAAATTTAAAAAAAAATCGAAAAAATTTTCGAAAAAAAAATTTAAAAAAAAATTCTCAACAAAAATTTTCGAAAAAAAAATTCGAAAAAAAATTTTTAAAAAAATTTCAAAAAAAATTAAAAAAAAAAATTTCGAAAAAAAAAATTCCAAAAAAAAATTAAAAAAAAAAATTTCAAAAAAAAAATTTTGAAAAAAAATTTTAAAAAAATTTCAAAAAAAAATTTAAAAAAAAAATTTCGAAAAAAAAAATTCCAAAAAAAATTAAAAAAAAAAAATTTCAAAAAAAAAAATTTGAAAAAAAATTTTAAAAAAATTTCAAAAAAAAAATTAAAAAAAAAAATTTCGAAAAAAAAAATAAAAAAAAAATTTTCAAAAAAAAAATTAAAAAAAAAAGATTTTCAAAAAAAAATTTCAAAAAAAAAATTTTCAAAAAAAATTAAAAAAAAATCGAAAAAATTTTCGAAAAAAAAAATTTAAAAAAAAATTCTCAACAAAAATTTTCGAAAAAAAAAATAAAAAAAAAATTTTCAAAAAAAAATTTAATCTTGAAAAAAAATAAAAAAAAAATTTAAAAAAAAATTCGAAAAAAAATTGAAAAAAAAAAATTTTAAAAAAAATTTCAAAAAAAAATTTTAAAAAAAAATTCGAAAATTTTCGAAAAAAAAAATTCCAAAAAAAAAATTTCAAAAAAAATTTCAAAAAAAAAATTTAAAAAAAAATCGAAAAAAAATTTCGAAAAAAAAATTGAAAAAAAAAATTTTCAAAAAAAAATTAAAAAAAAAAATTTCAAAAAAAATTTCAAAAAAAAAAATTTCAAAAAAAATTTCAAAAAAAAAATTAAAAAAAAATCGAAAAAAATTTCCGAAAAAAAAATAAAAAAAAAAAATTTCAAAAAAATTTCAAAAAAAAAATTTCCAAAAAAAAATTAAAAAAAAAAAAATTTCAAAAAAATTTCAAAAAAAAAATTTTCAAAAATAATTGAAAAAAAAAATTTTAAAAAAAATTTCGAAAAAAAAAAAATTTCAAAAAAAAATTTTAAAAAAAAATTCGGAAAAATTTTCCAAAAAAAAAAATTAAAAAAAAAAATTCGAAAAAAAAAATTTAAAAAAAAATTTCGAAAAAAAAAATTAAAAAAAAAATTTTCAAAAAAATTTCGAAAAAAAAAATTTCAAAAAAAAAATTTTCAAAAAAAATTTTAAAAAAATTTCAAAAAAAAAATTTAAAAAAAAATCGAAAAAAAATTTCGAAAAAAAAATTGAAAAAAAAAAAATTTCAAAAAAAAATTTCAAAAAAAAAATTTCCAAAAAAAAAATTTAAAAAAAAAAATTTCAAAAAAATTTCAAAAAAAAAATTTTTAAAAAAAAATTTCAAAAAAAAATTTAAAAAAAATCTCGAAAAAAATAATTAAAAAAAAAATTTCCAAAAAAAAAATTTAAAAAAAAATTTCAAAAAAATTTCAAAAAAAAATTTCCAAAAAAAAAATTAAAAAAAAAAAAATTTCAAAAAAATTTCAAAAAAAAAATTTTCAAAAAAAATAAAAAAAAAATTTCGAAAAAAAAAATAAAAAAAAAATTTAAAAAAAAATTCGAAAAAAAATTTCGAAAAAAAAAATTTCAAAAAAAAAATTTTCAAAAAAAATTTCAAAAAAAAAATTAAAAAAAAAATCGAAAAAAAATTTCGAAAAAAAAATTGAAAAAAAAAATTTTCAAAAAAAAATTAAAAAAAAAAAATTTCAAAAAAAAAATTAAAAAAAAAAATTTCGAAAAAAAAAATTAAAAAAAAAATTTCCAAAAAAAAAAAAAAATTCAAAAAAATAAAAAAAAAAATTTTCAAAAAAATTTCAAAAAAAAATTTCAAAAAAAAAATTTAAAAAAAAATCGAAAAAAAATTTCAAAAAAATTTCAAAAAAAAATTTTTCAAAAAAAATTAAAAAAAAATAAAAAAAATTTCGAAAAAAAAAAAAAAAAAAAAATTCGAAAACAAATTTCAAAAAAAAAATTTCCAGAAAAAAAAATTTTTGAAAAAAATTTTTAAAAAAATTAAAAAAAAATCTCAAAAAAAGTTTTCGAAAAAAAAATGAAAAAAAAAATTTTCAAAAAAAAATTTCAAAAAAAATAAAAAAAAATTTTAAAAAAAATCGAAAAAAAATTTCAAAAAAATTTCAAAAAAAAAAATTTTCAAAAAAAATTAAAAAAAAATAAAAAAAAAATTTCGAAAAAAAAAAAAAAAAAAAAATTCGAAAACAAATTTCAAAAAAAAAAAATTCCAAAAAAAAAAATTTTTTTCAAAAATTTTTAAAAAAATTTAAAAAAAAAATCTCAAAAAAAGTTTTCGAAAAAAAGAATAAAAAAAAAATGAAAAAAAATTTTAAAAAAAAATTTCAAAAAAAAAATTTCCAAAAAAAAAATAAAAAAAAAAAAGTTTCAAAAAAATTTCAAAAAAAAAATTAAAAAAAAAAAATTTCAAAAAAATTTCAAAAAAAAAATTAAAAAAAAAATTTCGAAAAAAAAAATTTCAAAAAAAAAATTTTTAAAAAAAAATTTAGAAAAAATTTCAAAAAAAAATTTCGAAAAAAAAAATTAAAAAAAAAATTTCCAAAAAAAAAATTAAAAAAAAAATTTAAAAAAAAAAATTCCAACAAAAAAAATTAAAAAAAAAAAATTCTAAAAAATTTCAAAAAAAAAATTTTCAAAAAAAATTAAAAAAAAATAAAAAAAAAAAAAATTTCGAAAAAAAAAATTTAAAAAAAAATTTTCAAAAAAAAATTTAAAAAAAAAAATTTCCAAAAAAAAAAATTTTTGAAAAAAATTTTTAAAAAAATTAAAAAAAAAATCTCAAAAAAAGTTTTCGAAAAAAAAAATAAAAAAAAAAAATTTTCAAAAAAAAATTTCAAAAAAATAAAAAAAAATTTTAAAAAAAAATCGAAAAAAAATTTCGAAAAAAAAATTGAAAAAAAAAAATATTTCAAAAAAAAATTTCAAAAAAAAAATTCCAAAAAAAAAATAAAAAAAAAAAATTTCAAAAAAAAAATTTTCAAAAAAAATTTTAAAAAAATTTCAAAAAAAATTTTCAAAAAAAATTTCGAAAAAAAAAATAAAAAAAAAAAAATTTCAAAAAAAAATTTCAAAAAAAAAATTTCCAAAAAAAAAATACAAAAAAAAAATTTCAAAAAAAATTTTAAAAAAATTTCAAAAAAAAAATTAAAAAAAAAAATTTCGAAAAAAAAAATTAAAAAAAAAAAAATTCAAAAAAAAATTTCAAAAAAAAAAATTAAAAAAAAAAAGTTTCAAAAAAATTTCAAAAAATAAATTTAAAAAAAAAAATTTCAAAAAAATTTCAAAAAAAAATTTTTAAAAAAAAATTTTTAAAAAAAAATTTAAAAAAAATTTCAAAAAAAAAAATAAAAAAAAAATATTTCGAAAAAAAAAATAAAAAAAAAAATAAAAAAAAAAAAATTTCAAAAAAATTTCAAAAAAAAATTTCCAAAAAAAAAATAAAAAAAAAAAATTTCAAAAAAATTCGAAAAAAAATTTCGAAAAAAAAATTGAAAATTTCGAAAAAAAAAAAAAAAATTCGAAAACAAATTTAAAAAAAAAAAAAATTCCAAAAAAAAAAATTTTTTTCAAAAATTTTTAAAAAAATTTTAAAAAAAAATCTCAAAAAAAGTTTTCGAAAAAAAAAATAAAAAAAAAAAAAAATTCAAAAAAAAATTTCAAAAAAAATGAAAAAAAATTAAAAAAAAAAATTTCAAAAAAAAAATTTCCAAAAAAAAAATTAAAAAAAAAAAGTTTCAAAAAAATTTCAAAAAAAAAATTAAAAAAAAAAAATTTCAAAAAAATTTCAAAAAAAAAATTAAAAAAAAAATTTCGAAAAAAAAAATTTCAAAAAAAAAATTTTTAAAAAAAAATTTAGAAAAAATTTCAAAAAAAAATTTCGAAAAAAAAAATTAAAAAAAAAATTTCCAAAAAAAAAAATTAAAAAAAAAAATTTCAAAAAAAAAATTTCCAACAAAAAAAATTAAAAAAAAAAATTTCTAAAAAATTTCAAAAAAAAAATTTTCAAAAAAAATTAAAAAAAAATAAAAAAAAAAAAATTTCGAAAAAAAAAATTTTAAAAAAAATTCGAAAAAAAATTTCGAAAAAAAAATTTAAAAAAAAAATATTTCAAAAAAAAATTTCAAAAAAAAAATTCCAAAAAAAAAAAAAAAAATTTAAAAAAAAAATTTTCAAAAAAAATTTTAAAAAAATTTCAAAAAAAATTTTCAAAAAAAATTTCGAAAAAAAAAATAAAAAAAAAAAAATTTCAAAAAAAAATTTCAAAAAAAAAATTTCCAAAAAAAAAATAAAAAAAAAAAATTTCAAAAAAAATTTCAAAAAAATTTCAAAAAAAAAATTAAAAAAAAAATTTCGAAAAAAAAATTAAAAAAAAAAAATTTCAAAAAAAAATTTAATTTCCAAAAAAAAAAATTTTTGAAAAAAATTTTTAAAAAAATTAAAAAAAAAATCTCAAAAAAAGTTTTCGAAAAAAAAAATAAAAAAAAAAAATTTCAAAAAAAAAATTTTAAAAAAAAAATTTTTTAAAAAAAATTTAAAAAAAATTTCAAAAAAAAAATAAAAAAAAAATATTTCGAAAAAAACAATTAAAAAAAAATAAAAAAAAAAAAATTTCAAAAAAATTTCAAAAAAAAATTTCCAAAAAAAAAATAAAAAAAAAAAAATTCAAAAAAATTTCAAAAAAAAAAATTTCAAAAAAAATTAATAAAAAATTTCGAAAAAAAAAATTTTAAAAAAAATTTCCAAAAAAAAAATTTAAAAAAAAAAATTCAAAAAAAGTTTTCGAAAAAAAAAATTAAAAAAAAAAAATTTTCAAAAAAAAATTTAAAAAAAAAAATTTTCAAAAAAAATAAAAAAAAATTTTTAAAAAAATCGAAAAAAAATTTCGAAAAAAAATTGAAAAAAAAAAAAATTTCAAAAAAAAATTTCAAAAAAAAAAATTCCAAAAAAAAAATAAAAAAAAAAAAATTTCAAAAAAAAAATTTTGAAAAAAAATTTTTAAAAAATTTCAAAAAAAAATTTAAAAAAAAATTTCGAAAAAAAAAATTAAAAAAAAAAATTTCAAAAAAAAAATAAAAAAAAAAATTTTCAAAGAAAAATTTCAAAAAAAAAATTTCAAAAAAAAACTAAAGGAAAAATCGAAAAAATTTTCGAAAAAAAATTTTAAAAAAAAATTCTCAACAAAAATTTTCGAAAAAAAAAATAAAAAAAAAAATTTTCAAAAAAAAATTTAATCTTGAAAAAAAATTTTAAAAAAATTTTAAAAAAAATTCGAAAAAAAATTTTAAAAAAATTTCAAAAAAAAAATTAAAAAAAAAAATTTCGAAAAAAAAAATTAAAAAAAAAATTTAAAAAAAAAAAAAAAAAAAAAATTTCCAAAAAAAATTTTATAAAAAATTTCGAAAAAAAAAAATTTCAAAAAAAAATTTTAAAAAAAAAATCGGAAAAATTTTCCAAAAAAAAAATTAAAAAAAAAATTCGAAAAAAAAAATTAAAAAAAAAATTTTCAAAAAAATTTCAAAAAAAAAATTTAAAAAAAAATCGAAAAAAAATTTCGAAAAAAAAATTGAAAAAAAAATTTCCAAAAAAAAATTAAAAAAAAAAAATTTCAAAAAAAAAATTTTTTTGAAAAAATTTAAAAAAAATTTTTTTAAAAAAATTTTAAAAAAATTTCAAAAAAAAAATTAAAAAAAAAATTCGAAAAAAAAAATTAAAAAAAAAATTTCCAGAAAAAAAATAAAAAAAAAAAAATTTCAAAAAAAAAATTTCCAAAAAAAAAATAAAAAAAAAAAATTTCAAAAAAATTTTCAAAAAAAATTTAAAAAAAATAAAAAAAAAAATTCGAAAAAAAAAATAAAAAAAAAATTAAAAAAAAAATCGAAAAAAAATTTCGAAAAAAAAAATTTCAAAAAAAAAATTTTTAAAAAAAAATTTTAAAAAAATTTTAAAAAAAAATTTCGAAAAAAAAAATTTAAAAAAAAATTTCCGAAAAAAAAATAAAAAAAAAATTTTCAAAAAAAAATTTCAAAAAAAAAAATTTTCAAAAAAAAATAAAAAAAAATTTTAAAAAAAATTCGAAAAAAAATTTCGAAAAAAAAATTGAAAAAAAAAAATTTTAAAAAAAATTTCGAAAAAAATTTCAAAAAAATAATTTAAAAAAAAATCGAAAAAAAATTTCAAAAAAATTTCAAAAAAAAAATTTTCAAAAAAAAAAAAAAAAATTTCGAAAAAAAAAATAAAAAAAAAATTGAAAAAAAAAAAAATTTTCAAAAAAAAATTTAAAAAAAATTTCCAAAACAAAATTTCAAAAAAAAATTAAAAAAAAACATCGAAAAAATTTTCGAAAAAAAAAATTTAAAAAAAAATTCTCAACAAAAATTTTCGAAATAAAAAATAAAAAAAAAATTTTCAAAAAAATTTTCGAAAAAAAAAATTTCAAAAAAAAATTCGAAAAAAAAATTTAAAAAAAATTTCCAAAAAAAAATTTAAAAAAAAAAATTTCCAAAAAAAAAAAAAAAAAAAAAAAATTTCAAAAAAAAAATTTTCAAAAAAAATTTTAAAAAAATTTCAAAAAAAAAATAAAAAAAAAAATTTAAGAAAAAAATTTTCAAAAAAAAAATTTAAAAAAAAAAAATTCAAAAAAAAATTTCAAAAAAAAAATTAAAAAAAAAAGTTTCAAAAAAATTTCAAAAAATAAATTTAAAAAAAAAAATTTCAAAAAAATTTCAAAAAAAAATTTTTAAAAAAAAATTTTTAAAAAAAAATTTAAAAAAAATTTCAAAAAAAAAATTTTAAAAAAAAATTCGAAAATTTTCGAAAAAAAAAATTCCAAAAAAAAAATTTCAAAAAAAATTTCAAAAAAAAAATTTAAAAAAAAATCGAAAAAAAATTTCGAAAAAAAAATTGAAAAAAAAAATTTTCAAAAAAAAATTAAAAAAAAAAATTTCAAAAAAAATTTCAAAAAAAAAAATTTCAAAAAAAATTTCAAAAAAAAAATTAAAAAAAAATCGAAAAAAATTTCCGAAAAAAAAATAAAAAAAAAAAATTTCAAAAAAATTTCAAAAAAAAAATTTCCAAAAAAAAATTAAAAAAAAAAAAATTTCTAAAAAATTTCAAAAAAAAAATTTTCAAAAGTAATTGAAAAAAAAAATTTTAAAAAAAATTTCGAAAAAAAAAAAATTTCAAAAAAAAATTTTAAAAAAAAATTCGGAAAAATTTTCCAAAAAAAAAAATTAAAAAAAAAAATTCGAAAAAAAAAATTAAAAAAAAAATTTCGAAAAAAAAAATTAAAAAAAAAATTTTCAAAAAAATTTCGAAAAAAAAAATTTCAAAAAAAAAATTTTCAAAAAAAATTTTAAAAAAATTTCAAAAAAAAAATTTAAAAAAAAATCGAAAAAAAATTTCGAAAAAAAAATTGAAAAAAAAAAAATTTCAAAAAAAAATTTCAAAAAAAAAATTTCCAAAAAAAAAATTTAAAAAAAAAAATTTCAAAAAAATTTCAAAAAAAAAATTTTTAAAAAAAAATTTCAAAAAAAAATTAAAAAAAAATCTCGAAAAAAATAATTAAAAAAAAAATTTCCAAAAAAAAAATTTAAAAAAAAATTTCAAAAAAATTTCAAAAAAAAATTTCCAAAAAAAAAATTAAAAAAAAAAAAATTTCAAAAAAATTTCAAAAAAAAAATTTTCAAAAAAAATAAAAAAAAAATTTCGAAAAAAAAAATAAAAAAAAAATTTAAAAAAAAATTCGAAAAAAAATTTCGAAAAAAAAAATTTCAAAAAAAAAATTTTCAAAAAAAATTTCAAAAAAAAAATTAAAAAAAAAATCGAAAAAAAATTTCGAAAAAAAAATTGAAAAAAAAAATTTTCAAAAAAAAATTAAAAAAAAAAAATTTCAAAAAAAAAATTAAAAAAAAAAATTTCGAAAAAAAAAATTAAAAAAAAAATTTCCAAAAAAAAAAAAAAATTCAAAAAAATAAAAAAAAAAATTTTCAAAAAAATTTCAAAAAAAAATTTCAAAAAAAAAATTTAAAAAAAAATCGAAAAAAAATTTCAAAAAAATTTCAAAAAAAAATTTTTCAAAAAAAATTAAAAAAAAATAAAAAAAATTTCGAAAAAAAAAAAAAAAAAAAAAATTCGAAAACAAATTTCAAAAAAAAAATTTCCAGAAAAAAAAATTTTTGAAAAAAATTTTTAAAAAAATTAAAAAAAAATCTCAAAAAAAGTTTTCGAAAAAAAAATGAAAAAAAAAATTTTCAAAAAAAAATTTCAAAAAAAATAAAAAAAAATTTTAAAAAAAATCGAAAAAAAATTTCAAAAAAATTTCAAAAAAAAAAATTTTCAAAAAAAATTAAAAAAAAATAAAAAAAAAATTTCGAAAAAAAAAAAAAAAAAAAAATTCGAAAACAAATTTCAAAAAAAAAAAATTCCAAAAAAAAAAATTTTTTTCAAAAATTTTTAAAAAAATTTAAAAAAAAAATCTCAAAAAAAGTTTTCGAAAAAAAGAATAAAAAAAAAATGAAAAAAAATTTTAAAAAAAAATTTCAAAAAAAAAATTTCCAAAAAAAAAATTAAAAAAAAAAAGTTTCAAAAAAATTTCAAAAAAAAAATTAAAAAAAAAAAATTTCAAAAAAATTTCAAAAAAAAAATTAAAAAAAAAATTTCGAAAAAAAAAATTTCAAAAAAAAAATTTTTAAAAAAAAATTTAGAAAAAATTTCAAAAAAAAATTTCGAAAAAAAAAATTAGAAAAAAAATTTCCAAAAAAAAAATTAAAAAAAAAATTTAAAAAAAAAAATTCCAACAAAAAAAATTAAAAAAAAAAAAATTCTAAAAAATTTCAAAAAAAAAATTTTCAAAAAAAATTAAAAAAAAATAAAAAAAAAAAAAATTTCGAAAAAAAAAATTTAAAAAAAAATTTTCAAAAAAAAAATACAAAAAAAAAATTTCAAAAAAAATTTTAAAAAAATTTCAAAAAAAAAATTAAAAAAAAAAATTTCGAAAAAAAAAATTAAAAAAAAAAAAATTCAAAAAAAAATTTCAAAAAAAAAAATTAAAAAAAAAAAGTTTCAAAAAAATTTCAAAAAATAAATTTAAAAAAAAAAATTTCAAAAAAATTTCAAAAAAAAATTTTTAAAAAAAAATTTTTAAAAAAAAATTTAAAAAAAAAAAATAAAAAAAAAATATTTCGAAAAAAAAAATAAAAAAAAAAATAAAAAAAAAAAAATTTCAAAAAAATTTCAAAAAAAAATTTCCAAAAAAAAAATAAAAAAAAAAAATTTCAAAAAAATTCGAAAAAAAATTTCGAAAAAAAAATTGAAAATTTCGAAAAAAAAAAAAAAAATTCGAAAACAAATTTAAAAAAAAAAAATTCCAAAAAAAAAAATTTTTTTCAAAAATTTTTAAAAAAATTTTAAAAAAAAATCTCAAAAAAAGTTTTCGAAAAAAAAAATAAAAAAAAAAAAAATTTCAAAAAAAAATTTCAAAAAAAATGAAAAAAAATTAAAAAAAAAAATTTCAAAAAAAAAATTTCCAAAAAAAAAATTAAAAAAAAAAAGTTTCAAAAAAATTTCAAAAAAAAAATTAAAAAAAAAAAATTTCAAAAAAATTTCAAAAAAAAAATTTAAAAAAAAATTTCGAAAAAAAAAATTTCAAAAAAAAAATTTTTAAAAAAAAATTTAGAAAAAATTTCAAAAAAAAATTTCGAAAAAAAAAATTAAAAAAAAAATTTCCAAAAAAAAAAATTAAAAAAAAAATTTCAAAAAAAAAATTTCCAACAAAAAAAATTAAAAAAAAAAATTTCTAAAAAATTTCAAAAAAAAAATTTTCAAAAAAAATTAAAAAAAAATAAAAAAAAAAAATTTCGAAAAAAAAAATTTTAAAAAAAATTCGAAAAAAAATTTCGAAAAAAAAATTTTAAAAAAAAATATTTCAAAAAAAAATTTCAAAAAAAAAATTCCAAAAAAAAAAAAAAAAATTAAAAAAAAAAATTTTCAAAAAAAATTTTAAAAAAATTTCAAAAAAAATTTTCAAAAAAAATTTCGAAAAAAAAAATAAAAAAAAAAAAATTTCAAAAAAAAATTTCAAAAAAAAAATTTCCAAAAAAAAAATAAAAAAAAAAAATTTCAAAAAAAATTTCAAAAAAATTTCAAAAAAAAAATTAAAAAAAAAATTTCGAAAAAAAAAATTAAAAAAAAAAAATTTCAAAAAAAAATTTAATTTCCAAAAAAAAAAATTTTTGAAAAAAATTTTTAAAAAAATTAAAAAAAAAATCTCAAAAAAAGTTTTCGAAAAAAAAAATAAAAAAAAAAAATTTCAAAAAAAAAATTTAAAAAAAAAAATTTTTTAAAAAAAATTTAAAAAAAATTTCAAAAAAAAAATAAAAAAAAAATATTTCGAAAAAAACAATTAAAAAAAAATAAAAAAAAAAAAATTTCAAAAAAATTTCAAAAAAAAATTTCCAAAAAAAAAATAAAAAAAAAAAAATTCAAAAAAATTTCAAAAAAAAAAATTTCAAAAAAAATTAATAAAAAATTTCGAAAAAAAAAATTTTAAAAAAAATTTCCAAAAAAAAAATTAAAAAAAAAAATTTCAAAAAAAGTTTTCGAAAAAAAAAATTAAAAAAAAAAAATTTTCAAAAAAAAATTTAAAAAAAAAAATTTTCAAAAAAAATAAAAAAAAATTTTTAAAAAAATCGAAAAAAAATTTCGAAAAAAAATTGAAAAAAAAAAAAATTTCAAAAAAAAATTTCAAAAAAAAAAATTCCAAAAAAAAATAAAAAAAAAAAAATTTCAAAAAAAAAATTTTGAAAAAAAATTTTTAAAAAATTTCAAAAAAAAATTTAAAAAAAAATTTCGAAAAAAAAAATTAAAAAAAAAAATTTCAAAAAAAAAATAAAAAAAAAAATTTTCAAAGAAAAATTTCAAAAAAAAAATTTCAAAAAAAAACTAAAGGAAAAATCGAAAAAATTTTCGAAAAAAAATTTTAAAAAAAAATTCTCAACAAAAATTTTCGAAAAAAAAAATAAAAAAAAAAATTTTCAAAAAAAAATTTAATCTTGAAAAAAAATTTAAAAAAAATTTTAAAAAAAATTCGAAAAAAAATTTTAAAAAAATTTCAAAAAAAAAATTAAAAAAAAAAATTTCGAAAAAAAAAAT